>OU342744.1:302808937-303113945 GCA_910589775.1 Avena eriantha
ATCCATAGGTGGTAATGTGGAGAAGAACACAATCATGCAAAATTACCTCTAGTTATTGTTACTAAAAAGAGACACACATGCAATGACACTGGTGGATCCATAGGTGGATTATGAAATGAACACACATGCAATGACACTTGGTGGATCCATGGGTGGATTGTGAAACAACACACATGCAAAATGACTCTGGTGGTTGTTACTAAAAAGAACACACATTAATGACACTGGTGGATCCATGTTTGGTCTCTAAAGAGTTCACACATGGAATGACCATTGGTGGATCCATAGGTGGTAATGTGAAAAGAACACACATGCAAACGACTCTGTGGTGTTGTTACTAACACACACGCAATACACGGTGGATCCAGTGCGTGGTCTCTGTAGAGAAACACACATTTCAATGAACACTGGTGGATCCATATGTGGTATATGTGAAAGAACACAGCATGCGATGACTCTGGTTCTTGTTAGTGAAATGAACACACATGCAATGACACTGGTGGATCCATAGGTGGTATGTGAGAAGAACACACATGCAAAATGACTCTGGTTGTTGTTACTAAAAAGAACACACATGCAATGACACTGTGGATCCATAGGTGGATTATGAAATGAACACACATGCAATGACACTGGTGGATCCATAGGTGGTATCTGAGAAGAACACACATTCCAATGACTCCGGTTGTTGTTAGTGAAAAGAGCACACATGCAATGACACTGGTGGATCCATGTGTGGTCTCTAAAGAGAAAACACATGCAATGACACTGGTTGTTGTTACTAAAAAGAACACACATGCAATGACACTGGTGGATCCATGTGTGGATGGTGAAAAGAACACACATGCAATGACACTGGTGGATCCATAGGTGGTATGTGAAAAGAACACACATGCAAAATGACTCTGGTTATTGTTACTAAAAAGAACACACATGCAATGACACTGGTGGATCCATGTGTCGTCTCTGTAGAGAACACACATGCAATGACTCTGGTTTTTGTTAGTGAAAAGAACACACATCCAAAGACACTGGTGGATCCATGTGTGCTCTCTGAAGAGAGCACACATTTCAATGACTCTTGTTGTTGTTAGTAAAAGGAACACAGATGCAATGACACTGGTGGATCCATGTGTGGTCTCCGAAGAGAACACACATGGAATGACACTAGTTGTTGTTACTAAAAAGAGCACACATCCAATGACACTGGTGGATCCATGTGTGGATTGTGAAAAGAGCACACATGCAATGACACTCGTGGATCTATAGGTGATATGTGAAAAGAACACACATGCAAAATGGTTGTGGTTGTTGTTACTAAAAAGAACACACATGCAATGACACTGGTGGATCCATGTGTGGTCTCTGTAGAGAACACACATGCAATGACTCTGGTTGTCGTTAGTGAAAAGAACACACATGCAATGACACTGGTGGATCCATGTGTGGTCTTTGAGGAGAAGACACATGGAATGACACTGGTTGTTGTTACTAAAAAGAACACACATGCAATGACACTTGTGAATCCATGTGTGGTCTATGTAGAGAACACACATTTCAGTCACACTGGTGGATCCATATGTGTTATGTGAAAAGAACACGCATGCAATGACTCTAGTTGTTATTAGTGAAAAGAACACACATGCCATGACACTTGTGGATCCATGTGTGGTCTCTGAAGGGAACACACATGCAATGACACTGGTCGTTGTTACTAAAAAGAACACACATCAAATGACACTGGTGGATCCATGTGTGGATTGTGAAACGAGCACACATGCAATGACACTGGCGGATCCATATGTGGTATGTGAAAAGAACACACATGCAAAATGACTCTAGTTGTTGTTAGTGAAAAGAACTCACATGCAAAATTACTCTGGTTGTTGTTACTAAAAAGAACACACATGCAATGACACTGCTGGATCCATAGGTGGATTATGAAATGAACCCACATGCAATGACACTGGTGGATCCATAGATGGTATCTGAGAAGAACACAGATTTCAATGACTCTGGTTGTTGTTAGTGAAAAGAACACACATGCAATGACACTGGTGGATCCATAGGTGATATGTGAAAGGAACACACATGCAAAATGACTCTGGTTGTTGTTACTAAAAAGAACACACATGCAATGACACTGGTGGATCCATGGGTGGTCTCTAAAGAGAGCACACATTTCAATGACTCTTGTTGTTGTTAGTAAAAAGAACACACATGCAATGACATTAGTGGATCCATGTGTGGTCTCTGAAGAGAACACACATGCAATGAGACTGGTTGTTGTTACTAAAAAGAACACATATGCACTGACACTAGTGGATCCATGTGTGGATTGTGAAGAGAACACACATGCAATGACACTGGTGGATCCATAAGTGGTATGTGAAAAGAACACACATGCAAAATGACTGGTTGTTGTTACCGAAAAGAACACACATGCAATGACACTGGTGGATCCATGTGTGGTATCTGTAGAGAACACACATTTCAATGACACTCGTGGATCCATAGATGGTATGTGAAAAGAAGACACATGCAATGACTCTGGTTGTTGTTAGTGAAAAGAACACACATGCAATGACACTGGTGGATCCATTTGTGGCATGTGAAAAGAACACACATGCAAAATGACTCTGGTTGTTGTTACTAAAAAGAACACACATGCAATGACACTGGTGGATCCATAGGTGGATTATGAAATGAACACACATGCAATGACACTGGTGGATCCATAGGTGGTATGTGAGAAGAAGACACATGCAAGATGACTCTGGTTGTTGTTACTAAAAAGAACACACATGCAATGACACTGGTGGATCCATAGGTGGATTATGAAATGAACACTCATGCAATGACACTGTTGGATCCATGGGTGGATTGTGAAAAGAACACACATGCAAAATGACTCTGGTTATTGTTACTAAAAAGAAAACACATGCAATGACTCTGGTGGATCCATGTTTGGTCTCTGAAGAGTTCACACATGCAATGACACTGGTGGATCCATAGGTGGTATGTGAAAAGAACACACATGCAAAATGACAGGTTGGTGTTACTAAAAAGAACACACATGCAATGACACTGGTGGATCCATGTGTGGTCTCTATAGAGAACACACATTTCAATGACACTGGTGGATCCATATGTGGTATGTGAAAAGAACACACATGCAATAACTCTGGTTGTTGTTAGTGAAAAGAACACACATGCAATGACACTCGTGGATCCATAGGTGGTATGTGAGAAGAACACACATGCAAAATGAGTCTGGTTGTTGTTACTAAAAAGAACACACATGCAATGACACTGGTGGATCCATGTGTGGTCTCTGTAGAGAACACACATCCAATGACTCTGGTTGTTGTTAGTGAAAAGAACACATATGCAATGACACTAGTGGATCCATGTGTGGTCTCTGAAGAGAGCACACATTTCAATGACTCTTGTTGTTGTTAGTAAAAATAACACACATGCAATGACACTGGTGGATCCATGTGTGGTTTGTGAAAAGAACACACATGGAATGACACTGGTGGATCCATATGTGGTATGTGAAAATAACACACATGGAACAACTCTGGTTGTTGTTAGTAGAAAGAACACACATGCAATGGCACTAGTGGAGAGATCCATAGGTGGATTGTGAAAAGAGCACAAATGCAATGACATTTGAATGGTACGGGTGGATCCATAGGCGGATTGTGAAAAGAGATTTTCCCTCTCTCTCTGTGTCACAAATCTCACAAAAGCCCAAACGTGTGGAGATCCCAAACATGTGCTCACTCTGGGTGCTATGCCCTGATTGGCTGACACAGATGTCACGCGGATCGTGTCCACCAACCGTTGATCCCATGTGATCCAACGGGCAGGATAACCCCTCCCTTCTCCACTTTTTTTATGCATGGTCAATCCATGCCACCTCTCTATCCGTGCCACCGATACTAAACCCCCATAAACAAGTGAAAATCCATCTATCTAACTAAAATAAATAAAATAAATGATCATATTTCGAACAAGCCATCGTCTTCGTCTTCCGGTTCGTCCTCGTCTTCGTCAACGCCATGGTCCCCGCCATCGCCGCCGTCGGTGCCCTCCTCTAATGACTCGACACCGCCCCCTTCCTCGAATAAGCGCGCTATCTCCTCGTCGGAGTCCTCCTCCTCCTCTTCGTAGTCCCACGGGTCCACGTCACTCTCCTCCGCTTATGCCTCCAACTGATCGATGAACGCCTCCTCGTTGGCTGAGTCGGACTCGTCCAAATAGCTATCTCCTCTCTTCTTCCTGGTCTTCTTCTCGTTCCTCTCCTTGTCTGTGCTCGCCGGTGCAACACGCGCCCCCGTCCTGGCTGCTACTTTGCACGCGTCCTACGCTGCACGTACCCCACGCTCCTCCTGCGCGGCCGATACGATCTTCGATGTCGCGGTGTCCTCGAGTGCCGATGTCGATGGATTTTGGCGCAGTCGGACACGACGTGCTGTCTCAGCAGGCGACTCGCGAGCACGGACGATGCAGCAAAGAGCCGGGGACGTAGGACGGTTAGTGGACGGCTTGGACCTGCCATTGCCACGGCGAGGGGGCATCATGCTCGAGGTAGTTGCACCGAATGGTCGATGGCGGGTACACAGTGTGGGGTGCCGATCTGATCAAGGACGAGCAGCGGTTTCGTGCGTCGTGTCCACGCGTGCATTTGTCGATTATCAAAAAAGAAGAAGAAAGAAGTAATATCTCGCGTACTAAACATAATTTGATCACAACTAAAGTGGCACAGCGTATTCTAGACTCGTAAATATCCCGTGCGTGCCTATCATGTGGAGTTCGACGGAGTTGGACGTGCCGACGTGATCGTGCAGCAGTTGCGCGCGTCATTTCCCCATCAACACGTGACACACGCACGCGGGATGTGCGCGCCGATTCCCGTGACGACCACCCGGCTCACACTCCCCTTATTATATACTGGATTTTGGGTGGCGCGGAAGACCATTGAAGTGTCCATCGTAATAAAGACAAGTCTCATCGATTCCCTACCCCTGCCACCCTGGCTTCTTTGAGAAGGTAGACCGTACACGGTGGTCTTGTATATTAGTACTAGTACTACTTGACCACGGCATGTACTCTTTACTCTTCTCCCACACTAATAATCACTATCTCCTTCCTCTTGCCTCCGCCACACTCACCCTGCAAGCCATGAATCCACTGAGGAGGGGGAGAGGTTGGTCGACGATCCTCGCAGAGAAAAGGGAGAGAAATCGCCGCGAGGCACTTCTTGCTCTACCAGCCGCTCAAGCCCACCCTCTCATCGAGGCCCAATCTCCCCCGACAATGGCGCCGAATGTTCTAGCTAGAGAGGGCTCCTCCCGGTACGGTCTCCTTATTCTACTTCTTCTCCATCTCCCTCTCCATCATGATCTTAGTCAGCTTCTTCTTGTTTTTCTTCTTCTTCTGGCTCTTCCTCTTCTACGTATTACAGGTCGGCCGTGGAGCCCGAATCCACCACGACGAAGGCGTTGCAGGACCCGTTCGGCCCTGTTCCATGTCTCAGTGAGGTAGCAAATCTCCACGCTGTTATTTCTCCGAGTTATGATGTGGATTTCTTAGATGATGCCAGCCCCACATTGGTTTTTCTTCTTCTTTTGTGAGTTGTATTTGTTTTCATGAATATGCCTGGATCTCTTGGTCTTTCCTTAATACCGCTGTTCACAGATTCACTATAGATTTTTTGTGATTAGGATTAGTTTATCGTGGTCATGAATAGATCTCCAAGTCCATTTTTTAACATTGCGGCCAATAGATTCAACGGGGATATTTTTTGATCTGTATTAGTATTCACCTGGGACCTGGAGTGTAATTGTAGAATTTCTATTTCAATTAACATGAACGATGCAGCGATCGAAGGCCGAGTACCGTGAGAAGGTGGCCGCGATCAATTCCAAGATTGCCAACCAACATGAGCTTGCACGCTCCCTCACCCAAGCTAATGAGAGCATACGCAAGCAATTATCTGTGCAGAAGGAGATCTTGCTAGATTTTGCATGTGACGTCGTTAGGCTGCAGAAAGTGCTCGAGCGTAACTTGATCAGGCAAGAACAGGCCATCAAGATAATCAACGAGCTCACGGAGGAGAAGAAGAATCTCGTGGAAAGGTGCATTCTCCTGCAGGACGAAGTCAGCGAGGCACTCAGAGGACGCGTCGAGGAAACCAAGGCTACCATCCGAGCCTACCATGATAGGAACCGTTGCCTAGATGCAGTCAAGGAGATGAAGGCGGACATGGGCAGAGGGATAACCGTACTCGAGGGTGTTCGGAAAGAGAACGAGGAGCTAAGGGCATGTCTGGAGGTGTACCGGAGCAATGCCCAAGTCTGATTCCCGTTAGCGGGGACACGAATACCAGTTCGTCCTCCTCTCCTTTTGTAATGTTTAGGGTTCAGGGAGCAATGCCCATGTCTGCTTCCCATTATAGGGTGCAATAAGAATCCTAGGGCAACTCCTTATCTATCTGGACATGTGTTGGTGTTCATGTTCATGAATGGACACCATGTTCTATTTCCATATGTATCTGGACATGGGTTTCTGCATTATGAGTTTGCCACTCTCCCACTACTATTTGGTGATATTGGGAAAAACCCACAGCACACTAAACTGCTGGTAAATCTTATTTGTCTTCGAAATTGAAATTATGACAGTGCAACTAGTCGATTCATAAAATGTTGATTAGTCCTAGATTGCTTCTTCCTTGAAATTATGACAGTGCCACTAGTCGATTCAGTTAATTATGGAAACTAACCAGCTTGTCCTGGTTAACTGAACAAACCATACTATGTATTTTTGTTGCAAGGAAAGAGGTGAAAGATCGACCAGGACCTGGCGGCCTAGCTAAATGACAAGATAGTAATCCAAAGGGAGAAGCGGAATTCCCAGAGGAAAATCGTATGGCTACGGATAAAATTCTCCAATCCATGACGGGGCGCTGGAACCTATAGCTGAAACACGACATCGTACTGAAGGAGCTGGCGAATCTTAGGGAGGAAAACAGGCACCTCTGGGCCAAGCTCGCTTGAACACAACATATGTCTATTTAGTACTGAACTGCCTGGTTTACCCTCTGCAGTGGTTATTTTGTAAGCGTGAACTTAACTCTATGCACGATATGTGTGTTCGTCTGAAATTAGTTTGCTCGAGGATTGAGTTTGGCTTAGTTCGGAAAGCGCAACTGCAAGTCTTACAATTAACTAGTTTCAGGCATTGGTACGACATAAAATTATTCATCTCGAATTTCCTTTGTCCTCTATCGTCTGTCCTTGTTCACCCTCGCGCGCCTTCTTCAGTTCCTTCAACAGATCCGCAATGCAGCACTCTAGCTTCTTCTTGTCTTCCCTGAGCTGATCCCTCTCCTTTTCTGCATTATGAGTCAGCAACCGGTGACTATCCTAAAGCTTCTTTGCAGTTCGAACAACCAAGCTCTCACCGATTCTGTCAGGTAGCTTTGACTGCAAATTCTCGATTTCTTGTTCTAGCTCCTTATTTCGTACTGACAGCTTATAATTTTTTTTCAGCTACATCACTTACATCAGTAAATCTCCCCGACCTTTCCAACTCATACATCTCCCATAACTGTGCCAAACATTTCTTAAGTGCATCTAGCCACTCAAGATCCACCCACTCTACTGCTTTACACACCGGGCCAACCTAAAAACACACACACTATAGTGTTATGAACATGCACGATACATTTTAATTCATGTCACAGTTGCACATAATGTAAAAAAACCTGATTTGTACAGCCCAAAAACCTTCTCCCAGTGTTACTGCCTTCGAATGCAACATATCTCCTCAGTTTAGCCCATGGTCACATGGCACTTCTCCATCGAGATCTAGGCCCTCCCATTCGGAGTCGTAGATTGTCCTTGGTACCTATAGGTAAACGCAAAGCTGAAATCGAACACGATTGCATGCACATATGGAGCTCAGATCGAGTGATTTACCATTGCCTAACCCTAGCCCGAGAAAACAGAGGAACTAACATCATGGAAGGAATACTCGATGTCGGAGAGAAGGCTGTCGCTGCTTGACTGGTCGTCCTCGCCGTTCAAGGACATCATGGCGAATGCGACGGAGACGGCGACGGCGACGGCGTCGGCGAGAGAGAGAGAGAGAGAGAGAGAGAGAGAGAGAGAGAGAGAGAGAGAGAGAGAGAGAGAGAGAGAGAGAGAGAGAGTGAGAGTGAGAGTGAGAGAGCAGCCCTTCTACCGCTACAATGATGACTAAATTGGCATGTTACAATAGTTTAATGGATACCATGCCCTTTCCCTGGATTACTGTCTCCTGCCTGATATGGATTCTCTTCGCACATTCTCATTTCAAATATTAAACCTGCACTCCCTCCATCCCAATTTCATTGCCTAACAAAAACATACCAGTATATTACATCATCTAAAGAAACAAAATCATGTCAACTACAAGGTACTTATGCATCACTTTTTCAGTCATGGTTTCACAAAACATTACATTATAATCTCCCAAGAAACATAACCACAACATGGTTTCACAAAACATCACATTACAATCTCTCAACAAACGTAATCACAGAAACAAGTATATTACATCAACTCAAGAAACAAAATCATGTCGAATACAAGGTACTTACACATCACCTGTCCTGTCATGGTTTCGCAAACCATTACATTACAGTCTCTCAACTAACAAAATAATAGAAACAAGTACAGTACATCATCTCAAGAAACATAATCATGTCAACTACAATGTATTTATGCAACACTAGTCCAGTCATGGTTTCAAAAAACATTACATTACAATGTCTCGACAAACATAATAACGAAACAAGTACGGTACGTCATCTTAAGAAACATAACCATGTCAACTACAATATACTTATGTCTTATTACAAAAATGATGGTTTCAGTGAGTCACATGTCCGAAAATCTCAACAGCTCGCACGACATTATATCGCAATCTCTCAACAAACATAATCACAGAAGCACGCTCTAAATGCAATAGCAGTCAATATTACAAATACAGGCAGGGGAACCCCGCGGTCCATATGACAAGCCCAGGGTAGAAGCTCTCATCAGATCTCATCAACGTCGACCACCTCATTCTGTTCATCCACTACAGGGGCATCTACATCCACTATAACCTGTTCAACAACATCAGAAATGCTACCAAGGAAGAACACCTTCCTGGTTCGCTTCTTTCGCCGCATAATCTGCATAAGATCTTCAGTATCCAAAATATCTATGAATTGCTACTTCTTATGATGCCACCACCAGATTTTTGCCATCTTCTTAGGGCCAATACTGATTTCCTTACCGATCATCTCTCTCATTTCATCAAGAGTTATGTTTTTGGAATCGACACTGATCTCCACAGTACATGACGAAACTGGCTTATTAACTCCCTCATCAAGTTTTGCCATGTATGAATCCACCTCTATGCGTATACTAAAGTTATCTAGATCAGCATCTATTGGTCCGTATTCTCTAGGAGCAGAAGCTCTGGCAGCAAGATCTCCAGTATCTGCATACATATCATCAATCATCGTTTCAACTTTCACCTTACGATCAGCTGCACAACACTCCCAAACCATCTGAAGCTCATGGGAGTGCTCAATTTGCTGATAGGTATCCTTCATGTTGCGCCACACCAATTTTGTCCTCTGTCTAGAACCCCAGGTAATTCTAGCGGCAAGCATATCTACCAGCTGCGAAACAGACACAACCTCTTTGCAATTCACAAGCAGATGCACATCTTGCTTGAACACAACCCTCTCGCAACCAAAATCAAGCTTTGCAGTGTACTGCCGAACATGAACTGTGAACTCATATAGGTCACTTGTATCAAAACTGTGCCTAATTTGATTAAAAAGGGGAACATTTCAGATCATTCGATTCTATTATGCCGTAACTAATCTATTTGCAAGATAAGGCACAGATAAGAAAAATTCACCTCTCGCTCTTCTCCCGGGTTTTTTTCTTCGAGATCTGAGTGCTACATCCGCCCACCGGAGCCGAACAATCCGCCGCCGGCCATGCTTTTCTCTTCAACCCGCTGCTCGTAGGTACCTTGGGAGCAGAATCCTTGCTGGCCTCCTCGTTAGCCGGGGCTGAAGACCTCGTTGCTGCTACGTGTTGAGCCCTAGACTTGGGCCCCGATGGACCATTTTCAGTCGGCGATGTAGCTACAACCTTCGCCTTGCAAGACATGCTGGGCCACCTCCGTCGGATTCAGTGTCGGGGGAGGGAGAAAAAAGATCCTCCGCTGCCGGCAGATTTAAGGTCGGGAAGGGAAGAAAAGGGACCGTCTCCGCCGCAGCAAGATTTAGTGTCGAGAGTTAGGAAGTACAGTAATGGATTTTCCCCTACGACACGTGCAGGGTGGCTAAGAAGAGTGACCGGCGAAGGAGGGGCACAGTAGGAACTAGTGTAACGGAATATCCCGACTTAACGGGCGCGATTTGAAAATATTGGGTTTGGCCATCATTCACTCGAAAGACCCCTCTCAGCAATTGGCACCCCAACTTTTCGAATCACGGTGATAAAAATCAACTTGGGTACCGCGTTGCCTGGCTACCCCAACTTTCGGGCCGCAAAATGATATTCTCGTCAAAAAGGGTGTTTTGTAAAGAAACCACCAAATAAAACGTGCAAAATACTAGACCACCTTCCATGGATAATGTCCCAACTAACCTTTCCGCCCGCCCCTCGTAAAAAACACAAATTTCTGCCGAATCGGCAGGAAGTGGCTCTGATTTAAACTATAGGTACATGATCTAATCCTCATGATTTTTCACAAAAATTATTTTTAGATTCACAATATGCTATTTTATCAGAGATCCAATGCAAGTTTAGTGAGTTTCAACCCCCAACTAAGAATCTGCGTGCCCACTGATCCGAACAATGTAAAACCTTCGCGTGACATCATATTATGTGGCATAGTTGCAAGGAAAAATATCTAACTTGGTATATCGATTGCATCTCAAAAAAAACTTCCTAGAAATGATATCTCATGTTTGAGGTTTCATGGCTTTCAGGATAAACGACCAATATTATGGCTAGAATCGCCTCCTAGTTTGCGATATTATGACCATATTATGCACGCATGTGTATCATGGGATAGTGAACAATGTTGCAGGAGAAAGTTTTCATTTTCGTCGCACGGAAAATCCGTTTTCTATTTTTTGAGTGCCAAAAATATGACGTTTTGTGAAGGAACCATCAGAGGAATATTTTAAAATGCTACCACCCCATTTTTCAAAAATACTAGACCATCTTACATGAACAACTGCCCAACCAGTGTACCATTTTTCAAAAATACTAGACACCTTACATGGACAATGTCCCAACCGGGATATCTCAACCATTTCAGTTCACCCCTGGTAAAAAATACAAATTCCTGCCGAATCGGTAGAAAGATTGTCCGATTTAAACTACAAGTACATGATCTAATGTTCATGATTTATGAGAGATCCAATGCAAGTTTAGTGAGGTTCATCCCCTAGCTAAGAACCTTCGTGCCCGCTATTTTGACCATAGTTTGAATGGATATAAGAAATTAAAAAACGGTCTGAACAATATAAAACCTTCGTGTGGCGTCATATTATGTGACATAGTTTCAAGGATAAATACCAAACTTGATATATTGATTGCATCTCAAAAAACCATCTCAGAAATGACCGATCATGTTCAAAGTTTCGTGCCTTTTAGGCCAAATTACCAATTTTATGGTCAGAATAGCGGCATAGCTTGCAATTTGTGCCCATATTATGCATGCATATGCATCATGGGATGGCGAACAATATTGTAGGAGAAAGTTTTCCTTTCCATCGCATGGAGAAGCCGTTTTCTATTTTTCGAGTGCCAAAAACGAGGTGTTTTATGAAGCAACCACCAAAGAAATATTTCAAAATTCTACCACCTCATTTAAAAAAAATACTAGAGCACCTTACATGAACAGTATCCCAACCGGGGTATCCCAAACCTTCCAATCCAACCCTAGTGAAAAGACAAATTCCTGCCGAATCGGTAGAAAATTAATCCAATTTGAACTACAGGTATATGATCTAATGCTCATAATTTTTTGAAAAAAAATTATTTTTAGACTCACAATATGCTATTTTATTAGAGAACCAATGCATGTTTAGCAAGCCTCACCCCTAGCTAAGAACCTTCGTGCCCGCAGTTTTTACCATAGTTTGAAACGGACTTAAAATTTATAAATAGTCCGAACAATGTAAAACCTTCACGCGACGTCATATTATTTGACAAAGTTGCAAGAAAAAAATACCAAACTAGTATATTGATTGCATCTCAAAAAACCTAATCAAAAATGACCTATTATGTTTGAGGTTTCATGGCTTTCAGGCCAAATAACCAATATTATGGCCATAATCACAATATAGTTTGTGATACTGTGATCATATTGTGCATGCATGTGCATAATGGGATGGTGAACAATGTTGTAGGAAGAATTTTTCCTTTTCGTCGCACGGAAAAAGCCATTTTCTATTTTCCAAGTGTCAAATACATGGCGTTTTGTGAAGCAACACCTAAAAGAATATTTCAAAATTCTACCACTCCAATTTTTCAAAAATACTAGGCCACCTTACATGGACAATGTCTCAACCGGGTATCTCAAACCTTTCAGTCCACCCCTGGTAAAAAAGATAAATTCCCTCCGAATCGGCAGGAAGTCGGTCCGATTTGAACTACAGGTACATGATTTAATGCTAATGATTTTTTTGCAAAATTAATTTTTAGACTCACAATATCCTGTTTTATCAGAGATCTAATGCAAGTTTAGCGAGGCTCATCTCCTAGATAAGAACCTTCATGCCCGTCGTTTTGACCATAGTTTGAAACGTGCATAAAAAATTTAAAAATAATCTAAACAATGTAAAACCTTCGCGTGATATCATATTATGTCACAGAGTCGCAAGGAAAAATACTAAACTTGGTATATTGATTATATCTAAAAAAATCTTCATAGAAATGACCTATCATGTTTCAGGTTTCATGGTTTTCAGGCCAAAATGACCAATGTTATGGCTTACACGTGCCCTACATCTTCCTAATTTTTTGTAAAAATCATTTTCATGTTCACAACATATCACTTCAACGGGGATACACCCATGGTTTCGCAAGGGGAGCCCCACAATAAATGTGCTAAACAATTATAGATTTCCTGCTAATTTTACCATGTATCTGACAAAAACATTTGGTAAAAAATTAGGTACACGGCAAAGAACCTCTTTGCCGAGTATTTTCCGATTGACACACAACAAAACTTTCACATACAGAACAAAGGCTTGACAAAAACCCTAGTTTTTTGACGCGCGCGAAAGCAGAAACTTTGGCACCAAAATATCGTCGTTTATACGTTTGTAGATACTCTACAAACCCTAACGCCGTCAGTTGCTCCGTCATTTGCGAGCACGAAGGACGTGTGGCACGGCGTTTGCCGTGTATCCCATTTTACCGAGTGTTTTTTCGATTTTATCATGTATGTTCATTTTTGCCGAGTGCTTTTCCGTAGAACACTCGGCAAAGGAGCAACTTTGTCGTGAATGACCTGTTTGCCAGGTGTCGACCTTGTGAAACACGGCAAAGAGTTGTTTGCCGAGTATCCAAATTATAAACACTCGGTACAAACAAAAACACCTAGCTGAATCTCGTTTTCTAGTAGTGAATATATTCCTTTTATTGAAAAAATCTTACATGTGAGAAAGAACAGTTTAACTTCATTTATTACCACATCCTTCAGTATTTTTACTGAATGGTAGTTGAGGATGAAAAAAGAAGTAAGAAAACAACATGGCATGAACAGTACGAAGTTGGCCGCAACCATGGCGGTTAACAAATCATCATGATCATCACTACATATATGAAAGATAACCATTTCAGCCATTCATATGCTGTGCCACCTCAGCGATCGCACTGTAGATGTGCAAGTTTTGCACATCTACGGTGCTTCCCGTCTCTAGCCGTTAGCAATCCTTCCGTTCTCTTCAACTATCACTGATTTCTGGTTACTGTAGAATCGTGCTCTGTCCGATCACCGTGTGCCACGTATCACCACCAAGACACCCCGTGTGTCATCGAGTAGAGGAGCTGGGCAGGCACCGGTTACTTCGTGCATCGCTTTGACCGAATTCACGAGTCTTCCAGAACGTGCGGCGTCCCTCCCCTCACGTCCCATCTCCTCTCGCCGCAAAAGAGGGACTGGCCGGTGAAAAAATCGGCAACAGAAGGTTTTCATGGTCGCTGCTCCAGCCTCTCTCTCATCGGTGTCGGCCGGCCGGCCGGTCGCACGTCGCCACTTCAGATCCATCCCTTTCCCAAGACTACCCCCGCCCCCCCCTTCTCTCTCTCTCGCAATAGGGGCGCCCCCTGCCTAAGCCCCGCCAGCCCCGGCAATGGATTCCCAGGTTCCATAGGCTGGGCCAACAACGACGAGGCCGACGGA
This sequence comes from Avena eriantha, assembly GCA_910589775.1. Lineage (NCBI taxonomy): Eukaryota > Viridiplantae > Streptophyta > Magnoliopsida > Poales > Poaceae > Avena > Avena eriantha. The sequence continues at coordinate 302,823,422 of OU342744.1, forward strand.
CTCCGAGGGTGCTTCCAATTTCCCATATCACACCCTCTCCTTTTCAGGCACCACCGGACTCGGCGATGGCGAAGATGGATGCATCTACCACGACACTGGCACATTCACCATCCTCACCAAGCTCAGTCGCCTGAGCTAGACCCCACGCGTCTCGTCTACATCCTGCAGGAATAAGGTAAGCCCGGTATATTTTCTTTCCCTTTCCTTTCCATGACTTATTTCCATACACAACGCCTTTTTTCCGCCTCCGACCATGAGGATAGAGCCATAGAGGAGTTGGTTTCCATGAGCTTTCTTGATCTGCTTTTTTCTAGGACGGTCCTACAACATCTGTAGGCCACAGACAAAGGAAAATCAAAGATATCTCCATTGACGAGGATTAGGCGCGTGTGTGCAGATGATGGTTTATGTTAAGATGTCCTGTTGTTCTGCAGTCCAATACTGTGTTGTTATATCATTGGTAAAATAGTGTGTTTCCTTCCGTATCTCTGATTTCTCGGCAGTGTTAATTAGTTTTTCTATGGCAACAAGCTCCGCTGGACAACAAAAAAATTTAAGCAAATGTTGATGATAACCATACGTCAAAATTTTACTAGATGTTCTCTTCTGTACCTATTTCCTTTGTTTGCATGTTTCTCTTACTTTGTTCAATATATTTAGTTGACTCTGATTTGTGCGCCCATCGAAGAGTGATGTTCTCCGAGTACTTAGATTACTATATATTCTACATTCTCTTTTCTTGCATCTGATCCTGTTATATTACGTTCAGTCGTGGGAACCTGGGTGCTTCGTTTAAATAATCTGAAGGAAATGCCTCTTGCTACACACTCCACCACATGTATTCATGTCTCATCTTTAAGGAATTCAAGGTTGAGTCCCTAACATCTTCTTCTCCTCTTTCTCCCTTTGCCTCTAATCGTCGCTTTACCTCTGCAGCGGCGGCAGCGAGGGACTGCACGCTCGCGAGCAGCAAAACACTGGATAAATTTTACGACTATTTGAGATGACAGTAGTATACAAGCTTGAGAGGATAAGAGTTTTGTGAGGCCTGCCAGAAGTGTACAACACAACCCAAGGTTTGGTGGCCTCCCCCTTCTCATCATTATATTAGAAATTGAGATTTCCTTATTATGCGCCAGAGCTAGATAAAATTCCTGATTATAGCTAGCCCAGATGATGTATGTGATTGCTGAGCTGAATTGATGTACATGCTGTCAATGAGATTATAGAAATTCGTTCCATTGGTCTACATCCCTGTAGACTATTTAGGCCTGAACGTTTTTTCCAGTTGTAAGAATTTAATATAGGATATGAATATGACACTCCACATCCAGTATCGTCGTTGGTGTTTTATAACATATACGATTTATGCCTATGTGTGTTGATTCCTCAAGGACCTCATGGTTACATCTGGAAAGATCAGCATGGTGTATGCCACATTTAGATAATCACGTCCCTTGGAGCATCGCTTGATTGGTCATGCCAAGTAAAGTCCTCTTCTGATTCCTCTATTACTATAGCTAGGAAAGCAACATTTATGTTTAAGCAATATAATTTTTTGTTTTATTTTTAGCTCATTAATTCCTTGCCAAGCCTTTTCACAGTATTGTACAAAGGGCGAGTGATCAAAATCTGTAAAAATGGTATTTTTCATCCTTTACAATGAAGTTTTAGTAAGATATATAAATTACTTACTCGTAAAAGAATGTGCTTTCATTTTTGGTATCCTTTTCTGCCGAGCTTATAGTGCTTGCTCGTTGTTGTCGTCCTCTCAAGCAATGGGATTCTACACTTCATACCTAATTCTGATATTGAGATATGCTGCCTATGAGAGGGCGGGTTTATTATGACGCATGGGTAGTGATATATCTTTGATTTGTGCAGAAACAGATGTCAGCACAGGACTTCTGATTCTTGGTTTGCTATGCCAATCCATGCAACTGATGTCAAGGTTTGCAGTAAGCATTGGGGAGCATGAAGTGAGCTCTAGGGATGCAAGATTGGTGCTATCCTGGTCATCCAGCATTGTCATGATCCTGGCCTATGCAGCCTGCCTTTACTTCAAGCTGAAGACCCATCGCCAGCTCTTTGAGCTCCAGGAGGTGTGTAAATATATGCTAGAGTGCTTATCAGAGACTAGAAAGAGCTAACATCATATACTATTTAATTAATTGGTTAATAAAGTTTGTGGCATCAAAAAATTTGATTAGGTTGAAGATGAATGTGATAATTTGGTATTTAAAGATAAGGCGGTTCTGGGATTTTCAAGTGCAATGATTTGGCCAACAGTCATGACTGATGACTGCTGTACTATTGGAGTATGTCGTAAGCACAATTGAGGTAAGTAGCATCATGCTATGTTCATGCTTGGTCGTTTGGATGTGTGTTGTGAACAAATTTTCTCCATAAGTTTACTCTTAGCTCAACTATAGTGCAGCTAATAATATTTGTCTGAACAAACTTTGTAGGCAGCATTAACATCCTGGAAACTATCAGTGAGCTTCATTAGCACCATCTTGATTCCAGTTTTTGGGAATGCAGCAAAGCATGATGGTATAGTCATATTGTGCCAAGGTATATTAAATCTCCTTTTCTTCTCAAACTTACTATGATCTAGCTTTATAGAGGACTGCATGTATTAATCTTGCACATACAAAGGACAATTAGTTGTACAACAATAAAAAAATTGAATATTCCAAATAGCAAAATGCTTCGCTTCCTGTCAAACCAGAATTCTTAGTTTGAGTAGGCCATTTATTCAGAAAAATAAAGCAATACAAAGGAAGTCCTTTTCTGAATTTAGTACGTGTATGTTTCAGGATCTCCAGACAAGTTGAAACATTAGAACAACCAAAGATGTATTTCCAATTTTTCATGTCCACATGATTTATTCCTTACATAATTATCTATTGCAAATTCCATCAGTTTTTCCCTGTGGAGTGAGAATTTCTTCACCAATATTACAGGCAAACACAATGAAAGGCTATGTGCCCAGTAATAGTATTGCATATTTTTTATTAGAACTTGCAGAATCTAATTATGTCTACTAGAATTGAGGTAGTTCTCTAGCTACTAAGTCTAGCTACTAAGGTAAATATAATTTCAGAGAACGATAGCTGAAGTAAACATATTGCACGGAGCATGCATATGTCCATCCTGATCAGTTACAGTTTAATCTTTTTTTGTCTTACTTTTTTAAGGTTTATAATAGTGTAGATATTTTATGTGACCCGTGTTGCCCTTCCTCATAGGAATATGGCAATTTTTGGATTCTCAACGGTGTCCAACTTTAAAACATTGGCCAAAGAGAAGCTCAGTGATGCTCAAATAAATGAACTATTTCAAAATTGAGTAATTGTGACTGTGAAGAAGGGAGTGATTTATTTTGAAGAGCAGGTACTATGTTAACCACTCACCATACAATCGTTTTGATGATAAATTATATTGCGGGATACAAGAGATAGAAAATGGCATGTTGTGTATTCTGTGATCTTACACGAATTGTGGCATCTCATGTTATCTACATAGTTTATTTTTAGACTCTTACTACATCTGTTCGTGTGCTGACATGGAGGGGACAGAGGAAAACCTGGACACAGACGTTTCCTTTTATATTTCATTCTCCTCATATTATTTGCTCATTTTTAGACCAGGTATACTTGCGTATTTATTTTATTTTTCTCCCCCAGTTGGTTTTCTTAAAAGCTGACGTTATTTATTTATTTTAGGTGCAGCCGCCTCACTGCCATGACTTCAATACAACAAATAGCTAGCCTTGCTAATAAAAAATTTCTTCACGGAAAACGGGTGAGTTATGATTGAATGAATTTACCATGACTTTACCCCTATGTGTTATTCATTGATTCATTGGAACATATTTGTAGTTTTCTGTACTTCAGGTTTTTCGGGATTCACGATTTCCTGACCATTATTAAACTACAATTTTCAGAAGGATTAGGCTATGTGGAGTTTATGAGCTCAAGTTTTTAGTCTACAATTTTCAGAAGGATTAGGCCATGTGAAATTTATGTGCTCAAGACACACAACCTTCAGAAATCCCTAATCAATCCACGCCCAACAATGCAACTGCCAAGGTGTCTTCTATAATTGAAGGCCCTGCTGATTAGCTTGGTTATCTGAGCACCGACATTGCAATCCCTCCCTGCTGATCGTGAATATAAATTTAGCACATTTTCGCTGCCTTGTTTTGATTGGAGATTGTTTGTGAAACACATCGTAGTTTGTTCTCTGCATTACCATCATACCTTGTACTGATACTTTATACCATTCATACATGTATGTTTTTATAGTAGAGCTGCTGTTGTTTCTTCGAAATATTAATAGCACTTCAATTACATCCCTGGTCGGATTAATTGATAAATTGCATTGGTATAGACGTATAGTCATTGGTATTATGGTATATGCTCAAGGCTTTAGATTTTGTTGTTACTTGGGATGCAACAAGAACCACGGGTAGCTTTTCAATAGAGCAGAACTTCACTAGCTTTTGGAAAGAATAAAATTGCAAATGATGCATATTCATAGGAACATCAGATTTTCATTATTATAAACTAGCAGTGTGGATTATTTGTTTTACCATACTAATCTTCAAACTAGCCAGTCCTGCTCGATAGGTAAAGCCACGGGCGGCGGCATGTTGCCGCGCCTTATTTCCTAGTCATACATTAAGGCGCGTAGCCTTCGGCTCGTGTTCGCGCTGTAATATTCATCATCTAATTTTGTCTAATCGTGTGCCATGTTATGTAGACGCAACAAAAAGTTTCGGTTAAAATTTTTTCCTAACCGATTTTTTTACGTTCATCCTTTTTAACTATCCAGCTTAAATTTCATGGCCTGTCTTTCCCGGCCGTTCGATCCGGCGCCCCGCCTCCGCGCGTGTACTACTCATCGTCTAATTTTGCCTAATCGCGTGCCACGTCACGTAGACGCAACAAAACTTTTCAGCTAAAATTTTCTTACCCTAACCGATATTATTTTAAGTTCATATTTTCTAACTATTCGGCTTAAATTTCTCGGCCGTTCGATCCGGCGCCCCGCGTCTGCGTTTACTATTCATCGTTTAATTTTTCCCAATCGTGTGCCACGTCATGTAGACGCAGCACAACTTTTCGGCTAAGTTTGCTTGCCCTAAACGATATTTTTTTAGTTCATCTTTTTTACCTATTCGGCTTAAATTTTCTGGCCCACCTTTTCTAGCCATAATTTTTCTACTTAGTTTCCAGACACAACTTCTCGGCTTCAGTTTTGGTTCTATTTTTATTATTCGAAGGTACTTTTCCGAAATAATTTTCTGGCCATAATTTCTCATCGATAGTTTACCCATAGTAACTTCTCGCCGGTGTATAATTGTATAACTTAGTTCACCATCAATATTTCTTTTAGGGTTATTTCATATTCTTCAGCGGAGGTGTTTCTTTTAGATTATTTCATATTCTTCAGCAGTAATTTTTTCTCGCACCATGTGTAATTTCCACACGGTAGTTACCCTTCTGTACTTTTCCAAGGGTGAACCATTTGCTGGCTATAATTGAGAAGTAGTGATTCAATTTTGTTATATTTTTTGTTCTTTCACACTAATTGTATCATCCATCATCTTTTTTATCTAGAAATAGTACTACTGTTTTCTTCTGCCACAACTTCGGACAACAATATTACGCTGCATAGGACGTAACCTGGAGCAACAATTTTAACTGATTATTTCACGACATCAATTTTAACTGATTATTTCACGACATTGCCCGTGACGGAACGCAGCGTGACGCCGCGCAATGTTCCCTAGTTATCTCAACAGAACACCAACTCAGAACACAAACTAATTACTGTCAAGCAGTATTTCCGATTCCCCGTTGCACAAGAGAAGATGCTGTAGAGGAAAATAAAGTCCGCTTATCATTTAGGGATAGGTAGATTTGTCATTCCATATCGCTAGCGGCCAAAACTTGTCGTACGTGCTGCCGTCCTTTTCATTAATAAGATTAGAAAGACAGGTCCTCTATCACGTGAGGAGTTGGCTAAAGTGCAAGACCAAACCTCTATACGCGCGCATGCATAGTGCAAAATTTGCTAACGGTATGCTCAGAGCCAGATTGCTCCGGCGGCCTTGAGCATGGGCACCAGCTTGCCGCCGAGGTGCAGCGACATGATCCTGTCGGTGGAGCCGACGAGCTTGCCGCCGATGAAGACCGCCGGGATGGGTGACGAGCGGCCGAGGCGGCGGGCGAGGTCGCGCTCCATGTCGCGGCCGCGGGGGTCCTTGTCCAGCTCGTGTACCGCCGGGCACACGCCAAGGCTAGAGAAGAGGGTCGTCACCGTGTGGCTCATCGGGCACTCGTTGCTGGCCGTGAAGATCACCACCGCCTTCTCCGCCGACAGCCTCGACACCTTCTCCATCTTCTTGATGGCTTATGAATGAGCTATTCAGAAAGCTAGTGTCGTTTGAACGGTGAAGTGGCTGTGTGGTTGTGTCTTGTCTTGTGTGATTTGTTAGTGTTGGGTGCGAGGCCCTTCTTTTATAGTGGATGGGAGGGAGAAAGAGAGAGTGTGCAGTAACGGTGGGGACATATAAGAATCTGCTACGTGTGCATAGCACGCTCAACGTGATCACCGTACGTTGGGCATATCTATCAGCTCCATTCATCCTTCTTCCTTCTTACATTTCCCAATGGCTCATTGGCTTATCGAACCAACTTCCCTTACATTCTCTGGGACAAAGCGCTAGCTCCCCAGCGGATCCTTTCTCATTACTATGAAAATACAATTATTCTACTAGTAGTATATCCCAACACAGCCCTTCCTTCTTCTTCCTAGACAAGGGGAACAAAACTAAATCTAGCAAAGGCATGATCAACATGAACAATCATATCTGCCTCGGCCTTTCCTTCTTCCACATCCGCACGGATGCGGCCAAGTGCTGCTGCCTAGCTCACAAGTCCCAAATTGAGGCTTTACTGGTCTTCTGCTTGCAACTTGCGAGAGACATTGGGTGCAACAAGGCAACTTAGGGCATGCATGTCTGGCTGGTATTGAAGTTGTCTCACTTTTGGACATCACAAGTTAGGCAAGTTTGATTGAATTAGACTATCAGTCACTCACTTAGAAATGCATGACAAGCTTCTCTCAAGTGTTGGAAATGTATATCACCACTCATTTTCATAGCTTAACCTTAGGCATAAATGGCAAAACAAAGTGTGACAATATTGGGAACCTTTATGTAGCAACCAAAGAGGCCTAGGTTTTCAACCTTTCTTCACCGGTTAGGTTTTTTACCTCAGATCCCCATCGTGTTTAAGCACCTTTTTTCTGTCTCATTATAAGGACTTCTTTAGTTCTACTAGATGCAAAAGACATAATAGGTCCATACAAGTAAAAACATCCTAGTAAATAATTACTATCTTCGCTAGCAAAAGGAAGGCACCCACTCTTCCAAAGATTATGTTTGAACTAGAAACTAATAAAAACACTAGTCGTGTGATACCAAAAAATAATACTCCCTCTGATCAAGAATAAGCGTAGCCGATTTAGTACAAACTTGTACTACTAAATCAGCGACACTTATTATGGATCAGAGGAGTATTATTACATTCAGGTCCAAAAGCATTTTTCATTTTATAAATGTTTGATGTCCCAGAACTCTATACTTAGTGGTCTAGTTCTTAACCATACTTAAAAATAAAAGGACATATCATAGACTTTGTAAAAAAGGGATTTTTCCATAGCCTGATAGGATAACAACAATATTTTTATATCTTAGAATCACGATATTGAATTAAAAGTGGATTCCTAGCTCAGGTGCTTGAGGCAGATACCAGAGTATTAGTACAAGATAAGACCGTGTCTTAAGCTGATCAAATTCAAGATGAGATACTTGCCCAAGAAAAGCCTTTCTTTCTACAACTCAGGTCATGTCCATCCTGATTGTCTAGTTCCATCAATTCTTTGTGAGATATCTTACTACAAGAACCGAAACCTTTTCAATTAGTACTCATCAAAATAGAGATATTGCGTTAAACTATAAATCATTCCATATCAAACCTTTGTGAGATCACTCTACTATGTTCCATTCGAGGAAAAAAACCAATAGCACGCTAAACGTGTAACAGCAGACACTCGCATCTCTGTGTTATATGTTTCCTAAGGAACATGAACTGCTAGTTATACTTTTAATTACATCGTGATATGAATATTTCCTTTCATAAAGGAACATAGATGAATGCATAAAAAGATGATGGATAACAAGATTTAGTGGGAATATCTCGGCTGCCAACCACCGAAAAAATATGGAATCCCACCAAAGCATGAAAGATCCCCTAATATTTTTCATGTCCTGGGCCACATACGGCAGCATTGGATGCTAATATATGTCAATGGCTTATTTACATTACACATATATTTTATAATGTTAAAAAGGGTATTTCAAGTTGCACATTTATATAAGTACATATATAAGAAAAAAGATTTAAACAGAGAAGTAACCATATGCAAATCAGCTGCTGAATAACATTATGTGCAAATAGTTTTTCACCTTAGTCTAACAGTTAGTGTGTTGTGCTTCCGATATTGGAATATGGTATGAAATGCTAATTTGAAGCTATAATACACCTAATTTGTATAAAATATATGAGCCATCTAATTATCTTGCGCAAACTGAAATGGATATGAAAAAATGTAACCCAATATAGTGACACCTGATGAAAAGTCGAAGTGGATAATAGAAATGGGAATTGGTCATACAACATGTTACACAAGGACATGGACCATGTATAGATACTGCTTTCCCTATCAATATCATGGTCGACTAGTCATCACATGTACAGGTGTGAAATTAATTTGATTAAACCAGGAAGAAAATAAACGAATCGTTAAAGTAGGGGAACAAGGATAAGAAATTCAAAACTAAAGTGATCATGTCACATGCATTAGGAATCGAGACCTTGCTACATGTTCAAGAGTAGACCTCTCATATATGCTCACAATGTGGCAACCAAGAAGCCACGTCTTTGGCCAAGGCTAGATACCTTGCTCGATCTTATCTAACCATCCATTCCATTTGTGGTTCTATTGGAATCTTGTAGATAAAGCCGTTAATGCATGTAGATTGTGAAAAGATAAATTAGGTTGGCCAATGCAAGTTGCTAGGCGTTTGATCAGTGTTTCCTCCTGTAACTGTTTATCACTTAGTTTGTTGGTTGGATAGCTTAGATATACAGTGCACATGAGATGCCGCGATCTGAGATCGTAATATATATCCCATGCATGCATGCAAGCCTATCGTACATATATACATATGCCTTTTTATCCATCTACCGATATATAATCTTAATTAGTTCTGTCACCCATAGTGCTATGGCTGGGCAAACGTGAAGATATGTGACTAATTAATCAAGCTGTCATGCAACAACAACATTATTTAGTTAGTATTGTATAGAGACTTTATATATAACTCACCATATCCATGCGTCTTAGGTGAAAAAGAAATATGAAATAATTAATTTGAAATGTGTGGACAAGACTAGGTTAATTTTGAAAAATTTGACATCGGGTTATTGGTAACTAACGTTTTTGGCAAACCCAATTAAATAAAATTAGCGAACACTTGTATTCAAATGGAATTTATTTTTATATTTATTAATTATAATCCTTAAAATGTTATTTGATGAGAGTTTATTTTTACCGGCACCAGAGACAAAGGAGCTCCCCTAGAATCAAAATGGTGGCCATATGCAACCATGACTCCGTGTGTGGATGCCTGGTGTCACTAGTGGAGAATGAGCCTATAGTGCCGGCCCGTAAGGGCATTTAGTCCCGGTTGCGCTACCAGGACTAGAGAGACGGGACTAAAGGCCCATCCACTAGTCCCGGCCCCCTTACCAGCCGGGACCAATGGGCATCCACGTGGCTGCCCTTGCGCGCGCTAGGTCCACCCTCATTAGTCCCGATTGATATTATAAACCGGGACTAGTGGTTCTCTGCCGCGGTAGAGTTTTAGCCCATTTCTCTGCCGCAAGAGAGAATTCATTTCGTTTCTTTTTTCATTTTCAAAATAGATTTCTACGATACCACATACCGTACACATTATCAGGACTAGAACATACAAATATATATGATATTTACATAGAGAACCATTAGGATCGAGCATACACAAATATATACATGATAGTTACATGGAGACATCACAGTTACCGGAACTAGAGCCTGTCTATTCAATTACACGGTCGGGGGATCATCGGTAGCGCCTATTCACACTGAATTCTCCGGCGTTATCTATCATCTCTTTCATCAAAAATCCTGCCAGTTCTTCAGCAATTCCTAGTACGCGTTGATCTAGTAGGAGCTGATCCCGCATTCTATCGAACTATATATAAGAAAAGGAGATCAATATATTAATACCAATCATGATAACAAAAAGTGACGGTAATAAAAATAATGTTGTGAATGTATTTTTTACATCGACTTCATAATTTTTGTGCTCAGTGGTAAACGTGCGAATGAACTCACAAATGTAGAATCCACATAGATTCGTCCTGGGTGGCTGCCTAGCGCACTTTACGAGAATAGAATTCAATCAAAATAATATTCTAGCATTATAATTGTATTGAAACTATAGAAGTAAAGATATGTGTGTACTATTTACCGAGACCGGCTTAAACGTCAGCTTCTCACTGAAGTGACTCGTAACCACACTCTTGAACTGGTTCCAAACCCAGCCCAGTAAAGAAAATGAATGAGTTATTTATTACGTGATATCTCAGTAAATCAACGGAAGAGACCGATGTAGCGCGAAACTTACCTCTGGAGCGTGTCCTGCATGTCCCTAAAATATTCCAGGGGTCTTTTTAATGGGTCCATGACTTCAACTCTTCCCTTATCAAGTTGAATGTTTAGCAGAATCCAGTGGAATCTGCACACACGTTTATATATACATCAGTAACTCATCAATAACACTTAAATTGAGTAAGAAAAAGTGAAACATCGGAGTAAGACCCGCATTTGAAATTGTAAGGAAACAGTATGTGGTCACAGAAATTTTGCTTCATTAGAAACCTTAGAAGGTTTTCCTCCGTCTCCTCGGGTTTATCCGTTAGCGTCTTTATATGTATTTTATCTGGGTCAATGAACCCAACACTAAAGAGTGACCTTCTTTTATATTCCTGGATCTTCATTCTGCATAATAATAGAGTACAAAAGGATATAATGAGGATAATTACATGCAATAAACTGAATAACTAGAAAATTGAACAACTTATATGTGGACAATGAATTCAACAACTTATAGACAATAGCAACTCATGATAGATTTGTCGAGGGCGTCGAAAGCGTATAACTGGAAGAGTTCTGGAAACTCAATATGGACCTCTTCTTCTCGGAAGTAGTAGTCATGTGGTATTTTCGCCACAATCATTATTCTCTCCTCCTTTGCGGCTTTCAAGTACCAGTTATGTAAACTCCGCATTTGTGTTGGCAGTTGTTGCAACCTCTCTAGGGTGACCAACGGCATCCTTGGGACATATTGAGGGACTATATCAGCCTTGGGTAACTTGTCGTCCTGCGAACCTAGCAGTTCCTCAACAATCACATTCATAGCGGCCGCAAGCTCCGCAGCGTCTTCCATATTCTCCTGGGGAAGGTCACAGGATGCCACCTTGAGGGGTGGGATCGATTTTTTGGCCTGTTCCCCGAGCTGGGGGACGTCCTTTCTTTTCCCGGTTGCCCTTTGACTTGATGATTTGCTCCCGCTTGCACTTTTACTTGATTTGCTCTTCTTCACTTCCTTTTGAAGTGTGCGTAAATAGTCATATGGCTTATGGTGCAAGTCATATTGTGATTTTGTGTTCAGAAAATCAAGTGCATACACTTTTTGCTTCTCGGTGTATACCGAGGCGGGCTCAGGTTTCTTCTTTTGAAGCTGCGCAACACATTCGGCCTTTGCGATCGCTGTGGTTTCCTCTTCAGTACGATCATAAGGTCTGATGGGAAGATTCTTATGAGGTACTCTTGGGAGGGGCGACATTTGTCGTTTTGGGCTGCTGCGTTGTTTAGTACTCATCGACGGAGCACGCTTCCGCTTATCCTCCTTAGCGGGTGGCGGAGACGGCTGACCTTGCAGCGGAGATCGAGATGGACCCTAGTTGTGGTGGTCGTAGTCATGGGGTGGGTTTCTTGGAGGTGATGTAGGTGAAGGTGACATGCGACGACTTGGAGGCGGTGTTGGCCTTGGCGCTGAGCCTAGAAGCTTGATGTTGTTCTTGTCCCATAGAATGATACCACCCAATACTTCTCTGAGTGTCCTCTCACCTTCAGGTCCAGGAATGTCAAGCTCCATTGAGTCCCACCCTATTGCGATTTCATCCACCCGACTTTAGCATAGCTAGCTGGAATCTTACGACCATGCTAGTGTGCGTCAGGTGGACAAGGTAAAGCACATCCGACCGCCACCTTGATGGATAGGTCCTTCACCTTCTGATGGAGCTCACAAGATGTCTGCTCCTTGATTCCATCCACGGGGTAGCCGAGACCACCATCTACCATCCGTGCATCATCAGACGTGACCTCCGATTCAGCCACGCTGCTTCTCCGCTGAGATGGGACGGCGGTAATATCGAGTGCAGGATCTTGCAGGTGCGCTACTCCTTGAAGTTCATCAATATGTTGCTGATGAATTCGAAGTGTTCCTAGCAACTCGGTGAACCTGTCTCCATCCTCCTCCTTCCATTGCCTCTTTGCTCTCTCTCGGCTCCTATAACTATCTCTGTCTTTGGGAAACCCCATCTCCCAAGTATAACTAGGGCCAAGGCCTCGTACTCATCCTCCGTGTTCTTTATTCCCGAGGGCCTTTTTCAGCAAGTCATTCTCTCTATCGGGATAGAACTTTGTTGTCCCCTCTTTAATTTCCTTCACCACTCTCTACCATGTCTCCCGGGGTATCCTAATCCCGTCACTGCAAATAAGGTCCTCTGTATTTTCGTCATACTCACTCCCATGCCCAAGGAACCAATTTATTGCCCTCAAATCCCATTCTTCACGTATTGGTTCTGGAGTGATCCCTTTAGCGAGCAACTCATTCCCTTTAGCAGCTTCTGACTCCTTGTACTTCACAAATGCATCTGAGTTAGCCTGCTGCTTCGTTAGATAGGATTCGAATTGAGGAGGAGTCTTCTTCTTATGATAGTTTGGCATAATGATTTCTTCTAGTTCTTGAATAGTTCGGCCATCTTTGTAAGAGTCCACTACTTCACTTTCTTCCTCAATGCAGCTGTGTCGGCTTCATCCTTAAATTCTGGCAGGGTGAAATGTGTCATGAGGTCATTCCAAAGACCCTCTTTGTACCTATCGGCGACATACTCACCCTCTCTTGCCCCTTTTGTCCTATTCCACTCTCGAACGGTGATCGGGCTGCGATCCCTAACCATAACTCCGCATTGTTGTACAAAAACAATTTTAGCCTTTTCGGGTTCCAATGGTTCACCCCGTGGTGATACCCGCGTAATTGTATAACATATAGAGGCGTCCAACTTTTTGGCCGGGCCTCGTTTGGAATATTTTTGGCTCGATGTGGAGGCCTAAGAGAAGAAACATTCGTCAATTTATATATATACAACTCAATTAATGCATCTACTCATCACCGGACTTCATATATATACCTCGTCGGACTTAGTTAAGGGTCCACTGGAGGCGTCGGCTTATCCATCATCGGAGTCATCGGCTTCTCCATCATCGGATTTGTCAGCTTCTCCCTGGTCATTTCGATCGACCTCCTCACCCTCACCAAAGGGGTTCAGATACATCGACGGAGATTCAGGTGGATGAACATGGGGGCGTCGTTGATCATATTCTCGAGGATTTCTTCTTGTTCCAGATCTCTACGGATTGGACTAGGTGGATCCATACTTTTCTGCAAAAATGCACACAATATAAAATAATACTAAATAATAATATGTACACCTAATTTGCTACAATAAAACTAAACAAAAGCAAAATTCTAGTGCACCCTACCACCCTAACCCTAAGTCTGGGCGACCCACGAGCACAACCGCTCTAACCCTAAGTCTGGGCGGGCCGTGAGCACCACCACCCTAACCCTAAATTCGGTTGCTCGCCAGCACCACCACCCTAACCCTAAGTCCGGGCAGCCCGCAAGCACCAACACTCTAACCCTAAGTCCGGGTGGCCCGTGAGCACCACCACTCTAACCCTAAGTCCGGGTGCCCGCAAGCACTACCACCCTAACCCTAAGTCCGGGTGCCTGGGAGCACTACCACCCTAACCCTAAGTCCGGGGGTCCGCAAGAAACACCACCATAACCCTAAGTCCGGGGGCCTACGAGCACTACCACCCTAACCCTAAGTCCGGGGGTCCGCGAGCACCACCACCCTAACCCTAAGTCCGGGGGCCCGCGAGCACTAGCACCCTAACCCTAAGTCCAGGGCCCGCGAGCGCCACCACCCTAACCCTATGTCCGGGGGCCCGCGAGCACTACCACCCTAACCCTAAGTCCGGGGACCCGCGAGAACCACCCCCCTAACCCTAAGTCCGGGGGCTCGCGAGCACTACCGGACTTAGGGTAGTTATTTCTTTAGCTTATCTTTATTTAGCACTAATGGTTGTCTCTCTCAATCGACTATGGCATGTATCTATATTACACTACACTATAATACTACATACTATGTAATAGTATTATACAATATACTACTATACAATAAAAATACTATATAATACTACATACTATACAATATAATACATACTATGCAATATACTACTATATATATAATATTACACTACTAAATAATATTACACTACTATATACTATAATATTACACTACTGTATAGTATTACACTACTATATACTATAATATTACACTACTAAATAATATTACACTAGTATATACTATAATATTACACTACTAAATAATATTATACTACTATTACACTACTAAATAATACTAAACTATTATATACTATAATATTACACTACTATATACGATAATATTACACTACTAAATAATATTACACTACTAAATAATATTACAGTACTATATACACTACAAAATAAAAAAAACTAGAAGTGGTCGGGGGTGCCGCCCCGGCCTGCTTGCCCACAGTGGCCGGCGCCGCCGCGCGCCGGCGTGCAGGACTGCCGCGCCGCCGTAGCCGGACGTACGGGAGGGAAAGGGAAAGGGGCGGGATACTTGGTCGAGGGCGCGCGCGTGGCGGCTGGAGTGGGGGTGGCGAGTGGCAGCGGCTGAAGAGTTTGGCAGCCTGTCGGCGTCCTTCATCGTCCTCGCGTGCTCCCCTGCATGCGTCCTCGAGTGTGGTGATTTGGGAGAAGAAGGGGCACGGAAATATAAAGGGCGGAGACCTTTATTCCTGGTCCGTAGCACGGACGGGGACTAAAGGTCCCCCCTTTAGTCCCGGTGCGTGCCTCGCACCGAGACTAAAGGGTTTTTGGCACCGCCCAAGGGGCGCGCGCCAACGACACCCCTTTAGTCCTTGTGCGTAGCAAGCCTCTGGACTAAAGGTCCTTTTTTTCAAATTTTTGACCAAAATAGTTAAGGAGCGCGCCTGTTTTAGAAAATTTCAATTTGCATTTTTTTTAACATTTGAATTATATAGTTTTTGCATACTTATAAATTTGAGAAAAATTTCAACATGAAAAGTTCTTTGAGAAAAATTTCAACATGAAAAGTTCTTGAATTTGAATAAGTAATCCAAATCTATTTTCTGTTTTATAAAATAATTATTCTAACTAGTCAAACTATTAACCATTTTGCCATTTTCAATTTGAAAATGCATTAACTATTATATTTTGCATATTTTTGAATCTCACTAAACTTTTAACATGAAAATTTCTTGAATTTGAATAAATAATCCAAATCTATTTTTTGTTTTATAAAATAATTATTTTAACTAGTCAAACTATTAACCATTTTGCCATTTTTAATTTAAAAATGCATTAACTATTATATTTTGCATATTTTTGAATCTCACTAAACTTTTAATATAAATAATGCTTGAATTTGAATAAGTAATCCAAATCCATTTTATGTTTTATAAAATAATTATTCTAACTAGTCAAACTATTAACCATTTTGCCATTTTCAATTTAAAAATGCATTAACTATTATATTTTACTGAAATCTCTGTTTCGGGTTTAGAGTTTAGGGTTTAGGGTTTAGGATTGAGGGTTTAAGGTTAGGGTTTAGGGTTTTGGGTTAGGGTTAGGATTTAGGGTTTAGAGTTTAACTATTATATTTTTGGGGCCTTTAATCCCGGTTGGAGTCAATAACCGGGACTTAATATATTTCCCGCCCTTCTTAGAGACGTCAAGCCATGCGTCATGCTTTCCCGCCAGTTTGCTCCGCTTCCCGCCATATTTTCCCGCCTTTCCCTCTATATCTAGGCCGGCCACCATGGCCATCCACACATCCAGATCTTCCCCTCTCACAACAATGGACACTGCATACTGGGCCATTCTAACCCTCGAGGAGACTGAGGCGCTATGGGCCTCCAACTACCCATGCTCGCCAGGCTACCGGCTACCTGTCGACTGGATGCAGAGCGCTAGAGGAGTTCCTATCCCTCCTGTACCTCAAGGTTCCGCCCGCCAGGCGGCCATCACGAACCACTTCTACCTCGAGCTCACGCTAGAGCAGCGGATGAATCCCCATTGGGATCCCGACAACTACGACACCTGGAATGCCTTCTTCGCTAAGTAGCAGGAAAGGGAGCTCGCCAGGTACGAGGGTGACGACCCGCCCCCGTTGAACCACAATGAGGTTGGTCGCCGCCTAAGGTGGGCCAACCGGGCTATCGTCGGTGTGATGCGCTACATCGCCTAGGGAGATCATCCTCGCATGCCGTGCCCGCACTTTGACCCTCCACAGAGCCACAAGAAGGGTGGGGATGGTGAAGGTCACGGGCTACGCAACGTCGTCATCTAGGATCCCCCTCCCCCGCGCGTCGTGAATCCGAGGCCGGAGTGGCAGGTACCCCTAGAATATGTCGTGGCTGGGCTTAGGATCCAGCCGCGTGCGCCTAGCGACGACGACGACAATGATGACGAAGATGAAGACGACCCTGAAGCTATGTACTATAGGGCTAGATATGAGTATGACTAAAGGGGGCCTTTAGTCCCGATTTCTTAGTCCTAGTTTTTTAATAATAATAAATGTCTTGAGTGTTAGTCCCGGATTGTGGCTAGACCGGCGGGAGTAAAGGGGGGACTTTAGTCTCGATTCCGTAGTATCAGTTAGAAACCGGGACTAATGGATTGTTTCCTACTAGTATTGGTCTCTCTACAACTTTCCCGAACTATGAAGATGTTCTATTCTTGTGCCGATGAGCTAACTAATTTCACATATTAGGGAGTACATCTATGGCCAACTTGTTGGAGATGCCAGAGGACTGGACTCCGGTGGCATCTCCCTCAAGTTGGTCGGAGTGTTGTGCTGACTCGTATAGTAACGAGCTCGTTGGGGAACCCCAAGAGGAAGGTATGATGAGCACAGCAGTACGTTTTCCCTCAGTTATGAAACCAAGGTTTATCGAACCAGTAGGAGCAAGGAAACACCTCCAACGTGTTGCTAGCTGGACTTTGGTAGGGCGCTCTACCGGCGCCAATAGCAACGTGGAAACCTGCACAAAACAACCACAGAACTTTGCCCCCAACTTAAAGTGAGGTTGTCAATCTCACCGGTTTTCCTGAAAATAAAGGAGTAAACGTATTATGTGGAAGAAGGTAATAGTTTGCAGAAAGTAAACAGAAAACAGTAAACAGTTGTAGATTGATGATAAAAGAAAGGATCAGGGTCCATAGTTCACTGGTGGTGGCTCTCCTTAAGATATATGACATGTTGGGTGAACAAATTACAACAGGGCAATTGACAAACATAGAGAAAGCAATACGTGCATATGCTAATCATCTTGACTCCTTTGAGATTCGATTGGGCATTACAACATTATACATAGACCGTAATCCAACTACATCTATGACTAATAATCCACCTTCACGTTATCATCCGAACCCCCTCCAGTATTAAGTTGCAAGCAATAGGTAATTGCATTACGCATTGCGTGTAAAGTAAACAATACGATTGTTCTATGAACAAAGGATTGTTGTTTTCTCCCTAGTAACAACAGCACATCTAGTACCTTAGAGATTTCGGTCACTTCCCTAGATTACTAGAGGCATGAACCCACTGTCAAGCATAAATACTAACTCTTGGAGTTGCTAGCATCTACTTGGCCAAGATAGCTACTAACAACGGAAAGCATGCAAGATCACAAATAAAAAAGACATGATACAATCAATAATCAATCTGAAATAGCATCTCAATATCCATCGGATCCCCGCAAACACAACATGTAAGATTACAAATAGATGATCTTAATCATGAACAGAGCTCACAAGATCTAAACATGATAGCACAAAGGAGAAGAACCAACCATCTAGCTACTACATGGACCCGTAGTCTATAGATGAACTACTCACGCATCACACCGAAGGCTTGCATGGTGATGAAGAAGGCCTCCATGGTGAATTCTCCCCTCCGGCAGGGTGCCGAGAAGAGCTTCAGATCCCTCTCGATCTAGGGATGGAGATGACGACGGTTATAAACTCTTTCGTGGATTTTTGATCGGGGACTTAGGGTTTCTGTATCGGAGACATCTGCTAGGCGAAAGGAGAGGCCGAGGGGGTGCCCGAGGCGGCCACACCACCCCCTGGCGCGGGCCAGGCCTGGCCGCACGGCCAGGTGGTGTGGCGGCCCTCTGGCCCCTCTCCGTCTCGTATTCTGGCTCCGTGTCCCCTTCGGTGAAAACTGACTTTGGCTTTTGTCCCATCCAATTCCGACAATATTCATTTTTTGAATTTCCTGGAACCAAAAACAGTAGAAAACAGGCAGCTGGCACTTTGGCTCTTATTAATAGGTTAGTCCAAGAAAGTGTATAGAAAGTACTCCAAAGTGTGGACAAAACATAATAAAGTAGATAAAACCAAACATGGAACATCAAAAATTATGGATACGTTTGCAACGTATCAACATCCCTAAGCTTAACTCCTGCTCATCCTCGAGTAGGTAAGTGATAAAAAAGAAAGAATAATTTTTAAGGTGACATGCACCATCATAAACTTGATCAAAGTATTTGTAAAACATTCATAGCTAGGATCATAGTACTTTAACATAGAATGAAAGATAAAGTTCTAACAATAAGACATAGCAACTATGTTGCAACATGAAAAAGCACAAACACAAGATTCATGAATAACAATGCTTTGCAAGACGTTTGTTTGTTTCACATAAAGAAAACATAGCATAGTGGCATTTAGCTTGTACCTCATAGAATAGCAATCATAAATGCATATGACACCTTCAAAGTTCATAAGAGTGACTAGATACAAATAGTTTAAGAACAAGCAATATCAAAATTATGCATCAATCAACAAGTCTTGGGACAATGCACATAGAACTAAGAATGGACACTATGCTCTCAAAATAGGTGCATAAAGATAGAAGGTGGAGAGTCAACATAAAAGTAAAAGAAAGGCCTTCATAGAAGGAAGTAGAGATTCAAGTTTCATAAAGAGCTTCCAAAAATTATGGTACTTATTAGCTTTCAGCTCTCATTGCCCCTATTATAAGCATCTTGAAGTGATTAAGGTTAAAGTGAACAAACTATGGAGTATATGCTTGACGAAGTATAAGTTAGAAATCTCATGTCCCTTGAATACGAGGGCCGCTCCTCATGCTACTCAAGTTTAGTTACCAGTAAGTTCCTGTCATAGTAAGTACATGTGTATCATAGAGAACCGCCAACAGGGTACCCCTTGCTCGATGATACGGAAGAATCCCCATATCAAAATGACAAGGCAAGCAGACAACGAGCATCTCAGCAATCTTCTTGTTTACCATGGGAAAATGGTGGTTTTTTCTCTCTTTCCTCTTTTCTCACATCTTTTTTTTCTTTTTCTCTTTTTCTCAATATCTGACTCTTATTATGGTTACGCTACAGGTTTCCACCATGATGGCATGGATTAGACCAGCGGCCCAAGCGTTTCTCTAACACACATACATAACTCCATGGACTTACAAGCTCCCCTTTCATTTCACACCGACGACATCCATAGACAAAAGAGCATGATATCAACTAGGTACAAAGTACAAGTGCAATGTTGAAAGCGTTCCCCATGACAACATGGTTCTGCTAATCCCCAACATATAAGTGCAAGCATATACAACATAGACGACACAATGGTTCAAGTTTATTAAGGGCAAGAAAAGTAAAGTGTGCCATCAAGTTCGTGAGAGCTTTAATCACTAGTTTTCTCATAACAAGTTTAATTTAGAAGGTAGATAACAACATGAATATACTTGGAATAGCAAATGCTAATAGGTAGATATGGTGGACTCTTTGGAATAACTTGGTTTAGGAGTTGGAATCATGAGTGGAACTCATACTTGGTTATGGAGGCTAGCAAAAGACTGGGAGCGACCATCTAAGAGAGAAATAATGGCCATAATCATGCAGAGCGACAAAACATCATTAATCAAAGCATAAAGTGATATTACAAGTTGAAAACTAAAATATCATAAAGGCTATGGTGACTTGGGATAGTCATAACATGGTGTGAGCATGCGCCATGTCAACCCAAATAAAGCATCAAAGGAGAATACCACAATACTATGCTTTAATATGCTAAAACAACGCATGATTCCAAGGCACATTAAGCAATCTCAATTGTTTATAACGTGTCATGCTACAGCAAAGATCACTAAGCATAAAGCCAAAACAAAATCAGGCATGGCATGACAAAGCATAGGCCACAGTCAAAAACAAGCTCTCTTTACCACTTAAGCATGAACTTTTCTACTCTTTTTCCAATCCAAACCAAACTATTTCAAAACCAATGCAGGAAAGAGGGGTCCAACCAATTTATTCAGCAAACTAAGAAAACCAAGCAAACAGAAAACCAAAACGAAAATAAAAAAGAAGACGCTCCAAGAACAACACAACTGTGCATGAAACAATAAAAATGAAGTGTTTGGAAGAAACCTAGGATTTTATTGATGAAGAAGGGGATGCCTTGGGCATCCCCAAGCTTTGACGCTTGTACCTCTTGGATAATTATTGGGGTGACACGAGGTGGCATCCCCAAGCTTGAGATTTAGTCCATTCTTCATCTCATTACATCATTCTCTCCATACACCTAAAAAATTTCCTTCATACAAAACTTCACACAATCTTTATTAGCAACATTAGTGCACTCAAGATAATAAGTCTTTAGGTTCAGTTTCAAAACCAATAAAACTTCCATTAAAACACAAGCTAGTGTAGCACTTCCCTCAAAAAGCTCAATTCCCCCAAAGAACTCAAAAAGGAACCAACAAGAAGCAAATGCAAATAATGGCAGAAATCTGTCAAAACAGACCAGCAGGTAAAAACCAATTTTTTCGAAGACCTTCTGTTCCTTAAATCAAAAAGTGTTGAACTAAAGAAAGTTAGATAACAACCTGGGGTAGAAGCACAAAAACTCACGCCTCAAAATAACGTACAGAGATTATTTACACGAATTTTCACGGTGAAGCACATAAATCTGTTTCGGTAAAGCAACTTTCCCAATCATTACTTCTCTCTCATTAGAGGTTACTCTTGGCATAAAAAGAAAATAAAAAGGATAAGGATCGGTTATTGCTGAAGCAATAACTTCCAAGACTCATCTAAAACTTTTGGGTTATCTCCCAATAAGTACTTTTCTTTAACGCCTTTAAGTTAGGCATAACAAGCAAGAAAAGGAATCAAGCATTCTCAAATGAAGAAGCATTAAGACCAAATTTCTTGCCCTTACCTCTCTTACTTTTATTCTTAACCTTGGGGAACATATGATTGTTTGGTGGAGAAGCAAAGTGCATGGTGCCCTTCTCCACATCTATTATTGCTCCAAGGAGTTTCAATAGGGATCTTCCAAGTGTAATTTGTCCTTTTCCTACACATTCAATAACAAGATAATCAGTAGAGACCATTTTCCCTAGGATCTTTGTAAACACTCCTTCAGCTATTCCAATTGGTGATATTGTGGCATTATTAGCAAGAAATATTTCTTCTCCCCCTTCAGAAAGTCCCCAAAGATTCAAAGATTCATAGATATCTTTAGGCATAAGACAGAATTCAGACATGATATCACAGCGAGCATGAAAAGTTTCATTATTTATAGCAATCTTTACTGTGGGAAGCCATTTTGAGGGTTCAGAATTTATTGGAACATAGTCATGATGCTCTCTAAGTTTATTACAGCAATCTTTCAAACTAGCAGTGCTAGTCTCAAGAGTATTCAATCTAGCAAATATGTTTGTGAAGGAAGAATCGGATTTGCTAGGCAAGTTGTAAGTAAAGACCAACTTCTTTATGGCATTAAGAGCATCATCCTCATTGCATTGGAGGAAATCTCCTCCCACTACAGCATCCAAAGCATATCTATAGCAAAGAGCAATTCCAAGGTAAAAACTGCTAAGGAACAAGCTTTGAGTCATTTTAGGTTTAGTTTTTTCATGTAGATCAGAGATTGTAGACCAATCTTCTTTGAAACTCTCTTCAATTCCTTGTTTAAAAGTGAAAATCATTTCCTCAGGTGACATAGTGATTTGAGCAATGCTAGACATAATGGCAACTTTAAGATAGGAACTATTTTTTTGTGTTTTTAATAAAGAAAGCAAACTAGTAAAACTAAATTTTTGTGTTTTTGATAAAGAAACAAGCAAACAAAGCAAAGATAAACTAAGCAAAACAAAAACAACAAAGTAAAGAGATTGGTTATAAGGAACTCCCCTGGTGAAGATGTCCTTGACTCCCCGACAACGGCGCCAGAAAATATACTTGTTGACTCGTGTATTAACGAGCTCGTTGGGGAACCCCAAGAGGAAGGTATGATGAGCATAGCAGTAAGTTTTCCCTTAGTTATGACCAAGGTTTGTCGAACCAATAGCAGCAAGGAAACACCTCCAAGGTGTTGTTAGCTGGACTTTGGCAGGTGATGACCCACAAGTATAGGGGGTGTATCGCAGTATTTTCGAGGGAAGTGAAACCCAATTTATTGATTCGACACAAGGGGAGCCAAAGAATATTTATAAGCCTTAACAACTGAGTTGTCAATTCAGCTGCACCTGGAAACAATCTTGCTCACAACAGTTTATCAGTAGCAACAGTTTTGTAATAGGAGTAGTAAAGTAACAACAGTAACAATAGCAGTAAACAGTGGGATTCCAGTGCGGTAGGCATAGGGATGGATGGACGGGCGTTGCATGGACAAGACAATTCACATAGCAATCAAAACATAGGGCAATTGCAGATAAATAAGATAAAGCATCCAAGTACAAGATAATCCTAGGCATGTGTTCCATATATAGTCATACGTGCTCGCAATGAGAACTTGCACAACATCTTCTGTCCGTCCAGCCCATTTGCAGCGGGGCCTCAAGGGAACTACTGGCAATTAAGGTGCTCCTTTTAATAGAGCACCGGAGCAAAGCATTAACACTCTGTGAACACATGTGATCCTCACATCAAAGCCATTCCCTCCGGTTATCCCGATTTCTGTCACTTCGGGGCCATTGGTTCCGGACAACAACGTGCGTATACAACTTGTAGATAAGACCAAAAACAATACTATCATGATGAGTCAATAATATGTTCAGATCTTAAATCATGGCACTTGGGCCCTAGTGACAAGCATTATGCACAACAAGTCGCAACAAAGTCATAAAGCAGTAATAAAAGATACTAGGCACCATGCCCTAACAATCTGATGCCATTACATGAACGATCTCATCCAATCCCTACCATCCCCATAGCCTACAGCGGGGGATTACTCACTCATAGATGGGGGAAACATGGATGGTCGATGGAGAAGAGATGGTGATGATGATGGCGATGATCTCCTCCAATTCCCCATCCTGGTAGGGTGCCAGAACGGAGTTTCTGGTGCTGTTTCATGGAATCTGGTGGTGGCGGCGGAGCGGAACTCCTTCTGAAAAACGTCGAACCCCCCGAAGTTTTTAGGTCAGAAGCCTTCTTATAGGCGAAGAGAGAGGCCGAGGGGGTGCCTGGGGGGTCCACACCACCCCCTGGCGCGGCCTGGCCTGGCTCGCGCCACCAGGTGGTGTGGCCACCCCTGGCTCTTCTCCGTCTCGTATTCGGGCTCCTAAAGTCTTCGGGTGAAATAGGATTTTCGGCATATTTTCCGGGATTTTTCCTGATAGTTGATTTTCTGCACAAAAAGTAGACACCAAGGCAATTCTGCTGAAAACAGCGTCAGTCCGTGTTAGTTGCATCCAAATCACACAAGTTTAGAGGAGAAACAATAGCAAAAGTGTTCGGGAAAGTAGATATGTTTTGGATGTATCAGCAGGGTGCACTACATGCGCCAGCAACAACGTGGAAACCTGCACAACACAACTACAAAACTTTGCCCCCAACTTACAGTGAGGTTGTCAATCTCACCAGTTTTGCTGAAAACAAAGGATTAAACGTATTGTGTGGAAGAAGGTAAAAGTTTGCAGAAAGTAAACAGAAAATAGTAAACAGTTGTAGATTGATGATAAAAGAAAGGACCGGGGTTCATAGTTCACTAGTGGTGGCTCTCCTTAAGATAGATAACATGTTGGGTGAAAAAATTACAGCAGGGCAATTGAGAAACATCGAGAAAGCAATACATACATATACTAATCATCTTGACTCCTTTGAGATTCGATTGGGCATTACAACATTATACATAGGTCGTAATCCAACTACATCTATGACTAATAATCCACCTTCAGGTTATCATCTGAACCCCCTCCAGTATTAAGTTGCAAGCAACAGATAATTGCATTACGCATTGCGTGCAAAGTAAACAATATGATTGTTCTATGAACAAAGGAATGTTGTTTTCTCCCTAGTAGCAACAGCACATCTAGTACCTTAGAGAGATTTCTGTCACTTCCCTAGATTACTAGAGGCATGAACCCACTATCGAGCATAAATACTAACTCTTGGAGTTGCTAGCATCTACTTCGCCAAGATAGCTACTAACAACGGAAAGCATGCAAGATCACAAATAACAAAGACATGATATAATCAATAATCAATCTGAAATAGCATCTCAATATCCATCGGATCCCCACAAACACAACATGTAGGATTACAAATAGATGATCTTGATCATGAATGGAGCTCACAAGATCTAAACTTGATAGCACAAAGGAGAGGAACCATCCATCTAGCTACTACATGGACCTGTAGTCTAGAGATGAACTACTCACGCATCACACCGGAGGCTTGCATGGTGATGAAGAAGGCCTCCAGGGTGAATTCTCCCCTCCGGCAGGGTGCCGGGAAGAGTTTCAGATCCCTCCCGATCTAGGGATGGACATGATGGTGGCTATAGACTCTTTCGTGGATTTTTTATCGGGTACTTAGGATTTCTGTATTGGAGGCATCTTATAGGCGAAAGGGGAGGTCGAGAGGGTGCCCGAGGCGTACACACCACCCCCTGGTGCGGGCTAGGTGGTGTGGCGGCCCTCTGGCCCCTCTCCGTCTCGTATTCTGGCTCCATGTCCCCCTCGGTGAAAAACTGACTTTGGCTTTTGTCCCGTCCAATTCCGAGAATATTCGTTTTCTGACTTTCCTGGAACCAAAAACAGTAGAAAACAGGCAGCTCGCACTGTGACTCTTGTTAATAGGTTAGTCCAAGAAAGTGTATATAAAGTACTCCAAGGTGTGGACAAAACATAAGAAAGTAGATAAAACCAAGCATGGAACATCAAAAATTATGGATACGTTTGCAACGTATCATGTTGTCCTGCTCTTGTAGTTCATAACTTCTCTACCTAGATCAATATGTCGGGAAGTTAACTAATTTCACATATTAGGGAGTATAAAATGTATTCCCATTTATTCGTACCCTTGGAAAGTACATATAGTCGAAGATGGTAACCTAGCTAACGAGTACAACTGATCTCCAAGAGTGGTGTTATTCATGAGATGTGTCTGCAACCAACTGCCGAAATTCTTATCGTGTTCCCCTTTAATCAAGGAGTCAGGCTTCCTCGGGTTTTTGGATCGTAGAATATTCTAGTGTTTCTCGATATATGGAGCCACCATAGTGGAATTGTGTAGAACTGTGTAGTCTGCTTGAGTGAAAGAATGCTCGTCCCTACATACCATTGATTTCCTTCCTAGTGTGCCTTTTCCAGTCATCATCCCCTCATATCGAGATTCAGGAACACCAATCGGCTTAACGTCAGGAAGAAAGTCAACACAAAACTCAATGACCTCCTATGTTCCATAGCCCTTGGAGATGCTTCCTTCTGGCCTAGCATGGTTATGAACATATTTCTTTAAGACTCCCATGAACCTCTCGAAGGGGAACATATTGTGTAGAAACACAGGACCGAGAATTCTAATCTCTTCGACTAGGTGAACTAGGAGGTGCGTCATAATATTGAAGAAGGATGGCGGGAACAACAACTCGAAGCTGACCAGACATTGGACCACATCAATTTGTAACCCAGATAGACTTTCTTGATCGATTACCTTCTGAGAAATTGCATTGAGGAATGCACATACCTTCACAATGGCTAGTCGAACATTTTCTGGTACAATTCCCCTCAATGCAACCGGAAGAAATTGCGTCATAAGCACGTGGCAGTCATGAGACTTTAGGTTTTGAATTTTTTTCTCTTTCATATTTACTATTCCCTTTATATTCAATGAGAATCCAGACTGGACCTTGATACTGACAAGGACTGCAAAAAATATTTCATTCTCTTCTTTAGTAAGAGCATAGCCGGCAAGCCCTTGAAACTGCCATGGATGATTGTCGTCTCGTCCTTTATGTGCTTCCTCCTTGAAACTGACAAGGAGGTTGCTGGTCCTCCTGTGCTTCCTGGGTATTTTTTGACTTCCCATACAAGCCCAGGGAGCCTAGAATATTCACGCAAAGATTCTTCGTCAGGTGCATCACGTCCATTGTAGAGCGGACCTTGTGCACTTTCCAATAGGGTAGCTCCCAAAATATAGATTTCTTCTTCCACATGGGTGCGTGTCCGTCGGTGTCTTGTCCTACAGGACCATTTCCAAAGATTACATCGAAATCCTTGACCATACCAAATACATCAGCACCAGTACGGGGGGCAGGCTTTGTCCAGGTTTCTCCCTTGCCATTGAAATGCTTGCCTTTCTTCCTTAAGTGATGACTTGGCAGAAGAAAATGACGATTGTATGGGTACACATTCTTCCTACATTTATCCAGATATATACTTTCAGTCTCATCTAAACAGTGCGTGCATGCATTGTATCCTTTGTTCGTCTGTCCTAAGATGTTACTAAGAGCAGGCCAATCACTGATGGTTACGAACAGCAACGCTTGTAGGTCAAATTCCTGCTGTTTGTGCTCATCCCACACATGTACACCTGGTTTGGCCGACAACTATAAAAGTTCATCAGCTAATGGCCTTAGGTACACATCAATGTCGTTGCCGGGTTGCTTCGGGCCCCGGATGAGCACTGGCATCATAATGAACTTCTGCTTTATGCACAACCAAGGAGGAAGGTTGTAGATACATAAAGTCACGGGCCAGGTGCTGTGACTGTAGTTCTTCTCCCCAAAAGGATTCATGTCATCGGTACTTAGACCAAACCATAAGTTCCTTGCATCACCAGCAAAGTCCGGGAAGTCCCTCTTGATTTTTCTCCACTGCCGGCCATCAACAGGGTGCCTCAACTTCCCGTCTTTCTTGTGGTCTTCCATGTGCCATCGCAACAACTTTGCATGCTCTTTGTTTCTGAACAAACGTTTCAACTGGGGTATTATAGGAGCATACCATATCACCTTGGTAGGAACCCTCTTCCTGGGTGGCTCGCCCTCAACATCGCCAGGGTCATCTTTTCTGATCTTATAACGCAATGCAGTGCAGACCGGGCATTTATCCATATTCTCGTACTTCTCACCACGATAGAGGATGCAGTCATTAGGGCATGCATGTATTCTGCACGTCCAATCCTAGAGGGAAGACAACCTTCTTTGCTTCATACGTACTGGAGGGCAATTTGTTATTTCTTGGAAGCAGCTTCTCATTATTACCAATAACTTTTCAAATCTCAAGTCAGTCACACCGGTCTCTGCCTTCCACTTCAACAATTCTAGTGTGCTACCCAGCTTCTTCTGGCCATCTTCACAAGTTGGGTACAACAATTTGTTGTGGTCCTGTAACATCTTCTCGAACTGCAACCTCTATTTTTCTGTGTCACGGTCTCGCTTTGCATCAGAAATGACCCAACCAAGATCATCAGCGGGCTCATCTTGTTCCCGTTCTTCTTCATTATCTTCCATTGTGGTATCAGCGTATTCAGGAAACATAGATCGGTAGTTGTCATCATCATTCTCTTCTTCATTGCCGTCCTCCATCATAACCCCTCTTTCTCCATGCTTGGTCCAAACATTATAGCCGGACTTGAAGCCAGACCGAAGAAGGTGGCTCTGAATGACTCTTGAGGAAGTGTGAGCCTGCTCATTCCGACATTCAACACATGGCAAACACATAAAACCATCCCGCCGCTTGTTCGCCTCGGCCACAAGGCGAAAAGAATGCACGCCTTATCTGTAAGCGTCAGAGCGTCGGTCACCGTACATCCATGGATGACTCATCTGCATCATACAACCATATATATCAAACGCAATCACGGTGATAAAATTACTACCGCGCAGTCTAAACGAGAAAATACTTGCTAACCTTTTAGGACACCTAGAAACAAAGATGAGAAAACTGAAGTGTGGCTCTGGCACCTCATATCATGTTTTGTCTTGTGTGAACTCAAGTGGCATCGTACTAACAGGCATTTCACCGAACACCTCTAGTGCATATGAAGAAAAAACTAGCACAAAGTTATACCCACCTCACATAGGAAAAAACAGGATATAGTGGAGGGCTGGGTGTAGTCAAACCGGGACTAATAGTTCTGCCAGGACCACGCGGGCGTGCCTACACCCATTAATCCCGGATTATATCTCAAACCTGGACTAATGGTCCCTTACGGGCCGAGACAAAGGACATCGGCGTCCTCGGGCCGTCTGGTTCGGACCAGTCCTGGCCCCAGCCATGGCCGGGACTAGTGGCCTGAACCAAAGGCCCATTTTCTACTAGTGTGTGGTTGTGATGCTCCCGAGTGGCTAGCACCGGTGAATAAAGTAGATCGCACGCGGAGATGATTTAACTGCGTAAAAACAAATAATCACCCAAGGTGTTTTCTGCTTTCAGTCTCCTTGTATGTTCTTTATCCATAACGGCTTAGAAACCAAGAGATGAACACCCTTCACATGGACTCTCTATCTTCCGCGGTTCAAAATGCATTCTTGCATACCATTTTGATGCCTTCAAAATGCAAAAGCATTTTCTACTGTAAGTGATGAATTGTGTTCATCATTATCTTAACTTTTTTCATGTTATTATATCATATTACTTATTGTACTTATTTTAACCCAGACATAATAGCTTCCCCAATTTAGTTCTATTTTTGGGTGTGGACTTTAAACCTTTTGTAATATTACAATATTTAGACCCGCCTTGGTATGTTTGCTCTAACATTTTTGGAGTCAACACAACATAAATTAGAATATCGATTGCATTATGCGGGCTACCATCCGAAATGTCATCTTTTGTAAGGTGTTAGGGTTATCTCTTTGGTTCCATACAAGTGCTTGCACAATTTTTTTGGAGCTAGCGTAGAAATCGACCAAGCAATGTGTGTATGAATTAGATGGAAATATAACAACGTATGTAAAACGCACATATAACACTTTACGTGCACATATCATATTATCTTGACTTATATATTCATTACCCTGGGTATTAAAAAAGGTAAACAAATAGGCATACATCGATGGGAACAAAAATAACAAAAGAAATTGCAACAATCACACACATCACTCTGGATCGCTCAAACCATGTAATTATCAAGGCAAAAGGATTCAAAAAGCCTTCATTGATGCATACCAGGTTAGTTAGGTTATTCTAGGGAAAATTGTAGTCCTCATGTACTCTTCGTCGACCATATGTTATTCTTCATGTTACGTCGTGTGTTCCTGTCTATAGCCAGAGGGCACCGGCATTCTTGAGCATGGGGACTAGCTCGCCACCGAGGTGTAGAGACATGACCTTGTTGGTCCCACCAATAAGCTTCCCGCCAATGAACACCGCCGGCACGGAGGGTCCTCTCCCAAGCATCTTGAGGAGTGCTCGCTCCATCTCCTTGCCCCTAGGGTCCTGGTCCAGCTCGTGCACCAGTGCATTGACGCCGAGCTGGTCACTAAACAGACGCTCCACAGTGTGGCACATGCAATCAGAACTTAGGGTGAAGACCACCACTGCGCGCTCAGATGCTAGCTTCATCACACGGTCCATCTGCTCGTCTAGCTAATATGTGTGATCTACGTGCACAAACCTAGAAGCGAGCTAGTGAGCAAGGAGACTTGGGATGTTTTGGTAGCATGGAGATGTGCTTCCTTTTATAGGTGGAAAGGTCATGGTTTCCTTTAACGGGTTGGGGGTCGAAAGGAAGTGTTTTGAACATGCCAGATTGCAATCGCGTGGTCTTGATATATTCAACATTATTGTACTGAAAAAAAACTTAGAAGAAATCTACATGCGCTCGTCACATTGTAAGAACGGATAGTTATGGGTCCAATCTACAAAATCCAAGTGGCACCTGCCACTAGTGTGAAATAGTTGGTATGGATGGAGATCAGTTTGGATAATATATGCATCGGACCGTCTTTTGTTCAATAGGTCCCAAAGCATAAATGTTGGAATATTTTCTGGGTTGACCTTGAGAGGCGGGACACGCTACATACACCTATATATGGTACTGTCAAGGCCCACCTCACTCTCTCCTAAGAAAAGGTCGACCGTGCGGACACATGCATGGATTTGGCTGGTTAAGCTTGAATTATAGTTCACTAAGGCCTTATTTGGTACTAGAGTTTTAGTGGGGCTTGGAGGGGATAATCTCAAAAGGGATTGGGTAAAATCCCCACCTTCACCTAGACCTCTCTAATCCCCACAAAACCCCAATCCACTAGGTAGATCGAGGTATTATATTGGATATTAGAAAAAATACACTAGAACTTGGGAAAAAGTGGGGATTGAATTAGTCCAATACTCTAAAACCAGACATACGATTTGAAATAAGTGGGGATTTGGGGTTTGGTGGGATTATCCTCTTTAATTCCCACAAATACTCTAGTACCAAACAAGGTCTAATTATTTCTTTAGACGGGTATACAAACATCGAAGAAATATCCCATCGGCCCCCACCTCATCCTCTGAGGTGACACCCCAACCCTAGCCTTGGCAACGCACTACAATGCCTATTCTTCACCCACTAGAGTGTAACACAATGTTAATGTAAGGAAGAATACACGACAAACACACAGGGTTACTGCAAAAGTCTTACAATTTCTCGAACGGGTTATATGTATACTTGGAGTACAAAAGACAAAAGAAAAAGAAGAGGTTCTTGTTAGAGTATTAGGTATATACGATTGTTATGGTAGTTTAGATAGAGTTAGGATCTGTTTATGTACAGTCCTAATTTGACTCGTACTCCAAGATAATCCTCTGTACGCCTATATATATACTCGCTCATGAGGCTCAATAATATATTCATCATATTCCGCCAAACTCATACTCTTTCATGGTATCAGAGCGGTTGCGACGCGCAGAGCGGCGAAGGGAGAGATGTCGGCGCTGTCCGTGGTAGTCGGAGTAGAGTAGTAGGTGGTGTAGTCGGGGATGAGGCGATGACGTTGGTGGCGAAGTTGTACTGGACAAAGACGTAGAATGCGGCAAAAACAGCAGCGGCCTGGGGTAGTCATGCTGGATGCCCGGAGTGGCGAAGGGGTAGTCGGCAGGACCTGCGACGGCGAGAGGGTGCCCTGTAGGTTACCTTGTGAAGCGCGGCGGCGGTGCTCGAAGTAGGTGAGGAAGACCCGATGACGTGACAAAGACCATGTGCAGATGGCGGCGATCCGCGCCATAGGAGATGGCGCGGTACAAGCAGAGGCCATCGATGCATGAGGACGACGGAGTAGACTGCGTGCAGCCACGCTACGACCCGAGGGGACGGCATAGCTGCAGGGCGCAAGTCGGTGCAGTGACTGGGAGACCACCAGCGACGTACACGGCATGGAAGGCGTATTGGAAGCCGATAGCATGAACCAAAGGAGGCAGCGCTGCGGCCCGACGAGACGACACAGCGGCAGCCCGTAGCTCGATCGGTGGTAGGCACGTGCTCGGGGACGTGCTTGGCGTAGACAGGCACGGGATCGGTTGATCAGACCGACGGTGCGCCATATGCGCCAGGGTGTGGACGACGCGTAGATCGTAGTCCATGGTGGTGTAGTCGGTGAAGTCCCAGACGATGACGGCGAAGACGATCCGCGGGGGGGAGGGGGGTGGCGGCTGCGACAACTTTCCAATGGAAGGCGTAGCAGCCGTCCACGGTGTGCGGCAGCCTGCCCTGAGGCCGCGACAGCCTGCCGAGGAAGACGCAACAGCGGAGGAGGAAGGCACACGGGCGCGGTGTAGATCCTCGATGCCGATGGTCAGAGTAGAGGCGCGGCGATGACGACGGCGGTGGGCGACTCAATCCGATCTAAGATCAGTAAACAAAAAAAGAAAATCGATCAAGAGATCAGGAAAAAAAAGAACTTACAGGGCATCCGATCACGGATCGGCGGACGGACCCTGCGTACGGATTGCGCGGCCCTCGACGGAGATCATGGAGATCGATCCCCTGGGGGCGGCGCGGCGGAAGCGTGCGGCTAGGGTTTGGACCGATTAGGCTGATATGCAAACTACTATCTTTGCTTTTTTTTGGAAAATAGTATATATTAATGTCACAGAGATACCAATTACACCTAGCATCTTGAACAACGCATGCCCTAGCGGCCTTACGGCCCATAAAAAGTGAGAAGAATTAAAAAAATCCTGCTATAGAGAACAATTCATCAAAACAACGACACTAACACCACTAGAAAAACACCCGTAGTCCGACCATTCCAAATAACAACGCATTCAAGAAGGAAACAATACACAAACGCCGTTGTCGCCCGATCAAAGATCATAGCTTTCCACCCTAGAGAATGTTCTCTCTCGCAAACAATGCCTTCAATAAGGCCATTGCCGAGAACAACCAATTAAGGTCACATCTTGGATTTTTATCTTGCAAGGTAAGACTGGGAACTCATCATGTGTGGGTCATCCCCACAAATAGTCGCAACTGCGAGTCGCAGATCACGCAGCTAGTGCCTCGTCGCCATAAAAACTCAAATCACCATCACTGCTCTCATATTCCTGCTTTCCTGACATTCTTCGCATCTGACATCACCATGTATCATGGACCATCGAAGACATCACACATGATGGCAACAAACAGCAGATCTTCGCAACGCTCCCGCTGAACCCAAACGGGGAAAAAACATGGGTACGCACAACCGAATATCTTCCGATCTAGCAATCTCCAGGCATGATGCGCCCATGGGAGTTCGCCGGCGGAGCCTTCCGAAACTTGCCTCTCCATACCAGATAAAACGAGGATAGGAAACAAGCAGATCTTTGTCTTCGCGCTGAAAGAACCCTAGGACCGCCCGTCTTTATTGGACAGAACAACATGCCCCCATGCCAACATCCGCCGCCCGCCCCCTCTGGCGGAAGAGGAGACAAACTTTCAAGAACCACGTGCCCCCGCCGGCTTGCCGGCCCGAGCAAGAAGAATCGCGCGGCCTTCCCACACACCTCCGGTCAACCAAAAGGCCAGGCCGATGGCGGATCTATGCAGTAGCCTAGATCTACGACCACAATCGCCACACCATGCGCCGACGCCCGAGGGGGAAGCCGCAACCGCTACATGACCCGGGCACTGGCCCAGCCACCGCAAGCAGACGACCTCCACCATCGGATCTCACGCCCAGGGGGCATCCACCACCGCCACGCGACCAGGGGCGTCGCGCGCAGCCGAACCACGGCGTCGTCCCTAGCCGTCACCAGTGAACTGCCGCCACGATCTTCTCTCCTCGGCCCCTTCGGCGCCGGTCCCGCCGCCACCGCGATGTACTCTCCCCGGCCCCTTCGGCGCTAGGCCTGCCACCACGGCGGCCATCAGCGGAGGGCAGGTAGATCGGGGAGGGGGAGGTGTCGGCGACGGGAAGGGGAGCCGCCCGGCGGCGCCCTGGGGCGCGCCACGGGAGGGGAGGGAGCGGTTCACATGGTACCAATTTTTGTACTGCCTAGAGGATATACTTTTTTTGCGGGTGAACTTCGTATTTTATTGCATAGTAATAGAGTTACATTCAGCTAACACAAGCTGTTTGATGAATTCTGGTGCATGGCGCAACTAACAAGCGGTGATCCCCCCGGTTCTTCCATAATTAGCTAGACAATGGGCAACTCTATTTTGATCTCTAATAGTTTTCATAAAACACCCCTACGGCCAACTAGACGCTTCACTTCAGCCACCAAATTCCAGGCGGATGCACTTAGCAGTAGATAATTTTCTTTTGTTGGTTAATTAATGAATAAGTGTTCTCTTATGTAGCAAAGAATCTGCGCAGATAAATAAGACATGCATTGAAGAATTGTAGGTTCAAAATTCAAGAGTTGTCTACTTAGAATTTACAACTGATGATATCTACTACAGCAAAATAGTAGCACAGCATCTGCAAGAAAAGGCGTCAGCGACTGACATTAACCGTGTCGGCAAGCTGGACAAGCACTGGCGTGGTACGGCCATTGCTTTTCAAGAAACTGATTCCGCCCAGCTCATCGAGCTGGTTTCACAGGAACCGGTGGCGAGTCGCGTCAATTTCAGAATAGCATCCACAGAGCTCCTCCCATCACTTATCTGTAGGCACAGAATCATGTCCAAGTTGCTGCCTGCTTCCATCATCGTCGACCTGGCGTTATCAAATATGAGGCGCCGTGATGCCGAGATCCGATGACGGTGCAATATTTTTCTTTTCCCTTCAACATTCTCATCCTTGCACCAAAAGGTGAGAGAAAGAGATGCTGCAGAACAGACGCACAGTTGTTACCTGTATGATGGTGCGGCATCTGCAGAAAGTAAAGATGTTTATCTGGATTTCCCCCCTTGTATTTCTTTATTTCTGGTACATGACGCATGTACAGACTGCGTCCATGCGCGAGGGATATGGAATCTAGGATAGAGATAGATATATGCTTGTCTTGTATATCTGCTCTGATATGACAGTTGTCACCTGGAAAGAGGAGGAGAAGAAATCATCATGAGAGAAAAAGGCAGAGATCTGTAGAGCAATCTTCAAAGCTCGGGAAATTTATGATTCTTCGATAATTATTTGGCTCCTCGCCTTCTGAGAGGGTATTCCTGGCTCCAGCAATACGACGCATAGCTACTAGCTCTTCAGATAAAATCTTTTCAGTGTTTAGCGGGGAAACAAAATCTAAATTTAGTCAATCTTCAAAGCGAATCTTAAAGCCATTGAATTCATTTGAAAATGCGGTTGAAATTGTCTCTCACATGATAATCAGTACTCCCTCCATTTCAAATTATATGTTGTTTTAGCTTTTTCTTAAACACATGTATCAAAACACTTTTTAGTGCGTAGATTCACTCATTTCAATCTGTATGTAGACCACAATGAAATATCTAAAACATCAAGTAATGTAAAACAG
The DNA here is from genome assembly GCA_910589775.1 of Avena eriantha. NCBI lineage: Eukaryota > Viridiplantae > Streptophyta > Magnoliopsida > Poales > Poaceae > Avena > Avena eriantha. Next base: position 302,859,175 of record OU342744.1, read on the forward strand.
AGGGAATACTTATGAATTTGGACTTAACTCTCTCCAAAGCAAAACTCGAGGGGTCTATGAATCACGGAAAAACATAAAAAAATGGATATATAAAACTTGCGATATGTTAGAGGATTGTTTTTTGAAATATATATATTAATATGGTGAAAATACGATTTACACCCCGTCTCCGTAAGAACGAAATGTCCTAAGACATTAGGGATGCGTGCACACCCCTCCCCCTCCCAAAAAAGGATCCCGCTGCAGCAGTCAATTCCTTATTTTTTTGAAAAGGGGAGTATAACCCCAGCCTCTGCATCAGTTGATGCACACAATATTTTATTATAAATTCATCATCCAATAGTATTACATTTTGATAGCTTAAAGTTGATACACGAATCAACCAGCGAAAAATATGAAGTATGCGACCACTAATCATCCCGTAGTTGACTAAAAAGCTGACAACCAAACTGGTCAAAGATATCCCAGCGATCATCAAGAGACAGCTGCACCTAGTAGCCATAATATCACGTTGGTCATGTGGTTGTAGAAGCATCCAAAACTGCATCCAATGTGTCACCATGTGAATATCTTGTAAAAAATTAATTTTTATTTTGTTAAAGATTATGTCATTTCTGCATCTTTAAATAGACCAACATATGGACAAAGCACTGTTGCGAATTCTAGTCTTAGATGTTTTGTCAACTCCATTCAACCAATTTCTAAACATATTTGTTATATTAGTCGGAGGGGTAGATCATAAGCAAAATTAACAATGTGCCACAAGAGGCGAGCAAGCGGGCATGGTATAAATAAATGTTCTATGATTTAATGTGACCCATAAAAACAACACTTGGTACACCCTACCTAATTCCTTTTAAGCAGATTAACCTTTGTAAGGATCACTTTTTTATTTAGGAATCACATAAATATTTTAACCTCAAGTTGGATTATTAATTTCTAAAGCTATTTGCGAAAAAAGACCATATTATCATTCCTAAAATTGCATACATGGACTTCATTGAAAACACACTGGATACTATTAAGTTCCGCACAAACTTATCTTGATCCTTCGATAGTTGCACCATCACAAGTATTTGGCATAAGTGTAACCAAGCAGTCCACTTATTACCACTAAGTACCCCTGAAACCAATGTTTAGCGGTACTTGAGCTAAAACTTGTACCACGGTAACATTATCTCGTTGTAGAATATTGTACAAAGATGGATATTGTTGAGCTAAATGTGTATCTACCAATTATGTATCCTTCCAAAATCTAGTTGAACTATCCCCAATCTTGAAATGAGCTCTAGCAAAGAACTCATTTTTACCCGCATAAGTCCTTTCCAAAATGGATAATTAGTCGGTTTCTCTTGGACTTCAAAAAATGGAGAATAAGTCCTTTTCAAACTTAGATATTTGTTATGTAACAGTTCTTGCACACTCCTTCATAATTAGATTAAAAACCCATTTTCTCAATAAACATCTATTTTTATTTTCCAACACCTCAATACCTAGATCACCCTGATCTTTTGTCTACAATTTATGTTCCATTTTGTTAATTTATATTCTCTTTTATTCTCAACACTTTTCCAAAAAAACTCGAGACCTATAAAAATCCAGTCCGAATTCCTTGTAGCTGCAGCACTAACCACCGCCAAGTCAACACCCAAATTCCAAATTCTCCAAAAGTGACACCTCCAACAAGAAGGAAACAATGCGCAACTATTGTCATTGCCCAATCATAGAACTTAGGTTTCACCCTAGAGAAAGTCCATAATCTTAAAACAATACCTTCAACAAGACCATTGCTAGGCACAAGCAATTAAGGTCAGACCTTGGGTTTTCACCCTGAAAGATAAGACTATGTACTCCTCATGTACTATTGTCCCCATTTGTCGATGCCAATCCTACAAGTTACAAATCACCAAGAAAATTCTTCATCGCCTCTAAGACTCGATCCGCTATTGCTAGGCATCATACCTTAGCCACCATGACATTCTCTATTCATATCTTCATCATGGAAATCAAACCATCGACATGTCCCATGATGTCAACAAACAACAAAGCTTCACGGCATGCCCTCTTGAATCAACACGGCTGAAATAGGGGGCGCCGACGACCAAATCCATCCGACCAAGAAATCTACAGGCGTCAAGAACCAAATAGTGATCTCCGGTAGAGAATATTGGAACTCATCAATGGCCATGTCAATGAGAGAAGGTATCAACCAGAACATCATCTTGGAGCAAGAAGAATCCTAGGACCACCACCATTAAGAAAATAAAAACAACAAGACCCCCCATGTAGCCGGTCAGAACATCAGAGGAGAAGGCAATTGCGGCGCGACTCGCCCGCCACTGCCGCTGGAGCTTCACTATGCAAGGCATCGCACCACATGCCCCTTGCTTGTTGCTCCGGCTCGCTCTAGGCCATGGCCATAATGGCCATGGGAGACTGTGCCACGTTCTCCCGACGACAACCGAAGGGGATTGGCAAGGGAACGACCTAGGTTTTCCAAAGATCCCCCAAAGCCATGCACCTCCACCACTAGAACAGTGCCACTACGGATCACTATCGCCACCCCGACGCAGGGGAGCCTCCCTGATCGCCGTGTGTGGACAACCTTCACAGCCCTAGCAGCTCCTAAGATCACCCATGATGCACCACCGACCCTACCCACCTTTGGACGCTGGGCCCACCGCCACCACAAAGAGGGCCATCCGCAGTGGCGACGAGGGGATCCGGACAGGGGAGATTCTGGCTGTGTTAGGGTTTGAACCCCGGTGTCGCCCTAGGATATGACATAAGGGGTGCCAAACTATTAGAGGATAGCTGATTATAGTTATGTGATGCTTGTGTTTTCACTCACAAATCGGTCATCATGGTCATGCTTATTATAGAATAAACATGCTAGATCTTCCACTTCCACAAATAGTATAAGATCCACTTAGGTTCCTTCACGAAATCTTTGGAGTCTGTTAGTAATCCTCTGAGGATCACACTTGTTGTCACAATTTGTACTCAAAGTTCTCCTCTTGAGCAAACTCATCGTTTGTTATTATGTTATGTAATATTAGCCATGTTGTCATGATTCATCCCCAAATGCTTTCTCACTATGTCTTTACTAACTATTTCTTGAACCTTGAGGTAGCGAACTCTATTGTAACCTTGAGGGTTACAGTGGGTGTTAGTGCCTGACTAAACAATATAGGGACAGGGACTGCTATAGAATCTACCACAGTGATCTTGTTCCATACATTAGTAGGTTTAGTGATTTTCTAGAGTTTCTCCTAACCAGGTATACCCCTCTGTCTGGTTGTACATCACTGATCATGATAGGTAATTTTCAGCCCGTAAATCTCGCATATTCATTGAGTATATTTGGAAGATTCTAGAGCGTAAGTGGCATGCAAGAATTTGCAACGAAAATAATAGCATCCGCTTACTTAATGGTGTCATATTATTTGGTAGTTGGCTGGGTAGTTCTCAAAAGCCCATCTAAGCGAGCATAGTGAACAAGAGTATGTTGGAGTTTTTAATCTACGTGCATGTATAGTGGCTGCCAAGATAATCTTATATCTTATGAAGTGTATGTCGTCTAGAGAAGGCAACAAGCATGCTATACAATAATTTTATTTTAGTCTTCTTTAACTATTTATAGAGAGAGAGCAATTCTCTTTTTTCGTTTCTGTCTCCTGCAACTTAGTAATTATCCTATGTGGCACTGTTAGAATAACCCCATTATTATACATGACCTAAGAGAAAACATGCGGATGTAATTGATCATCTTGATGTACACCAAGTCACCGAAAAGAATTTCCTAGAAATTACAATGAGAAAAATGTATGGCATACCAGAGTTAAAGATAAGCTTCATGTACATAAGGAATATTTTATTATAATTCATGTGTGCTATGACTCTGCGATGTCATGTGGTGGCTAAGCACTTTGCAAGTCTATTTCTATGATCACGGTCTCTCTTTCGGAGCAATTCCATTTATGTAAGAACTAAACGCTAGGCACAACAATCTTGGATAGTGCATCTTGTGTTGCTTCCATATATGATTGATTATATTCATGCTTTTAACCTTGGACTTCTGCCTTTCAACACGAATTCCCTTATCTTATGCATAGATTAAATCTCAACAAAAATAATCTATGACAATATGGCTTAGTAATCTATCTTAATCATTTACATTTAACCTCTTTGTACTATCTAGAATTATTGGTTAAATAGATAAATTATGTAGCTCGATACCCTATTGTTGATGGTAGAAAAATATATCATGGATGGTACATCCTCTAATGCATATGTAATTATTTCTATCTATGATGTGCAATATCTATTTTCTTTAAGATGTCCTACAAGAATATTGGTTATGATCATCAAACAACAGTCGGTATGTAATCTAGGGAAAGAGGAACGAGAAGTAGGAGCATCGTAGACAATCAAATTAGAAAAGAAACGAAGGTAGAAACTAACGGGCTAACTGTTAGGAATATGCCCAAGAGGCAATCATGTATGGTGTAATTTCCAATCTATTCATAAAGTTATCAAGTTGCCCTAGTATGAACATCATATATATGTCATTAAATATGTGATTCAATTGTGGAACTATATATTCATGTTATTTATACTAGATGTACTTGGTCGTTGAGGTTGTGCTGGACACACAACTGAGACCAATGTGAAAGTCGGCTGATGATTAGGTTCCACTTGTCATGGGCATGGAGACGCTATTCGGACTTACATAGATTCATCTAAAGAATTTAGCGAGTTGGATTGACCCATAGTTGAGATGCAGCGAGCATGTTTTCATTTGTAGTGTCAAGCAATGAATCCCTTGACCTGAGGTGATCGCATGATCCGAGTCGTGGATCACCATCTTAGGTTCTATCAAACGTTGTTCTATAATGGTTAGTTATAAAGGTAGAGTTCGTGCTGGTTGTAAATCAAGCTGCATGACATGGATTACCAAGTCGGATTTGCACCTCCGTAATGGAGAGATATTCTCTAGGTCCTCTTGTGTGATATGATTTGAAAGCATGGCCATGCTTGACTTGGTTAAGTGTTAACCAAGAAGACAAACTAAGTTTTAGTCTAGTGATCTTATATCATGAAACAAGAATAGAGAATCAAGCTATTGAAGGGATGGAAACTACTTGCCTATAGCTTGACAAGGTATATCGTGAGACAAAGGGACTTAGATGAAAGTCACATTGAGAAAGGTTTATCTTCTGACTTTATGGTGCTTGGGAGTTGGCACATCTTGTTAGAGGTCGCTAGCAACTACCGACTCGGAGTGGTGACTCATGTCGTGCCTAGGTGTACGTAAGCCTACATGGTCACACACTTAAGGGAAAGGAGCCCATATGGATTCGATCCATGTGGAGATTGAGATACGGCCTAGATGGGCCTCAAGTGTTAAGCCCAGCTAAGAGCGTATATAAGTATAGTGATAAGGGATAGTCCCCTGACCTAGCCATCACTTTCTCCACTCCTATGTTGGGCTAGACAGGATTTAACTGTCCTCTGCTAGAGCTCTCCCTGTACGTGTGGATATAGGTAGAGGCGTTGCACGTGCAGTACTGGAGATAAAGGAGTTCGTGGGGATCTAATGTGTTGTATGTGGGATTGTTCGGCATGACATCAACTGATGCGCTTCATCAATAATCCGCACATGTGTGTCTAGTGGTAAATCCCGTGGCCTATCACCTAAGCTAGATCTTTAGATCATGGCATAGGGGAAAAGTTTTGTTTACCTCTGTGTGGCCCAACATGTTGGAATTTTTGCCTAAATGGCCTAGCCCATATTTTCATTTTAATAATTCCTGAAATCATAGAAACCCATGTGGCCCATTCATGCATGGCAAGACGTGTGACAAATATTTAGTCCCACATTGCTAGTTGAAGGAAGGTTTCACCACCTTATAAGGAGGGCTCTTCCACCACATGGTAAAAAAATAAGAAGGAGAGAGATATACATGCGTGCTCCTCCTCCTCCACCGCCCACCACACCTCGCCTCATCACGACATGCGCGACGCGTGTTGCGACAATGCCTTGAGGCGAAAGCTTCTCTTTCTTTTTGCTATCCATGAATGGATAATAATATGAACAGTCCGCGTGAGTTAATTCAAACTTAGCGGAGGCTATTCGGCTTCGGTAGATGCCTGATTTAATTCGAACTTAGTGGAGGCTATTCGGCTTCGGTCGATGCATGTTCATTTCCTCTCCCAACACTAATTGTTGCCTGTCTATACCTACCTATAAGAGCGAGAGGTCACTCCTCTCCGCAGACACACCTCATACACATCCCTGTAATCCAGCTCCAGCTCCAGCGTATTGTGCTTCCTATAGGATCTTCCCCATCCCGTCTTGCAGCGTGCACCGTGATCTGGGATAGAGGCCTCCGAGACCCCGCTACTTCGAGTCCTGTACGGGAGAAGGGCGATAAGGTTTTTGGAGAGTGTTGTTAGCATGACTACTGGCTTCATCACGGACTCCTTCACGGATAGCGACAACATCGACATCTTCCCCCATGACGACTTCTTCCCTGACATCAAAAACTTCTTCCTCAACCACATGGATAACGATGGTACCAACACCAACATGGGTGGTTCCTCTGCTGTGATGTATACCATCTTTCTCAATCTTGTTTATCTCAGTTAGATAATCCGTCGTATCTTATGGTTTGCAATAGGTTATTCACTGAATCACATGATTAGTTTAATCTCTATTATTCTATTCATGTTTTACCTACCTTTTATTATGGTTAATTCTCATGGTAAATTGCTCTTTTACTCAACAATCCAAAAACATTATTATAGGAATTTTTCTACACGTGGTTCCGTTGCATCTGTGAATCCACCTATCTTTGAGGGTACGCCTTATAAGAGATGGCGTGTGAGAGCCATTCTCTGGTTTCAGAACATGAAATGCTATGACGCCACTCTTGGCAAGCCTAAGGGGGACATTACTCCTCAGGAGCAATTTTTTCATAAAACTGATACCTTGTTTAGGGCTGCTCTGTTGTCTATTCTTGGGTAAAACATTGTTGAACCCTATATGTCATTTGATAATGGCAAGGACATGTGGGTTGCACTCGAGGCCAAGTTTGGGGTCTCGAACGGTGGAAGTGAACTATATGGCATGGAGCAATTCTATGACTACAATATGACCAATGGTCGCTCCGTGGTTGAGCAGGCTGATGAGATGCAGTCACTAGCCAAGGAGTTTGAGAACTTTCCTTGTGTGTTACCAGACAAGTTCGTTGCCGGGGGCATTATTGCCAAGCTTCCCCTTTGTGGAGGAACTTTGCTACTTCCCTGAAACACAAGAGACATGATTTTTGTGTATCGGATCTCATTGGAACTCTTGATATGGAAGATAAGGCGAGAAGAAAATACACACGTGCTCGAGGTGCTGAGGGAGGTTGAAGTGTTAGCCTAGTACAGAAAAAGAACTTCCATTCTCACAAGTTCAAGAATAAGGGCAAGTTTGATGGTAGAGGAACGTTTGATGGGAAGAACAAAGCCTCACAATCTACCAATTTCAAGAAGAAGACCGATAAAAATAAAGGTGTTTGTCATGTGTGCGGTGATCCTGATCATTGGGCTCCTGCTTGCCCAAACCGTTTTGACAAGCGCCATCATGGGAAAGGCAGCAAGATTGATAATGTTTTCATGGGAAACGTTGAGATGAAGGATGTTGGGTATGGTATATTACCTACTATTCTTACATTATGTCATTCTCTTGATTGGTGGATTGACACGAGTGCTAATGTACATCTCTATTCTGATGTTTCCATGTTTTCTTCATATCAGGTCAGAGGGACTCAATCCGTTTTGATGGGGAATGGCTCACCTAGTCCTGTTCATGGTGTTGGTATGGTCGATCTGAAGTTCACTTTGGGAAAGATTGTGCGCCTGGAGAATGTCCATCATGTTCCCTCAATAAATAAAAATATTGTTAGTGGATCTCTTCTGTGTTGAGACGGCTACAAGATTGTATTCGAGTCCAATAAATTTAATTTCTAAGTATGAAACCTTTGTTGGTAAAGGTTATGAGTGCGGATGCTTGTTCCGCTTATCCCTATCAGATGTTTGTACTAAAATCGGTAATCATATTTACACGAATTTTGAATCAAATGTCTGCCATTCTCGTATGTGTCATATTAATTTTGGTTGTATGACACGACTAGCCAAAATGAATTTAATCCCTGATTTCACTACTGTCAAGGGATCTAAGTGCCAAGTTTGTGTGCAAGCAAAGCAACCTCGCAAGTCACATACGACTGTGGAGATGAAAGACTTAACACCACTAGAGCTCATACATTCTAATCTTTGTGAGATGAATGGTGTGTTGAAAAAAGGTGGAAAGAAATATTTCATGACGTTGATCGATGACTCTACGAGAATTGTCATGTGTATCTTATGAAATCAAAAGATGAGGCTTTGAGTTTCTTTAAAATCTATAAAGCTGAAGCAGAAAACCAACTTGATTAAAAGATTAAGAGACTTAGGTCTGATCGTGGTGGAGAGTATTTTTCCAACGAGTTTGATTCCTTTTGTGTAGAACATGGCATAACTCATGAGAGGATGCCTCCCTACTCACCCCAGTAAAATGGGGTAGCCAAAAGAAAGAACCGTACTCTAACAGATTTTGTTAATGCCATGTTTTACACATCAGGTCTCTCCAAGGAATGGTGGGGGGAGGCACTAATGACTGTGTGCCATGTCCTAAATAGAGTTCCCACAAAGAACAAATAAATTACCCCATTCGAAGCAGAATGGGAAAAGAAAAGGTTAAAACTCTCTTACTTATGTAATTGGGGTTGTTTGCCAAAGGTTAATGTACCAATCCCCAAGAAACACAAGCTGGGACCAACAACCATTGATTATGTATTTCTTGGCTATGCGTTCCATAGCATTGGTTATAGATTCTGGATAGTAAAATCTGAAGTACTTGGCATACATGTTTATATAATCTTGGAGTCGACTAATGCGACTTTCTTTGAGGATATCTTTCCTTTGAATGATAAACCTAACTCATCAAATCCAGAGATACCTAGTTCATCTAATCGAGAATTTGATAGAATTTCTGAACCTACCATTCCAGTTGAACACTCTAAAAGTCCTAAGGAGGATGATAATGAAATTCCTAAAAGGAGCAAGAGACCGAGGACTGCAAAGTCCTTTGGTGATGATTTCATTGTGTACCTTGTGGATGACACTCCCACTTCCATTTCAGAAGCCAATGCATCTCCTGATGTTGACTACTGGAACGAAGTCGTCCATAGTGATATGCATTCCATATTAGCTAATGGAACATGGAAAATCACGATTTCCCTTATGGGTGGAAACCTATAGGATGCAAGTGGATGTTTAAGAAAAGCTTAGGCCAGATGGTACTATTTAGAAGTACAAGGTATGGCTTGTGGCCAAGGGCTACACTCAAAAAGTAGGTGAGGACTTCTTTGACACTTACTCACATGTTGCTAGATTGACCACTATTCCGGTACTACTTTCACTGGCTTTCTCGCATGGTCTTCTCGTTCATCAAATAGACATTAAGACACCTTTCCGAAATGGAGAGTTGGATGAGTAAATTTACATGGATCATCCAGATAGCTTTGTGGTAAGTGGTCAAGAAGTAAAGGTGCGCAAGTTTTTAAAGTCTTTATATGGCCTAAAACAAGCCCTAAGTAGTTGCATGAGAAGTTTGAAAGAACTTTAACTCCTATAGGCTTTATTGTAAATGAAGCTGACAAGTGTGTGTACCGTCGGTATGGTGGGGACAAGGGAGTCATCCTTTGTTTGTATGTTGATGACATACTGATTTTTTGAACCAACCTTAATGCAATTAAGGAGGTCAAGGATTTCTTATCTCATTCTTTTGAGCGGAAGGATCTAGGAGTAGCTGATGTTATCCTGAATAACAAGATATTGAGAGATGATGATGGTGGGATTATGTTGCTTTAGTCTCACTATGTGGAAAAGGTCTTGAGTCATTTTGGGTATAGCGATTGCAAGTTTTCTCCTACACCGTATGATCCTAGTTTGTTGCCTCAAAAGAATCGAGGAAATGCTAGAGACCAAATGAGATACTCTCAAATTATTGGCTTTCTTATGTATTTAGCTAGCTCCACGAGCCTGGACAACTCTTTTGCTATAAGCAAACTCAGTCAATTTGTTTCAAATCCGAGAGATGATCACTAGCATGCTCTTGAGAGAGTTATGCGCTATTTAAAAGGCACTGCTAGCTATGGTATTCACTATACCGGGTATACAAGGGTACTAGAGGGTTATAGTGATTCAAATTGGATATCTGATGCTGACGAGATAAAGGCCACGATTGGATACATATTCACACTTGGTGGTGGCGTCGTTTCTTGGAAGTATTGCAAGCAGATAACACAGTCAACTATGGAACCAGAACTCACAGCATTAGACACAGCCACTGTTGAAGCAGAGTGGCTTTGTGAACTCTTTATGAACTTACCTGTGGTTTAAAAATCAATACCCACAATCCTTATGGACTACGATAATCAAACTGTGAATTTCAAAGTAAATAGTTCTAAGGATAATATGAAGTCATCAAGACATGTGAAGAGGAGACTGAAATCTGTTAGAAAAATGAGAAACTCCAGAGTTATTGCATTGTATTATATCCAAACATCTAAAAACTTGGCAGATCCCTTCACAAAGGGTCGATCACTCAACGTGATAGAAAATGCATCGAAGTAGATTGGTATGAGACACACAATATGAGTTTTGCATAGTGGTAAACCACTCTATGTGATCGGAGATCCCGTGAATTAGAATTGGGAGGTAGGTTTTTTCTTAGCTGAGAGGAAAGTATCCCTACTTTAATAAACACCACTCCATGAAGATGCAATACTTTCCTATTCTTCATGGCAGGTTGATTTATTATCTTAATGTGTTCTAAGTGGCTTAGTTTGATTAGTGATGTTGTCTTCTAGAACATCTTTTGAAGAACACACTTATATGAGTCTGACTGTTAAACATCACAGTACATGAGAGTATGGTTCTCTTTCATAAACTCATAAATGTCCATGGAGTATGACACATAAGATCCACCCGCGAGGAAATCCCACGGTAGCCTAGTATCAATCAAGACTTTGTGTGAAACTAGGTTCGCAGCAAACTTGCAGTTCAAGGCATAGTCCACTGTACAAGTTGCAGCCTAGTATAAAATAAAGCTCTAGGTGGAAGTTGAACTTTACAGTCTCCATTGTAGTATCGGTATATAAATAATGCTTTGGAAACAAACACAAACTTCATATGCCTCTAGGATCTGGTGGGGGGTTTTTGGAATTTTTGCTGAATGGCCCAGCCCATATTTCCATTTTAATAATTCATGAAATCCTAGAGGCCCATGTGACCCATTCAGGCATGGAAATAGGTGGGACAAATGTTTAGTCCCACATTGCTAGTTGAAGGAAGGTTTCACCACCTTATAAGGAGGGCTCTTCCACCAGTTGGTAAAAGAATAAGGAGAGAGACATACACGCGCGCTCCTCCTCCCCCGCTGCTCGCCTCACCACGCCACGCCACGCCTCGTCATGATGCGGGTTGCCGGAATTCCTCGAGCTGAGAGCTTCTCTTTGTTTTTGCCACGCCTGAATGGATAATAATCTGAATACTCCACGTGAGTTAATTTGAACTTAGTGGAGGCTATTCGTCTTTGGTCGATGCCTGTTCGTTTCCTCTCCGAACGCGTTAGTGGGTGTTGAACTCAGTGGAGAGATTTAATTCAAACTTAGTGGAGGTTGTGCGGCTTAGGTCGATGCTTGTGCATTTCCTCTCCCAACGCTGATTGTTCGCTTGTCTACTCATGCCTATAAGAGCGAGAGGTCGCTCCTCTCCTCATACACTCCTCATACACATCCCTGCACTCTAGCTCCAGTTCCAGAGCATTCCGCTTCCTACAGGATCTTCCCCATCCTGTCTTGAGGCGTGCACCGTGAGCTAGGATAGTAGGCCTCCGAGACCCTGCTACTTCCAGTCCTATACGGGATAAGGGTGATAAGGTTTTTGGGGAGTTCTGTTAGTGTGACTACTACCTTCATCATGGACTCCTTCATGGATAGCGACAACGCTGACGTCTTCCCCAACGACGACTTCTTCCCCGACATCAACAACATCTTCCTCAATGACATGGCTACCGAAGATACCAACGCCAACATGGGTGGTTCCTATGCTATGATGTATACCATCTTTCTCAATCTTATTTATGTCAGTCAGATAGTCCGTCATATGTTATGGTTTGCAATAGGTACACATGATTAGTTTAATCTCTATTATTCTATTCATGTTTTCCCTACCTTTTATTATGGTTAATTCTCTTGGTAAGTTGCTCTTTTACGCAACACAACAGCGGTATCTGAGCGATAACTTCTGGTCTTAGGCTCGAGATCTCGCATATGTGATATGCAATAGGTATTAGATTGGATCTATTGTTGGGTTCCCAGCATAGAAAAGAAAAAAATTCCTATGATAGGAACTATACGCCAAGATCTATCTACTAGATACAAGAAACAGGTGGATATACATCCATCGAGAACTTACGATCGAAGACAACAAAGCTTTGTTAACGAGTTGGAACTCGTGGATGATGTAGTCGTTCGCTTGTCAATATCAAGATCGTGTGGAAGTCCTAGCACCGCAAACCAGTAGCACATCCACACTCGCACACATGTTCAGGCCACCAAACAACCTCCGCCTCCTCGCTCCAGCGATGCAGCGGAAGCAGCAACTCCTTCCAAATGAAATGCCACCGGGAACATGTATCTCGATAATCTGAGACCATGGGGAGTAATACTAGAGGGGGAGAGAGATCCTTCATGAGGAGGTGTGTGGAAAAAGGGTGAGAGGGGTGGACTTTTATAGGAGGAGGGGGTACCCCCTCCATGGCCCACACCCGATGGAGGTGACCCCTCACCCCCCCTTTCATGTGTGGTAACTCCCTCCCCATTAACATGCCCCTTCACATTCTCTTTTAAAGTCTCCACTTTAAATGCATTAAATTTATCCAAATTTCATGCTCTCTCATTTAATAAAACCCTTTTATTAATTTTATTTAGAATTGTGTTAATTACTTTAATTAACAAACATTCACATAAAACCCTTGCAACATTTCAATATTACATGCAGAACCAATTTCACCAATTTCACCAGAAACAGTTTCAATGTATATTGAAATAATTCTAGCTCTTTGCAATTCATTCATTTGAAACATATTTCCTCCAAATGGTGTTGGTGTCCCTTAAGTGTGTCACCCTATGGTTCGTGAATAATGCAGACATGATCGAGACCCCTCTCGAATCAATAATCAGAAGCGGGACCTGGAGATCCATACTGACTCCTACACATTCTACGATGACTTCTGTGATCATGAGAACCTTTAACGCTAGTAACTAAATCCCTTTGTATCGCGATATATTACATGTCCGAGATTCGATCATCGGTATCTCCATACCTAGTTTGATCTTGTTACCGACATGTACTTTTTTCTCGTTCCTGTGATATAACATTCTAGTGATCTCGTCACTTGCTTGCAAGCTAACCAATGTGAAATCACCGAGAGGGCCCATAGAATATCTATCCGTCATCAGGATGGACAAATCCCACTCTTGATCCATAAGCCTCTACATAACACTTTCATAGCACCGAACCCACCTTTATAATCACCCTTTCACGGTGTGACGTTTGATGTTATTAGGATACTCTTCCAGTGTTAGTGATTAACATGATCTCATTGTCTAAGGATTAGGATTACTTCGTTTAGATGTTATAGCAATATAAACACAATGACTTTGATCGTAATGCTATACTTCGGATGAATGTTCATCACATCATTCCACTAATGTTGTGACCTCGTTATTAACAACATCCAATGTCCATGATCAGGAAACCTTGATCATCTTGTTAATCAACGAGTTAGTTTATAAGAGAGGCATAACTAGGAACTTTCCTTTTGTTTATTAAACACACATGTATTAACGTTTCCATATTAATACAATTATAGCAGGCAAAATAATCATCTATCATATACTTGTAATATATATAATAACAACTTTATTATTGCCTCTCAGGGCATATTCCCTTCAGTCTCCCACTTGCACTAGAGACAATAATCTAGTTACATAGTGATATATCTAACACCCATGGAGTTCTGGTGTTGATCATGTTTTGCTCTAGGGAGAGTTTTAGTCAACGGATCTGCTATATTGAGATATGCATGTACTTTACAAATATTTATATCTCCATCCTTGACATGCTCACGGATGGAGTGAAACCGGAGCTTAATATTCTTGGAATTCTTGTGAGACCTTGGTTCCTTTGCGTTGGCTATGGCTCCATTGTTGTCACAATAGATCACCATCGGATCCAACGGACTAGCAACCACACCCAGTTCGGTAATGAAGTCCTTCATCCAAACTGCTTCATGTGCTGCTTCTGAAGCAGCACTATATTCTGCCTCCGTTGTTGACCTTGTTACCACGGGTTGTTTGGAGCTCCTCCAACTAACTTCTGCTCCGTTCATGAGAAATACATATCCAAATTGAGACTTAGAGTCATCCGGATCAGTGTCAAAGCTAGCGTTGACATAACAATTAGCGACCAACTCTTCTTCACCTCCTATACAAGAAACATTTCCTTAGTTCTTCTCAAGTACTTAAGGATATTCTTGACCGCTATCTAGTGTTCCAAACCTGGATCAGATTGGTACCTACTAGTCAAACTAATAGCATGTGCCACATCCGGTCTTGTACATAGCATGGCGTACATTATAGAGCCTATGGCTGAAGCATAGGGGATCTTATCCATTATCTTTCTTTCTTCTGCCGTAGCCGGACTTTGAGTCTTACTCAATGTCTTGCCTTGCAACATAGGTAAGAACCCCTTCTTACTTTTGTCCATTTTAAAATTCTTTAAAATCTTATCAAGGTATGTATTATGTGATAGCCGTATTAGGCGTCTCGATATATCTGTATAGATCTTTATGCCTAATATATATGATGCTTCACCAAGGTCCTTCATAGAAAATTTGCTGTTTAGATAACTTTTAACACTATTTAAAAGATCTATAACATTTCCAATCAATAATATGTCATCCACATATAATATCTGAAATACCACATTGCTCCCACTCACTTTTTTGTAAATACAAGCCTCTCCATAAGTTTGGACAAATCCAAACTCTTTGATCACCTCATCAAAGTGGAGATTCCAACTCTGTGATGCTTGCTCTAGTCCATAGATGGATTGCTGAAGCTTGCACACCTTGTTAGCATCCTTAGGATCGACAAAACCCTTTGGTTGTATCATATACACTCTTCTTCAATATTACCATTGATGAACACAATTTTGACATCCATCTGCCATATTTCATAATCGAAATATGCAGCAATTGCTAACATAATCCTAACTGGTTTTTGCATCGCTACGGGAGAGAATGTCTCATCGTAGACAACTCCTTGACTTTGTTGAAACCGTTTTGTGACAAGTAGAGCTTTATAGACGGTTACATTACCATCATCATCAGTTTTTATTTTGAAAATCCATTTATTCTCAACGGCCTTTCGGTCGTGGGGTAAGTCCACCAAGGTCCAAACCTAGTTTTCGTACATGGATTCCATCTCGGATTGCATGGCTTCTAGCCATTTATTGGAATCTGGGCTCATCATCACTTCTTCATATGTCACAGGGTCATCCATTTTATCAATCATGAAATTCACAACAGGATTCCCGTACAGTTCAGGAGCTGCACGTGTCCTGCTTGACCTGTGAGGTTCGGTAGTGTCCTCTTTCGAAGTTTCATGATCATTATCATTAGTTCCTTCTTCATTTGGTGAAATCAACTCCATAACGACTTCTGGTGCTGCACCACTCGCCATTTCATGAAGAGAAGGTTCATAAACCTCTTCGAGTTCTACCTGTCGACTACTCACACTTTTCATGAGAAACTCTTTCTCTAGAAAGGATCCATTCTTGGTAACAAAAACCTTGCCCTCGGATCTGTGATAGAAGGAATACCCAATTGTTTCTTTAGGGTATCCTATGAAGACGCATTTTTCTGCTTTGGGTTCGAGTTTATCCGGCTAAAGTTTCTTCACATAAACATCGCATGCCCAAACTTTAAGAAATGACATCTTAGGTTTGTTTCCAAACCATAATTCATACGGTGTCATTTCAAAGGATTTAGATGGTGCCCGATTTAAAGTGAATGCAGCGGTTTCTAGTGCATAACCCCAAAATGACAGTGGCAAGTTAGTTAGACACATCATAGATCGAACCATATCCAATAGAGTACGATTACGACATTCCGATACACCATTACGTTGTGGTGTTCTGGCAGTGTGAGTTGTGAAACTATTCCACACTCTTTCTTATATGTGCTAAACTCGTAACTAAGATATTCTCCTCCACGGTCGGACTGCAGAAATTTGATCTTTCTATTACGATGATTTTCCACTTCATTCTGAAATTTCTTGAACTTTTCAAAGGTTTCAGATATGTGTTTCATCAAATAGATATACCCGTATCTACTCAAATCATCAGTGAAAGTAACAAAATAACGATAACCACCACGCACCGACACACTCATTGGACCGCATACATCAGTACGTATGATTTTCAATAAATCTGCCGCCCGTTCCATTGAACCGGAAAACGGCGTTCTAGTCATCTTGCTCATAAGGAATGGCTCACATGTATCAAATGATTCAAAATCAAGTAATTCTAAAAGTCCATCAGAATGGAGTTTCTTCATGCGTTTAACACCAATATGACCTAAACGGCAGTGCCACATATATGCAGATATATCGTCATCAAGTTTAGTTCTTTTAGCATCAACATTATGAATATGTGTAACACTATTATCGAGATCTAATAGAAATAAACCGTTCATCACAGGTGCATGACCATAAAATATATCATTCATATAAATCGAACTACAATTGTTTTCGGATTTAAACGAATAACCACATCGCATCAATCAAGATCGGGATATAATGTTCATGCTAAGTGCAGGCACCAAATAACATTATTTAAGTTTATAACTAATCCTGATGGTAGGTGGAGAGGCAGCGTTCCGACGGCGATCACATTAACTCTTGATCCATTGTCGACATGCATCTTAACCTCACCCCTTGCTAGTGGTCGCTTGTTCCACAGCCCCTGATTCGAGTTACATAGATTAGCAACCAATCCGGTATCAAATACCGAGGTGCTACTGCGAGTACTAGTCAAGTACACATCAATAACATGTATATCATATATACCTTTGTTTGCCTTGCCGGCCTTCTTATCTGCCAAATACTTGGGGCAGTTGCACTTCCAATGGCCAGTCCCCTTACAATAGTAGCACTCGGTATTAGACTTAGGGCCAGCCCGGGATTTGTTTTCAGGCACAGCAACAGATTTGCCGCCCTTCTTTCCCTTCTGTTTACCCTTCTTGTCTTTCTTGAAACCGGTGGCCCGCCGTAGAGAGTTATAATGCTTCAGAAAAGTTCTTTAGCGGCATGATGGAAGAGAACAACTCCGTAAGTGAGCACATAGTCAAAATGTTTGGGTACGCCGATAATCTTGTGTCCTTGGGAATAACGATTCCCATTGACTTAGGCATACATCGTGTTCTCCAATCTCTGCCACCTAGCTACAAGAGCTTCGTGATGAACTATAACATGCAGGGCATGAAGAAGTCTCTCCACGAGCTTCTGTCAATGCTTAAGACTGCAGAAGTGGTGATTCGGAAAGAACTTTTCAGAAGCATTATAACTCTCTACGGCAGCATGGTTATCGAAAAGCATTTTTAATTCACCCATGTATCAAAAGCATTGACATTTTCGAAACGCTTTCGAAGTTCTGGCTCTAGCCCATACAGTATGCCACAATGAACTAAGTTGTGGTCCTCTTGCCGAGTCACATAGACATTCTTTTCCTCGTTACGGACATCAGGAGCTGGTGGGGGGCCTAGCAGCGCTTCTAGCATATATTGCTTTTGTGCAGCAGAGAGGAGAATCCTCAAATTCATGGCCCAGTTGGTGAAGTTGCTACCATTCGCAGCAAGTTTCTCTTTCTCCATGAACACATTGAAATTAAAAGCGGGTGGTGCCATCTACAACAGAATTTGTAAAGTTTATTTAGACTAAGTTTATGATAGATTGAGTTCAACTAAACTCCCACTCAAAAACAACATCCCTCGTGTCTTTTTGGTGATTACATCAACCAAATTCACTACACCAAGTCCAATCATCACATGAGTCGGTGTAGCTTCAAAGGAGAGCATCTATATGGGCATCATATCAACTATATGACTCATGCTTAACCTTTTGGTCCGTGTTCCGAGGCCACGTCTGTACATGCTAGGCTCGCCAAGTAAGAATCTTAGTACTCGCGTGTGTAAAACTGTCTTACACCCGAAATATGATCATGGATTCAAGTACACCCGATCATCACGTGATGTCTTGAACCGGCGAAACATAAACGGTGCATACTTAAGGAAGAACACATTTTTATCTTGATATCTAAATGAGGGATCATCTTATAATTCTACTAAAAATGCCAAACTAGCAATATAAGATGCCAACATCATATGTGTAAAGTGGGATGTTATGGTTCATGCATTTGATCACCATCATATGCATCATGGTATGATCTCTATCATTCCTTTGTGTGTATGGCCAAGGTCTATGGAACTTACACGTTAAGTGTGTTGTAAGAGTATCTACCATACATCGACTTACAACATTACCATATCATGACACTAGCCCAGCAACGATCTAAACTAGACGCCTCTAATTTATCAATTGCAAGTTTTACGTGGCTTAGGGCTTCCGAAGATAGAACCGTTCTTACCTACGAACATGGAACCACAACGATGACAACTAAGTTATTAGCATATCGTTGTAAATCAGATATTGACTATAGTAGGAGAGACAGACAACTGCCAGCCACTTATGCAAAACTAGTTGCATGTCAGTCGTGGAACCGATCTCATGTGCAATGACATGTAAGGTTGACCTGGGCCGCCATCCCACTATACCACCAATATCCAAAATACATGAAAGAAGCAATAACATGATCATCATCGCCCACATATAAACATATGTGTACTACCCGTGCAAAGTACCTACGCATAGATCAGGCTATGATACCACTTTTGGGTTCGCAGCATAGAAAACAAAAAAATTCCTACGATGGGAACTATACGCCAAGATCTATCTACTCGATACAAGCAACAAGTGGATATACATCCATGGAGAACTTACCCTCGAAGACAACAAAGCTTTGTTAATGAGTTGGAACTCGTGGATGATGTAGTCGTTCGCTTGCCGATCTCAAGATTGTATGGAAGTCCTAGCGCCGCAAACCACTAGCGCATCCGCACTCGCACACACGTTTAGGGCACCGAACAACCTCCGCCTCCTCGCTCCAGTGATGCAGCGGAAGCAGCAACTCCTTCTAGACAAAGTGCCACCGGGAACATGTATCTCGCTAATCCGAGACCATGGGGGAATAATACTAGAGGGGGAGAGAGATCCTTCATGAGGAGGTGTGTGGAAGAAGTGTGAGATGGGTGGCATTTTATAGGAGGAGGGGGTACCCCCTCCATGGCCTGCGCCCCATGGAGGTGACCCCTCACCCCACCCACTCATTTGGTGGTAACTCCCTCCACATTAAAATGCCTCTTCACATTCTCTTTTAAAGTCTCCACTTCAAATGCATTAAATTTCTCCAAATTTCATGCTCTCTCATTAAATAAAACCCTTTTATTAATTTTATTCAGAATTTTGTTAATTACTTTAATTAACAAACATTCACATAAAACCCCCTGCAACATTTCAATATTACATGTAGAACCAATTTCAGCAATTTCACCCAAAACAGTTTCGGTGTATATTGAAATAATTCCAGCGCTTTATAATTCATTCGTGTGAAACATATTTGCTCCAAATGGTGTTGGTGTCCCTTAAGTGTGTCACCCTACGGTTCTTGAATAATGCAGACATGATCGAGACCCCTCTCGGATCAATAATTAGAAGCGGGACCTCGAGATCCATACTGACTCCTACACATTCTATGATGACTTCTGTGATCGTGATAACCTTTAACACTAGTAACTAAATCCCTTTGTCTCATGATATATTACATGTTCGAGATTTGATCATCAGTATCTCCATACCTAGTTTGATGTTGTTACTGACATGTACTCTTTTCTCGTTCCGTGATATAACATTCTAGTGATCTCATCACTTGCTTGCAAGCTAACCAATGTGATATCACCGAGAGGGCCCAGAGAATATCTATCTGTCATAGGGATGGACAAATCCCACTCTTGATCCATAAGCCTCTACATAACATTTTCATAGCACTGGACCCACCTTTAAAGTCACCCTTTCAAGGTGTGACGTTTGATGTTATCAAGATACTCTTCTAGTGTTAGTGATTAACATGATCTCAAGGTCTAAGGACTAGGATTACTTTGTTTAGATGTTATAGCAATATAAAAACAATGACTTTGATCATAATGCTATACTTTGGATGAATGCTCATCACATCATTCCACTAATGTTGTGACCTAGTTATTAACAACATCCAATGTCCATGATCAGGAAACCTTGATCATCTTGTTAATCAACGAGCTAGTTTATAAGAGAGGCATAACTAGGAACTTTCCTTTTGTTTATTAAACACACATGTATTAACGTTTCCATATTAATACAATTATAGCATGCAAAATAAACATCTATCATATACTTGGAATATATATATAATAACAATTTTATTATTGCCTCTCAGGGCATATTCCCTTCATCTATTTGCTGTTTTGGTGGTCGATCTATGAGATAGATTGGTTTTGTACGAGGTTGATTGGATCAAATGTACTCGGGGAATGCATGATCTGGTTTCCTGATCATACTTCTAAGGTCGTGGAACAACATACCCCTACCGGTCGGCTTCCGCCATCGGGGTATACTGTGACACGTAAATCCAGATGCAGTGATCGAAGATCAAAGAGTTTCATCGAATCGGAGTACGTATCAGATTTGGGTAAAACTGTTTTATTAGATGAGGAAAGCCATGTTTGGAATGCAGACGAGATCTGCATTTTCCAAGAAAATCGTCGGGAGCTGCCCCTTCGATCCCCTCCCGCTATCCGACTAGTGGGACTACCAACTTTTCCCTGTCGTAGCTCCTTATATGTCGTTGCGAGTTTCACAACGTTGGTAGATATCGTATCTATGAATAACTTGTCTTGCAAGATGATGTTGTGAATGGTATGGCTTATGTGCATGGGATGTTTATAATCCATACGTGATCTGCATATCACAGTTTTTGTCAGCCAGCTGGAGCCTAGGTGCTTCCATTTGATTCTATTACGACATATGTGTCGGATTCTCCATGTAATTTTATTCACTTAGCTAGTGTAGATTTTTGGAGAACCCAGATGGCATGCAAGTCAATGTACAAGTCGCTGATAATGAGTAAGATGGCACGTGACAAGAGTTGGCACGAGTCGACTTACAAGCTTTGTGGAGATCGAGATCAACATGAAGAGAGCCATACCATTTCATATTATAATTGCTTTATTTTGTGTTATGTTGATGTCTCTGTTTTACCTCTATTAGACAGTTGGTAGAAAGTAATCCCTCCAAGAAGGTCTAGTTGGTCTCCCCTCCAGTGTTGCACCATCACAAGTCAGACATTCTTGGTAGTGGGCTCATAAAATTAAGGTGCTACCAATTCTTTTCGACTAGGTGGGTTCGAGTCGGACTCTTACAACGGAAGCACTTGGTAAGCTATACGGGTCTATCACAATGGTTATGGGACTCGGGGAGAGGTCGGTCAGGAGACGGGGCATGTGATGCCACCCGACCAACAGGAGTCACATGAGATGCGATTGGCAAGGAGTTGCCTACCTAGATCACTTGACGACTGGCAGTGATGCTAAATCTCACTAGTCGGCTTGCTTATTTAGGATCCCAAATCACTAAGTAACCATCAAAGGGGTGCTGGTTCTTGTGGGAGCATAATTATTAAAATGTTTAATATGCTTAATCTTTTATGGATACATGTCTTAAGTGTTTTGCATATTTTTATTGTAGATCAATGTCACCTAGTAGAAGTCTCCCTTAGATATCCAGTTTTGCGTTGAGAACAGTCCTAGAGAAAGATAAGCTTAATAGAACTAACTTCACCAACTGGTAATATGAGAACTGTTCACAAACAAGAAAAGAGGGACCATGTTCTAGATAACCCACTTCCAGATGAGCTGAAAGAGAATGTGAGTGTCACTGCAACCAATGCCTACCATAGGACTTATGATGAGTCCACGGAAATTAGCTGTCTTATGCTTGATCACCTGGAACCGGACTTTCAGCGGCAGTTCAAAAATGTTGAGACCTGCAATATGATCGAAAGCCTCAAAAATATGTTCTAGGGTCAAGAAATGACTGAGAGGTATCAAGTCTCTCAAGCTTTGCTAAGTTATAAGCTTAAGGATGGCGATCCACTGAGTTTGCATGAGATTAAGATGGTTGGCTACGTGTAGCCTCTGGAGAGAGGCTAGGTGATGACCCACAAGTATAGGGGGTGTATCGCAGTATTTTCAATAAGTAAGAGTGTCGAACCCAACGAGGAGCAGAAGGTGTTGGCGAATGGCTTGGAGAAGGAATTCTCTGTAAATACTTAGCAAACGGATTTTTAGGGGTTTTTGATAATGCAGGTAAATAAAGTACGAGTAAATAAAAGACAATAAGAATAAATGCAACAAGTGGCCCAATCCTTTCTTTAGCAAAGGACAAGCCGGTTGTATTACTTAAGATAACCAAACGCTCTCGGGGACACACGGGAATATTGTCAAGTGCTTTCGCTTCATATAGTTGATTAATCTTCTTTAGTTTGCTAAGTGTTGTGTGGGTGAACCTGTGCTAACGTACCGACCTTCCTAGGACTAATACATACTTGTGGTTATACCCCTTGCAAGCATCCGCAAGTACAAGAAAGTAATTAAGTTAGAAACCTAACCACAACTTTAAACTCTAAGACCCTGACATCCCTTGTGCAATAGTTTCCTAACGGGGGTCCAAGTTTCTGTCACTCTGGCAACCCCTATGATTAGTAGCCAAATACACAATGCATTCCCCTAGGCCCATATAGGTGAAGTGTCCTGTAGTCGACGTTCACATGACACCACTAGAAGAAGTAGACCATAACTTAAATATCAAACTATTGAATCTTTCTCAACACAATTCCACTACTAACAACATGACTTCTCCCATGTCCTCAAGAACAAAACGAACTACTCACAAGATATCATATGGATCATGATCAGAGATGAAATAATGATGTGTAACAATCTGAAAATAAACGATAATTCAATGGTTCACTGAATAGCATCAACTACAAGGAGTAATCAACACCGAGAAAGTTTCCCCTAAGAGCTATGCAAGATTCAACCCAATTGTTACAACCGTATGAAGTGGTGATGATCGTGCTGGTGGAGATCATGGTGGTGATGATGATGATGATGATGATGATCCCGATGAAGTCCAGCTTGATGGTGGTGTTGATGGCGATGATCTCCCCTCTACGGGAAGGAATTCCCCTGGCAGAATTCTGTCTGTCGGAGAGATCTTTCTCTCTCTGTGTTTTCCGCCCCGCAGAGGCAGCGGAATCTTTCTGTGGTCTCTCCCCGAGTCTTAGGGTTTCGGGAGGATAATATATGCCAGAGGGGAGAGGCTGGAGTGGACCAGGGCGGCCACACCACCTGGTGGCGCGACATGGGGTGGCTGCGCCAGGGGGTGGTGTGGGACCCATCTGGCCCATCTCCACTTCCCCTTCTGGCTTTCTTCGTCTTCTGGAAAAATAGGATTTTCCATGTATTTTCCTAGATTTTCTAATCTTCACAATTTTGCCTCCAAACAGCACCTTTTCCATCAGAATCCTGACTGCAGCGGTCCATACTCCAAAAGTCATCAACCATGCAAAAACAGATGAAATAACATAAGTATCATCTCTTAATATGAACTATATCAATGAATAACAGTAAATTATGATATAGAATAGTGATGCAAAATGGACGTATCAACTCCCCCAAGCTTATACTTCGCTTGTCCCCAAGCGAAACTGAACTCAATAAACATGACCTCAGGTTTATGGAGTGAAGAGTCGATAAAAGTATACAGACAAGAAGCATCACATTCATCAATACATAAGTCATAATAGAAGACAACTCACTATTATATAACTTAACTTGCAATAAGTAAAGGAAACACAATAAAGATGCATAAAGTAAATCACAATTGGTAATGGTAAACTTAGCTCTTGGTCGAAAAATAGTTGGCAATTCGCTGGAGTTCACAAATAACTGATTTTCAATGTTAGCTTTCAAAGAAGTAGACACTCTGGTAAGAGCAATGTGCAAAACAAGGAACATAAGAAACATGATTTAATAAATCAACATATGAATGAAACACAACAACTCAAAATGCTTGTTGAGGTAGAAGGGAATAGGTTTGCTGACTCAACTAAAAAGTAAAAGATAGGCCCTTCGTAGAGGGAAGCAGGGATTTCAAGTTTCATAAAGAGCTTCCAAAAAGTATGGTACTTATTAGCTTTCAGCTCTCATTGCCCCTATCATAGGCATATTTAGGTGATTAAGGTTAAGTGACACAACTAAGAGGATATGCTTGACAAGTTATAAGTTGAAATCTCATGCCCCTTACTTACGAGTACCAAACCTCATGCTACTCAACTTCAGTCACAAGTAAGCTCTTGTCATTGTAAATACATATGTATCATAAAGAACCGCCCACGGGGTACCCCTTGCATATGATACATGATCTATCGATCCCATAATCAAAATGACAAGGCAAGCCGATAATGAGCATCTCAGTGATCCTTTTATTTGCTATTTGCATAGGTTTTTATTGAGGATGCTTCATAGAGTGATCATTATGGTTATGCTGCAAGTTTCCACCATGATTAGGCATGGCTTAGGCTAGCGGCCCAGGTGTTTCTCTAACACACATATAAACTCCATGATCTTACAAGTTCCCCTTTTATTTCACACCGCCAGGATCCATAAGCAAAAGAATCATGATATCAACGAAATATAAGTGCAATGTTGAAAGCGTTCCCCATGATACATGGTTCTGCTAACTTTAACTTATAAAGCGCAAGCATATATGCAACAAAGATGGACACAATGGTTCAAGTTTATTAATTGCAAGAAAGTAAAGTGTGCCATCAAGTTCATGAGAGCTTTAATCACTAATTTTCTCATAGCAAGTTTAATATGGAAGGTAGATAAAACATGAATTTACTTGGAATAGCAATAGTGCTAGTGGGTAGGTGTGGCGGACACAAATGGCATATGTTTTGGTTTAAGGATTGGATGCACGAGAAGCATTCCCTCTCAGTATAGGTTTTTGGCTAGGAAGGCTAGGTAGCAAGCATAAGAGTTGAAGGAAACAAACAAACATACAAGTGATAAAAAAAAACATGCAATCTTCCTTGGAAGCACAAAAGATCTTAACTAGAGAATACTAAACTTATGAGCAAATCAATAAAGAAAGATGATGAAATTATATTTCTTTGAAGTACTTTTATGTTTTCATTCAATTCTCAAAAATAGTGTTGCTACTGACGGAGCCAGGTTTGCCAAAACTAACTAAATTTACTCAATGATCCCAAAGCGATACCAATACTAATGACAAGATCAATCATATAATCATAAATTGAAAACTAATATAAGATATGCAAAAGAGTAAATGATAGAACTTCTCATTAAAATTCCAGAACGACAACTCACACCAAGGGATACATAGATATCTAACAAGAGCGGGGACACTTCCATAATGCAAACCATCCTACATCATAACTTATCTATTCATGATATGACTCTACTAAAAAGGTAAAAAGATAGAAGATAGTGATGTGATACCGCAACACTCCCCAAGCTTGGAACAAACCAAGGGGATGCCAAAACCTGATGACGGATTACTCCTTCGGTGGTGGTGGTATTCTTTCGATGAGACTTTTGATCAGTTTCCCCATGTCGTCAATCTCGAAGGTGAGATTACAAATCAACTCTGAGTTTTGCTCAATGCAGGCTCATGATCATGTCCAGTTGCGAATTCCAGCTCTTGCGATTCTTTCCCCACTCTTCCTCCTTGAAGTCTTCTTTTCCTGCATGGCTAGAACGAGGCAAATCCCAATTGGAGGGTAGTTTCTCCTTGGGTATATTTTGGTATTGATGCTCATGGATAACGGTATGGAAAGGATTCTTGGTGCATGGAGGAAGTGACTATGGAGCCAAACAGTGACGCATAGGTTTCCCTCCAGTTGACATCCGTGCAGTCCTTCTGATCGTGGAAGGTTTTGCCAACACCCCACTGCTTGCAATGGTAGTGCCGGTGTGCGGATGTTGGCTTTGCTTTGCCTCCTCTTCATCTTCACTCTTGATCTCCTTCTCCTGCCCAGGGTCTTGGAGATCTTCCTCCATAGGCTCCTTTCCCTTATCCTTGGCGGACACCATTGTGCTTCTAACTTTCAAGAATCGTTCCTGGCAGAAACAGATCGAAACGAAAACATGACAAGAACATGATATACGAACCTCGGGGGGATCTGGGGGATTATATATTACGAAGTTTTGCAACAAAAGGAAGGTACTAGGAGAAAACGGGTCGGAGACAAAGGCCGAGGTGGCCACACCACCTGCTGGCGCGGCCAGGGGGGCCGTGCCAGGGGGTGGTGTGAGCCACCCTAGATCCGTTTCCATCCCTCTTTCGCTTCGTAGCTTTCCTTGTTGGATAAAAACTCCAAAAATACAACTGGATATAATTTTCGCGGAACTTTTCTTACCAGATCTGTTACCTACTCGAAAACAGACTCTGCAGGTCTCTGAATTTGGCATTTGATAAATTTTTTGGTGCTACCACTTGAATAACAACAGTATCTTCATCTTCATACTCATATTGCTCCAGTCATGAAACCTTTCACTTTCTTATTAGACCATTTTCTCCACTAACCTGGAAATTTCTTTCACACAAAACTTTACACAATTCTCATTAGCAACATTAGTGTAAGCGAGTTAATAAACCTTTTAAGTTCAATTTCAACTGAAATCCATCAGAACATAATCTAACGTAGCAACTCCTCCCAAAACCTAAAAAGAATTCAAAAAGGAAATGGATTTAAAGAAGCAAATGCAAGAGTGGCAAAATCTGTCAAAACAGACCAGCAGGTAAAGATCAATTTTTTCGAAAATCTTCTGTTGCTCAAATAAAAAAGTGCAAAACTAATGAAATTTAAATAACAACCTGGGTCAGAAGCACAAACAATTACAGCTCAATCCGACATACAGAGATCTCTCACGAAATTTTACGGTGAAGCACAAAAGTCTATTTCGGGACAGCAACTTCCCCAAATCTTACTTCTCTCTCATTAGAGAGGTTATTACCGAAGTAATAACTTCCAAGACTCAAAGAAACAAAAACAAAGTAAAAGCAAGAATATTTTGGGTTGTCTCCCAAAAAGCTCTTTCTTTATAACCATTAAGATGGGCATGATAATTTCAATGTTGCTCGCATAAGAATATAAATTGAAGTGAAAGAGAGCATTAAGAAGCAAAAATACACATGTTTAAGTCTAACCCACTTCCTATGCAAGGGAATTTTGTAAACAAACAAGTTGTTGAAACTAGAGGCTACTAGCATAGGAAGGCAAAAGAAGTGCAACTTAAAAACTTTAAGCATAAAACTAGGAAACTTAATATTATTGAGATGCATAAGAACAGTCTCCCCTCTCTCGTAATAACTTTCAGTATCATGCATAAACTTAATGATATAGCTATCACAAGAACCATTGTAGCAATGGTCGCTTATCCTAACAGAAAACATACGGACACTAATTCTCATAACACTACTTTGTGAAACAATATTGGAGTTATCCTTATAGAGGATAGTGTGTCCATCTTCCACATATTTAGTGACAAAGTCTTTCACATTTGCTATTATGGGTTCATCATTTTGTTCATCAGGTTCAGCAGCTTTATTTGTACTTTCATTAACCATACTAGCTATCATAGAATGTTCCTTTACTTTAACTGGGAAAGGTATTTTCTCAATATAAGGTTCAGGTAAAACATGATTAGCAGTATAAACTTCAGTATTTCTTGCAGGAACACACTTAGCAACATCTTTATATGGTTCATGATACTTATTCCACTTCTTTTTAGGAACTTCAATATTGGAAGCAAAAGCCTTAGAATAAGATGCAATAGCTTGAGAGTCTAGACCATAAGCATTTTTAATATTTTAAAAGTCATCAGTTCCCATAAAAGATTCAGTGCATTCATAATCATAATTTATACCTGACTTTCTTCCTTTGTCATTCTCCCATGCTTTAGCATTATCTTGAATATGGTCTAAAAGACCCCATTTAGCTTCTTCTTCCATGCGAGTGAATGATCCAGCACAAGAGGCATCCAATAAATCCTTATCATGAAGAGAAATCCTTGCATAAAAGTTATTGATAATAATATTGTTGGGGAGCTCATGAATGGGAAGTTTGACCATTAGTAACTTCAATCTCCCCCAAGCTTGAGTTGTACTCTCTCCATCAACAGGCCAAAAGTTTTATATTTGATTCCGATCTTTATGAATCTCACTAGGAGGATAAAACTTTGAATAAAAGAGAGGTACTATTTCCTCCCATTCAAGAGCTTGACCATTCTTCAGCAGCTTATACCATTCTTCAGCTCTTCCTTTCAGTGATAATGAGAATAACTTCTTCTTGACTTGATCTGTAGTAATACCTGCACACTTGAACAACCCGCATAATTTGTGTACGAAGAGTAAATGATCACCATGATGGATAGTTCCATCTCCAACATAATAGTTATCCATAACACGATCAATAATTCTTGTAGGTATTTTAAAAGTATCATTCTCAGCAGGTGGTGGTTCATCTACTACCTTAGCAGTGGTAGTAGCATAACGAAATAAGAAACTCGGCGAATTGTCCATATTGAAAATAAAGCAACTAACAGAAGTAAATAATACTCACAGTAGAAGTTTCCTTTACCAGTTCCACTCTCCAATAGTGCTTCACTCACTGGCAATGGCGCCAAAAAATAGTCTTGATGACCCACAAGTATAGGGAGTGTATCGTACTATTTTTGATAAGTAAGAGTGTCGAACCCAACAAGGAGTAGAAGGTGTTGGTGAATGGCTTGGAGCAGGAATTCTCTGTAAATACTTAGCAAACGGAATTTTAGGGGTTTTTGATAATGCAGGTAAATAAAGTACGAGTAAATAAAAGACAATAAGAATAAATGCAGCAAGTGGCCCAATCCTTTCTTTAGCAAAGGACAAGACAGTTGTATTACTTAAGATGACCAAACGTTCTCGAGGACACACGGGAATATCGTCAAGTGCTTTCGCTTCATATAGTTGATTAATCTTCTTTAGTTTGCTAAGTGTTGTGTGGGTGAACCTGTGCTAATGTACCGACCTTCCTAGGACTAATACATACTTGTGATTTATACCCCTTGCAAGCATCCGCAAGTACAAGAAAGTAATTAAGGTAGAAACCTAACCACAGCTTTAAACTCTAAGACCCTGACATCCCTTGTGCAAAGGTTTCCTAACGGGGGTTCATGTTTCTATCACTCTGGCAACCCCTACGATTAGTAGCCAAAGACACAATGCATTCCCCTAAGCCCATATAGGGGAAGTGTCATGTAGTCGATGTGCACATAACACCACTAGAAGAAGTACACCACAACTTAAATATCAAACTATTGAATCTTTCTCAACACAATTCCACTACTAACAACATGACGTCTCCCATGTCCTCAAGAACAAAACAAACTACTCACAAGACATCATATGGATCATGATCAGATATGAAATAGTGATATGTAACAATCTGAACATAAATGATAATTCATGGTTCACTCAATAGCATCAACTACTAGGAGTAATCAACACCGGGAAAGTTTCCCCTAAGAACTATGCAAGATTCAACCCAATTGTTAGAGCGGTATGAAGTGGTGATGATGGTGCTGGTGGAGATGATGGTGGTGATGATGATGATGATCTCGATGAAGTCCAGCTTGATGGTGGTGTTGATGTCCATGATCTCCCCTCTCCGGGAAGGAATTCCCCCGGTAGAATTCTGTCTGCTGGAGAGATCTTTCTCTCTTAGTGTTTTCCACCCCGCAAAGGCAGCGGAATCTTTCTGTGGTCTCTCCCCGAGTCTTAGGGTTTCAGGAGGATAATATACGCTAGAGGGGAGAGGCTGGAGTGGACCATAGCAGCCACACCACCTGGTGGCGCGGCCTGGGGTGGCCCGCGCCAGGGGGTGGTGTGGGCCCCCTGTGGCCCATCTCCACTTCCCCTTCTGGCTTTCTTTGTCTTCTGAAAGAATAGGATTTTCCATGTGTTTTCCCGGATTTTCTGATCTTCGCGAATTTTGCCTCCAAACAGCACCTTTTCCATCAGAATCCTGACTGCGGCGGTCCATGCTCCACAAGTCATCAACCATGCAAAAACATTTGAAATAACATAAGTATCATCTCTTAATATGAAATATATCAATGAATAACAGTAAATTATGATATAGAATAGTGATGCAAAATGGACGTATCACTAGGCTACCCATTAGAGAAGAGTTCGCTACCATCATATTTTTGAACTCTCTTCCTAGTGCATATCGTCAGTTCATATCGAACTACCACAAGCATGGTATGGATAAAAAGCTCACTGAATTACATGGGATGCTCAAGCAGGTAGAGGATGATCTCAAGAAGGGTGCCAGTCAAGTGTTGATGGTACATAATAAGGCTAAGTTCAAGAAGAGTTCTTGGACTAAGAAGAAGGCTAAGTCAGGAGGTAATGCTCAGGATTCAATCCCAATCATTTCCTCAGGGACTAACCCATCTCCTTCAGCTGGATCCACTTGCTTCTATTGCAAGGCGGGTGGCCACTAGAAGAGGAATTGCAGTAAGTATTTGGCTGACAAAGCCAAGAGTGGAGGTGTGACTTCCTACTCAGGTACGCTTGTATGGAATTTTATGACATTTTTCTAGCCGATGCACCTAAAAGTACTTGGGTATATGATACATGTTCGGTTATACACATCTGCAACTCATTGTAGGGACTAGTAAAAACTAGGAGCATGGCAAGAGGTGACGTTGACATTCGAGTCATCAACAAAGGGAGAGTCGCTATGTTGGAAGTCAGCACGATGCAACTTCATTTACCTTCATGATTCATCATGGATCTAATAATTGTTATTATGTTCTGGTACTTAGTCGAAACATTATATCTTCCTAATGTTTGATGAGACAAGGCTATGAGTCGAATATTAAGAATAATGGTTGTTATTTATATTTGAATGGTATGGTTCACGGCTTTGCACCCATCCAAGACAGGTTATTTATTTTTAATCTTGATGGTGAATCGGTCTATAACATAAATGTGAAAAGGTTGTAACCAAACAATCTGAATATGACTTATTTTTGGCATTGTCGGCTTGGTCATATAAGTTGGAAGTGCATGAAGAAGCTCCATGATGATGGACTCCTAACTTCGTTCGACTTGGAGTCATTCGAGACATGCAAATCTTGCCTACTCTGCAAGATGACCAAGACACATTTTTCAAAGAGTTGTGAAAGGGCGTCCGACTTGTTGGGACTAGGAAATAGTGATGTATGTGGTCCAATGAGCATGATAGCCGGGGGTGGTTATGAGTACTTCATTACCTCACTAATGATTTGAGTAGGTATGGATATACCTACTTCATGAAACATAAGTCGGAAGCCTTTGAAAAGTTCAAAGAATTCCAGAATTAATTACATAATTAACTCAGCAGGAAAATAAAGTCTCTTCGGTCAGACTAAGGAGGCAAGTACATGAGCTACGAGTTTGATGACCATCTGAAAAGTTGTGGAATAGTTCCTCAACTCACTTCGCCAGGAATGCCGTAGAGAGAACCAGACCTTGTTAGACAAGGTACGATCAATGATGAGTCGAACTGATCTGCCTTTACCATTTTAGGGTTATTGTCTAGAAACTGTGGCCTTCACACTAAATAGAGTAGCATCAAAGTCGGTAGAGATAACACTGCATGAGATATGGACTGGCAAGAAGCCAAGTTTGTCTTTCCTTAAGATTTGGGGTTGTAAAGCATTTGTTAAGCTACTTCAATCGGACAAGTTGACGACCAAGTCGAATAAGTGTATTTTCATGGGGTATCCAAGGGAAACCTTGGGTTACTACTTCTACAACCGAGAAGAGGGCAAAGTGTTTGTCACTCGGAACGCTGTCTTCCTTGATAAAGAGTTTCTCAATCGGGGAGTCAGTGGGAGCACAGTGCAGCTCGAAGAAATTCGAGAGGAACCGGTTAGTAGCAAGTTGTCAAAAGCCTTGGAGGATGAGCTGGTCGTGGAAGCTAAGTCGATAGCTGAACCTACACTGCGAAGATCGTCTAGATTGAAAAGTGTTCATGATGTATTACTGTTATACAGTGATGAGCCGACAACTTATTCTGAAGCGATGGTGGGATACGATTCTGAGTCGGCTTGAAGCCATGAGATCCAAGTTAAATTCCATGGATGAAAATCAAGTTTGGAACTTGGTTGATCTACCAGACGGTGTAAGACCCGTCGAGTGAAAATTGGTCTTTAAGGAGAAAACTAATATGGATGGAAATAATTCTGTTTATAAAGCATATAGGGGTTCCACTAGGTTCAAGGAGTTGACTATGATGAGTCTTTCTCGCCCGTAGCGATGCTTAAGTCAGTTCGGATCATGTTAGCTATAACAACCTATTTCGACTATGAGAGATGATAACTGGATGTCAAGATGGCTTTCCTTAATGGAAAATTAACCGGGAACGTGTATATGATACATCTTGAGGGCTTTGTTGATCTAGCTAATGCTGACAAGCTATGCAAATTTCATAAATCCATTTATGGGTTAAAGCAAGCATCTCGGGGTTGGAACATTCGCTTTGATGAGGTAGTCAAAAAGTTTGGCTTCATCAAGAGTGATCATGATTCTTTTTTATACAAGGAGTTTAGTGGGAGCAAAGTAAACTTCCTGATCTTATATGTGGATGACATATTATTGTTTAGAAATGATGTCCAGATGTTCTAAGAAACCAAGGAGTCATTGGAAATGAGTTTCTCAATGAAGTACTTGGGTGAGGCAACTTACATACTAGGAATCAGGATCTATAGAGATAGATCCAAGCAGCTCATTGGATTAAGTCAGAGTACATATTTGGACAAAGTGTTGAAGAAATGCAATATTGAATCATCTAAGAAGGGGTTCTTACTGATGTCCTAGCGGTTAAGAATATTATTCAGTACTTGAGAAGGACTAAAGATCCGTTCCTAGTTTATGGAGGTGAGGTTGAACTCGGTGTAAAGGGTTACACGGATGCGAGTTATCTTACTAACTCAGATCATTCTTGTTCACAATCTGGATACATGCTTGTAATGAATGGAGGCGCTATGAGCTGGAAGAGTTCCAAGCAGGAGACTGTGTCTGCATCTACAACAGAGGCTGAGTATATCGCCGCCTCAGAGGTGGCAAAGGAATCAGTTTGGATCAGGAACTTCCTGATGGATCTTGGTATGGTTCAGGGCTCGTCCAATCCGAGACGTGTATTGTGATAACAGTGATGCTATTTCACAAGCTAATGAACTTAGTTAACACCAGAAGAAGAAACATATACTCATGCGGTACCACCTGATTCTCCAATTCATGGATCAATGTGATATCAAGTTATGTAAGGTACACACGGATGCAAATGTTGTGGATCTGACTACAAAGCCGCTTCCACAGCCTAAGCATGAGGAGCATGTAAGAGCTATGGGCATTAAATGCCTAGACATGTGATGTCGGGATGATTGACTATAGTGCAAGTGGGAGACTATTGGGAATATTCCCTAGAGGAAATCATATATGATGTAATTACCAATATATTCATAAAGTTATTTAGTTGTCCTAGTATGAACATCAAATATATGTCATTGAATATGTGATTCCATTGCGGAACTATATATTCATGTTGTTTATAGTAGATGGCCTTGGTCGTTGAGGTTGTGTTGGACACACAGTTTAAACCAATGTGAAAGTCGGTTGATGACTAGGTTCCACTTGTCATGGGCATGACGATGCTATTCTGACTTACACGGATTTGGCTAAAGATTTTAGCGATTCAGACTGACCCATAGTTGAGATGCAACAAGCATTATGTCATTTGCAGTCTCAAGCAATGGAATCCTTCGATCTAAGGTGATCGCATGATCCGAGTTGTGGATCGCTAGCTTAGGTTCTATCAAACGATGTTCTGTAAATGGGAAGTTATAAAGGTAGAGTTCGGGCTAGTTGTGAATCAAGCTGCATGACATGGATTACCAAGATGGGATTTTCCCCTCTGATGTCTACGCACTTCTATTCTTGTAGACAGTTGTTGGGCCTCCAAGTGTAGAGGTTTGTAGAATAGCAGCAAGTTTTCCCTTAAATTGATCACCCAAGGTGTGTCGAACTCAGGGAGGAAGTGGTCAAAGGTATCCCTCTCAAGTAACCCTGCAATCAAGATACAAGAAGTCTCTTGTGTCCCCAACACACCCAATACACTTGTCAGGCGTATAGGTGCACTAGTTCGGCGAAGAGATAGTGAAATACAAGTGGTATGGATAATTATAAGTGGTAACGGTACCAAAAAATAGCTTTCCCCATCTAGATAACCCCACACTGTCACCTTGAGCACTAGATGGTTCCAACAAACACCACAATTTCATAGAAACATCCAACTCCAAATATAACTCATAACAAGTATTTGTAATCTCTAGCCTAAGTGTCACCATGGTGTGCACGCTGTCACTTTCACACACATGGGGAGAGCAGAGATCTATTAAAGCACTTGAGTAGCAAAGTAGATCTAGTTGATTACAAAGCTCATGATCACAATATGATCATTCATAGAGAGAGATGAACACATAGCTACCGGTAGAACCTTTAGCCTCGAGGAAGAACTACTCCCTCATCATCATGGGAATCAACAACAGCGATGGAGATGGCGGTGGAGTCGATGGAGATGGCGGTGAAGATGGTGAAGAGGCGGCGGTGCGGAAGACTCCTTCCCCGTCGCTGATATGACAGGGGAGCACCTCACCTTAGCCCCCTTCCTTCATGGCTTATTGGGAGCCCTCTCCCATGGAGATGTGGATCTATGGGGCAGGCAAAAACGTGGCTTTGATGGCTGCAAATTCGTGGGTGGAGGTGTCTCCCACGAATTAGGTTTCCTCCCTTTATATAGCTTCTCGGATTCCCGTCACCCCATCTTGGGCTGCAGCAAATCGGGCCTATCGGGCCCATCTGGACTCGGAATCAGCTAAATTTTATGTCTAGAACGTTTGTCATGTAATTTCTAACAACTTTGTAGTTTGACGTCGTCTTCGACCTGAAACGTGACCACCTTCAAAACGAGTTCTGAGACAGATTTCTACAAAATCCTAATTTGACTCCAATAAGGTTTCCACTTGTATTCTTGGTAATTCCTACACATCAAAGTGTAAAACAAGAACATTGTGCACTTTTGCAACTATTAGTAGGTTAGTCCAAATAAATCATAAATTTTATATAAAAAGGAGTATCGAAAGCATATTATTAGCATAAAACCATCAAAAATTATAGATACATTATGGACGTATCAACATCCCCAAGCTTAGTTCCTGCTCTTTCTCGAGTAGGTAAACGATTAAAACAATATAATTTTTAGGTGACATGCAGCCAACACAATCTTGATCATCATTATTGTAAAAGCATTGATAGTTGTTATCAAGGTACTCTAAACATGAACATGAAAGATAGAGTTCTAACAATAAGACATAGCAACTATGTTGTAACATGAAAGGATACAAAAAAAGATCATGAATAACAATGCTTTGCAAGACGTTTGTTTGTTTCACATATAGAAAGCATAATGAGAATGGTATTCAGCTTGTCCCTCATAGTTTAGCAAACATAAATGCATAGGATACCTTCAAAGTTCATAAGGGTGACTAGATACAAATAGTTTAAGAACAAGCAATATCAAAGGTATGCATCAATCAACAAGTCTTGGGACAATGCACATTAAACTAATAATGACAACTATGCTCTCTCAATAGGTGCATAAATATAGAAGATGGAGACTCAACATAAAAGTAAAAGAAAGGCCTTCATAGAAGGAAGCAGGGATTCAAGTCTCATAAAGAGCTTCCAAAAATTATGGTACTTATTAGCTTTCAGCTCTCATTGCCATATCATAAGCATCTTGAAGTGATTAAGGTTAAAAGTGAACAAACTATGGAGTATATGCTTGACAAAGTATAAGTTGGAAATATCATGTCCCTTGAATACGAGGGCCGCTCCTCATGCTACTCCAGTTTAGTTACCGGTAAGTTCTTGCCATAGTAAGTACATGTGTATCACAGAGAACCGCCAACGGGGTACCGCTTGCCCGATGATACGAAAGAATCTCCATATCAAAATGACAAGGCAAGCAGACAACGAGCATCTCAGCAATCTTCTTATTTACCATGGGAAAATGGTGCTTTATTCTCTCTTTCCTCTTTTCTCGTCTTTTTTTCTTTTTATCTTTTTCTCAATCTCTATATCTTTTTTTATAAGAAGAACGCTTCATAGATTGCTCATTATGATTACGCTACAGGTTTCCACCATGATTAGACATGGATTAGACCAGTGGCCCAATCGTTTCTCTAGCACACATACATAACTCCATGAACTTACAAGCTCCCCTTTCATTTCACACCGACGACATCCATAAACAAAAGAGCATGATATCAACTAGGTACAATGTACAAGTGCAATGTTGAAAGCGTTCCCCATGATAGCATGGTTCTGCTAATTCCCAACATATAAGTGCAAGCATATACAACATAGATGACACAATGGTTCAAGTTTATTAGGGGCAAGAAAAGTAAAGTGTGCCATCAAGTTCGTGAGAGCTTTAATCACTAGTTTTCTCATAACAAGTTTAATTCAGAAGGTAGATAAAAATATGAATGTACTTGAAATAGCGAATGCTAATAGGTAGGTATGGTGGACTATTTGGAATAACTTGGTTTTATTTGGATTTGGATGCATGAGTGGAA
This sequence comes from Avena eriantha, assembly GCA_910589775.1. Taxonomy (NCBI): domain Eukaryota; kingdom Viridiplantae; phylum Streptophyta; class Magnoliopsida; order Poales; family Poaceae; genus Avena; species Avena eriantha. Next base: position 302,896,370 of record OU342744.1, read on the forward strand.
CTCATACTTGGTATGGAGGCTAGCGAAAGACTGGGAGCGACCAACTAAGAGAGCAATAATGGCCATAATCATGCAAAGCGACAAAACATCATTAATTAAAGCATAAAGTGATATTACAAGTCGAAAACTAAATGATCATAGACGCTATGGTGACTTGGTATAGTCTTAACATGGTGTGAGCATGCGCCACGTCAACCAAAATAAAGCATTAAAGGAGAGTACCACAATATTATGCTTTTATATGCTAAAACAACGCATGATTCTTTCAAGGCACATTAAGCAATCTCAATTGTTTATAACATGTCATTCTCCAGCAAAAATCACTAAGAATAAATCCAAAATAATATCAATCATGACATGATAAAGCCTAAGTCACAGTCAAAAACAAGCTCCTTTTTATACCACTTAAGCATGAACTTTCCTACTCCTTTCCAATCCAAATTAACTTTATTTGAAACAACTCACAAAGATAATCATCAATAAATAACAGTGAGCTTGTCTCACAAATCCACAAAGAAGAACTAAATTTTTTTAAGCTGAAAGCACAAGAAAACTAAGGCTAAGCACAACGCTAGCAAAATAGAACACTCACAAAACAATAAGAATAAAAACTAGAGTGTTCTAAACAATAAAAGTAGAGTATGTCTCTGTCCAAAAGAAGTGCTGGGATCCAACCAACTTATTTAAGAAAACTAAGCAAACCAAGCAAACAAAAACCAAAACAAAAAAAAGACGCTCCAAGAACAACACAACTGTGCATGAACCAAAAAAATGAAGTGTTTGGAAGAAACCTGAGATTTTTATTGATGAAGAAGGGGATGCCATGGGCATCCCCAACCTTTGACGCTTGTAATTCTTGGATATTTCTTGGGGTGACACGGGAGGCATCCCCAAGCTTGAGCTTTAGTCCATTCATCGGCTCATTACATCATTCTCTCATTACACCTGAAATTTTTCCTTCATACAAAACTTCACACAATCTTTATTAGCAACATTAGTGTACTCAAGATAATAAGTCTTTGAGTTCAGTTTCAACACCAATAAAACTTCCATTAAAACACAAGCTACTGTAGCAATTCCCTCAAAAAGCTCAATTCCCCAAAAAGAACCCAAAAAGGAATCAACAAAAGCAACTGCAAATGATGGCAGAAATCTGTCAAAACAGACCAGCAGGTAAAAACCAATTTTTTTGAAGACCTTCTATTGCTCAAATCAAATAGTGTTGAACTAACGAAAGTTGTATAACAACCTGGGGCACAAGCACAAAAATTCACAGCTCAAACCGCCGTATAGAGATTTTTCACGAATTTTTACACGAAGCACAAAAATCTGTTTCGGGAAAGCAACTTTCTCAAGCATTACTTCTCTCTCATTAGAGGTTACTCTTGGCACAAAAACCATAGAAAAATGATAAGGAGAGGTTATTACTGGAGTAATAACTTCCAAGACTCGACTAAAACTTTTGGGTTATCTCCCAACAAGTACTTTTCTTTAACGCCTTTAAGTTAGGCATGATAGTTTGAGAAGATGCTCACATAAGAAATATGAATTGAAGTAAAAGAGAGCATCAAGAAGCAAATTCAAAGCACATTTAAGTCTAACTCACTTCCTATGCATAGGAATCTTGTAAATAAACAAGTCATGAAAGCACAAAAAACAAGCATAGAAAAGAAAAACAAGTGCAACTTCAACATAAAGAGGGGAAACTTAATATTATTGAGATGCATAAAACAATATTGCCCTCTCTCATAATAACTTTCAGTAGCATCATGAATAAAATTAACAATATAACTATCACATAAAACATTCTTATCATGAGCCACATGCATATAATAATTATTAGTCTCCACATAAGCATAGTCATTCTTATTAATTATAGTGGGAGCAAATTCAACAAAATAGCTATCATTATTATTCTCATCACCATAATCATCAAATATAGGAGGCATATTGTAATCATAATTAATTTTCTTATCAATAGTAGGTGGACTGAAAATATCATATTCATCATTGTAATCATCATATATTGGAGGTTTGGTATCATCATAAGCAATAGAATAGCTATCTTCCAAAGCTGGGGAACTAAAAAGATCATTTTCACAAAAACTAGCTTCCCCAAGCTTAGACTTTTCCATAACATTGGCAATAATGGTGTCAAAAGAATTCATACTAACAACATTGCTATTAGCATGCAAATAAAGTTCCATAGGTTTTTTAATTTTCTCTTCAAACACTTCATGTCCTAACTCAAGATAAATACTATAAAGCTCTCTAATTTTTTGTTGTTTTCCATTAAGCCTAACTAGTGAAAACAAGAAACAAAAAGACAAAATTGCAGAATTGCAGAATTGAAAGGAAAGAACTTGGAGCACTCACACACCAGATACAGTACTAGAAGATAGCTTAGTAGCCAGAGGATGTGAGTACCTTTTACCTTACCTCCCCGGCAACGGCGCCAGAAAATAGCTTGATGTCTACGCACTTCTTTTCTTGTAGATAGTTGTTGGGCCTCCAAGTGCAGAGGTTTGTAGAACAGCAGCAAGTTTTCCCTTAAGTGGATCACCCAAGGTTTATCGAACTCAGGGAGGATGTGGTCAAAGGTATCCCTCTCAAGCAACCCTGCAATCAAGATACAAGAAGTCTCTTGTGTCCCCAACACACCCAATACACTTGTCAAGTGTATAGGTGCACTAGTTCAGCAAAGAGATAGTCAAATACAAGTGGTATGGATAATTATAAGTGGTAACGGTACCAGAAAATAGCTTGATGGCGTGGAAGAGACTAAAGAAAAACTGAAATAAAGATAGCAGCAAGCAAACATGTAACAGATATAGTTGCAAACGATGTTTCAATGCTTAGAAACAAGGCCTAGGGAGCATACTTTGACTAGTGAACACTCTCATATGAATATCTTCTCTTCATGATACTACTCTGAACTACTCTCTGGTTGGACACTCTAATCCATGATAGGGCTATAACAGCACTCCTCAAAGTTCGCTTTCCCCATCTAGATAATCCCACACTGTCACCTTGAGCACTAGATGGTTCCAACAAACACCACAATTTCATAGAAACATCCAACTCCAAATATAACTCATAACAAATATTTGTAATCTCTAGCCTAAGTGCCACCATGATGTGCATGCTATCACTTTCACACACATGGGGAGAGCAGAGATCTATTAAAGCACTTGAGTAGCAAAGTAGATCTACTTGATTACAAAGCTCATGATCACAATATGATCACGCATAGAGAGAGATGAACACATAGCTACCGGTAGAACCCTTAGCCTCGAGGAAGAACTACTCCCTCATCATCATGGGAATCAGCAACGGTGATGGAGATGGCGGTGAAGATGGTGAAGAGGCGGCAGCGGCGCCGGCGGCGGCGCGGAGGACTCCTTCCCCGCCGCGGTATCACAGGGGAGCACCGCCCCTTAGCCCCCTTCCTTCATGGCTTATTGGGATCCCTCTCCCATGGAGATGGGATCTCTGGGGGAGGAAAAAACGTGGCTTTGGTGGCTGCAAATTCGTGGGTGGAGGTGTCTCCCACGAATTAGGGTTCCTCCCTTTATATAGCTTCTTGGATTCCCGTCAATCTTGTACTGCAGTAAATCGGTCTTATCGGGCTCATCCGTACTCGGAATCAGCTAAATTTTATGTCTAGAACGTTTGTCGCGAAATTTCCAACAACTTTGTAGTTGAAGAGTTTTCCGTTTGACACCGGCTTCGACCCGAAACGTGACCATCTTCAAAACATGTTCTGCGACAGATTTCTGCAAAATCCTAATTTGACTCCAACAAGGTTTCCACTTGTATTCTTGGTAATTCCTAGACATAAAAGTGTAAAACAAGAACATTGTGCACTTTTGCAACTATTAGTAGGTTAGTCCAAATAAATCATAAACTTTACATAAAAAAGAGTATCGAAAGCATATTATTAGCATAAAACCATCAAAAATTATAGATACGCTTTGGACGTATCACCCTCCGTAATGGAGAGACATTCTTTGGACCCTTCAGATGCATAGCCATGCGCGACTTGGTTAAGTGTTAACCAAGGAGTTGTACTAGGTGTTAGTCTAGTGAATCACATATTATGGACCAAGAAGAGAGATTTGAGATGTTAAAGGGATGGCAACTACTCGCCTATAGTTTGACAAGGTATATCGTGAAGCAAAGGGACTTGGAAAAAAGTCACATTGAGTAAGGTCTGTCTTCTGACTTTACGGCTAAAAGATCGGTATAAGCGACTAGAGGGGGGGTGAATAGGTGCTACTCAATTTTTAGCTTCTTTTCAATTTAGGGTTTGACACAAAGTAAGTTCTCTAGATGTGTAACTAAGTGAACGAACCTATATGACAAGCAATCAAGCAAACAAAATAATAAGGAGTAAAGGATAGAAATCACCGGTAGGGGACATGGAGATGTTTTCCTAAAGTTCCTTCCTTTTGAGGGGAAGCACGTCTCCGTTGGAGGGGTGGGCGGTACTAAGACTACTAACGCCACAAAGGCCTCACCCAATTCTCTCGATCACTCACCTTGCAGCAAGCACACAATCCACTATGCGGTGACCTTGAAGGTGGCAACCGAAACCTTGTAGAAAAGCTTAGGGCACTTCTCCACAACTGATTTGGAGGCTCCCAAGACGACCTCGAAGCTCTTACACATGAGGATGAACTATGGAGGGCGACTTCTTCAAGTTAGGGTTTCCGCAAACCATAGAGCAACAATAACTTACACAAATGGTGGGGAAACACAAATCCCTTTGGTGGAAAGCTAGGTCTAGGTATCCTCCCTCAAATCCCCAAGGGGCAACAAGTTTGAGTGGCTAGAGAGGGAGATCTAGGAGGTTGGATCTCAGCATTAATGGAGGAGAGAGAGTTGGAGCCGCAGCCTTCACTTGGAGAAGAAGGGGGTATATACCCCGCCAGAAAAATAGCCATTGCAGCATCACTAACCCTGGAGTCTCCAGGCATCTGGGCCGGAGTCTCCGGGGTGGGGGCTGGACTCTGGGAAGGACTCTAGGGGGGGTTACTGGGAGCAAAACGATCCACCCTGGAGACTTTGGGCTCGAGCCCCGGAGTCTCCGACAACCAGGGCCAGAGTCTCCAGGCACGGCCGGAATCTCCGGGGAGGACGTAGGACTCCGGGTCCAACTCCGGACCTGGAAACAGAGAGATTGCCTGGGGGCGGAGACTTTCCCAGAGACCTGGCCGAAGTCTCCGGTCCAAGACTCCGGAGTCTCCAGGCCTGGACCCCAGAGTCTCCGGACTCATGGGAGGCAGAATACCAAGATACCAACAAGCACCTTTTCTTCATGATAATTTGAACCCTTGTACTTCGAATACTAGAACATTGTCTTGTGCTTTTATACGGATGTACCTGCAATACTTAGCACACTGTAAAAACTATCTTGTGTTGACACCAAACATCAAAACTTGATTAGGGCAGGAAATTCCCTTTCAATCTCCCCCTTTTTGGTGTTTGATCACAACACACGGATTTGTGCAAAAATATACAAGCATAAGGTTAAAAAGATAGAGAGGCTCCCCTCGAAGAGTGCACAAAAATAAGGAAGGACATTAACCCTAGAAGTTAGAAAATTACCCATCTACAAAGAGACGAATTGTTAAGTGATACTCATACCTTTGTACCAATAGATGTGATGAAGATATATATAGGAGGATCCAATATGAGGGGACTTCATCATACATGATATATAATCCATAGATTAGATAGATACCACATAGTCTTCACACACATTGACACAAAACATGGGTCCACACATGATACCTAACAAAGGTCCACAAATAAAGCGAGGCAAATAAGAACAAGTCACAAGAAAAAGCATCAAATAAAGATTGAGCTTGTGACTTCCCATGCAAATACCACGCTACCTAATAGCAACTTATCCCCCTTTGGCAACAAGACACAAAAAGGGGACAAGAGCGAGACTACACGCCCCTACCAGATCACTCATCATCCTCGTCCTCCTCGTCATCACCGGAGCTCGCCTCCGAATCTTGTCATCATGAGGATAAGGGCCCTTGTCACAGAGAGAAGAGGAAGCATCGTCCTCAAACATGCGCCAATCAACGGAGCCTTGAGCCCAAGATCCATAAGAGAGAGTGCGAGAGGGCTGAAGTTGGTCCTGAGCATCATCAGAACCTTTGGCATCACTATCTTGCTCCCACTGGTGAGACTTCTTCAGAATCAGGTTCTCCCACTTGTATGCTTCATATTGAACTTTGCGGATATCAATGTTCGTGCACAGAAGCATCTTCTCCCAGAAGGATGCCTTCTTCATTTGCCCCTTCACATAGTCATGAGAGAAGGAAGGCAAATGGGCATTGATGGCATTCTTTCTCCTAGCACGGACCGGGCTGGCACTAGGGGGACTATCCTCCTCATCCTCTCTAATATTATCATCTGGCATGGGAGAAGAATAGCCATGAGGATCCATAGAGATAATGGGAGCCTTGCGCTGCAACTAGTGTGGAAGATGATCAACAACATGTAGCACCCCGCTAAAACCACTACTAGAAAATCGCTATGTTTTTGTGTTGCGCATCATCATGACCGCATGCTCATGTCATCATGCCACATTGCATTTGAGCATCGTCATGTCATCATGCATCTTTTTGGCTAAAACTATTTTCTAAAAGCCTATTTTGTTTTTCTAAATATCCCCCGACTCAATTTCAAACCAAAACCGGGGCCTCTTCCGGATATTTTTTTTTGTCTAAAAATAATTTAGAAAAGGTTGTTTAAATAAAACAAGTCAAAATATAAATAAAACCTATTTTCCTGGGGAAGGCCGCCACCGGCCAGGCCCAAAGGCCCAGCTGGCTGCAGCCTACTACCCCAAAAATCAACCCTAGTCTATCTACCCCAAACCCTAGACTAAACCTAGCCCTAACCAGACCCAACCCATAGCAACACGACAGCCCCTGTGACCCGCCGCAGACCGACCCTGACCCGGTCACGCGCAAGCCATGCAACAGCGCTGCCGCGCGCATGTCCCGCACGAAACCCACACACACCTACTGACCTACTTCGCTCCTCACCCCGACCATCCCCACGACCCCCGCTATCACGTTTCCCACACATAGGCGACACAGGCTCCCACACGCAACCCCTCTCTCGTCATGCAACTCGGCCCCACCCTAGCACCACGATGCACGAAACTCGCCCCCGCGATACCCATTCCCTGCTTGGCCCCACCACGACCGCGTCGCCCCTGCCCGTAATCCCCTCCGCCTCTACATCACCCTGCATGGCCACCGGCAGGAATCCCTCGCCCCGCTCTAGCGAGCGCCGCCTCTGTCCTATTCCTAGCCAGCCATCGCTCCGCCGGACGACCTCGCCGGAGCTTTGCCGCTCCTCTCCCTCACTCGTTGCCGCTGCCACAGCGCAAGCCACCGCCGCTCGCGAGCCCTCTGTTCGTTGCCGCTCGCCGCCAGGGCTACCCTCCTCCTCGCCTGCGTCGACCTCGAGCCTCCTCGCGCGGTTCCTCGACCTCGCTGCCAGGAGCCTCCTCTGTGCGTGCCGCCCTCCGCCGGACGTCGCTCGCCTCCGTGCCCTCTCCTCCTCGGCACTGCCGCACCGTCCCACGTCCGGCCGCCGCCGCTCACGAACTCCCCCGACGCCGTCATCGCCGTCCATTGTTGTCCTCTGCATCGCACCGCCGCCAGCAACGCGAGCCCCTCCCAAGCTACGCGCGCCACCGCTCATCAGGTCCCCTGCGTCCTTCCGCCGCCACCACCTCGTCATGGTTCTCCTCCGGGCAGCCATGCGCCCAGCGCTGCCATCCCCGTGTTCCTTCATCCGGCTGTCGCCCGCGGGCCTCGCCCTGTCCCCAATGCCCATGTGTCGCCTGCAAGCTTCCGAGCGCTACAGCCTCTGGTCGCCATGGCGCCATCCCCTACCTCCGGAGTGCTCCTTCTCCTTCAAGGTCGTCGTATGCCATGTATTGCTCTTGATCCTACAGCACCTGCAACTAGCTAGTTGTTTTGCTAGTTGCATGTATCCATCAGCTCGGTGCCATAGTGTGCTGCTTGTGTTTTTTCCTCCAGGCACAATGACGTCTCTGCCCTGGTTTAGTTTGCCTAAGCCAATCCTCGGTCCTTCGAAGACCCTGAATCCGGAGACCTTCACGAACGCCAAGTTCGCCGAGACCCTGGGTGCGTCGTTCCTAGTGTCCGAAGACCGAACCCCGGAGTCCAGAGATTGAGACCGATCCCCCGGATCCGAAGACCAATCCCATCGAACCCTCGGAACCAAGATCGCCGAGTCCCCTATGTGAGACCCCGATTTGAGCCCCTATTTTATAAATTGGCATCCATACACTTGTTACATATAACATGGCTCATGCTCGCATACATATTCATTTGTTTGGGGGTGCTTTGTCGATTTAATTCATAATTAAATATGGAGACCATATGCGGCTATTCTAGGCTTATATGGGTTTCATTTAAATTTCTGTAGTGAACCGATGCCATGTTTCACCTTGTTATTTCAACATTTAAATTGCGGGGTAACTAAACAACATGAACGTACTAATTAATTGTCAGGACCCCGGTTCCGCTAAATATTGTCTAGTTGCACCGCATCTTTGCCATGTCATGCATCATACCTGCATCATGCCCGATCTTTTGCCGGAGTTTAAATAGTGCATCCGATGTTTCTTTTAGTGTTTGCTTCTTCACGAATTAGTCCATTGAGTGGATGCGAGTATCAGCAAGTTCTTCGGATAATGTACCGTCGGCAGTGTTTCCCAGGCGAGCATTCTCACCCTTTCTACCTATTTTGCATTTACAGTCTTAATTTCCTCCTATTGATCTATTGCTATCCGTGCCGCGATGCTTTAGTGTTCTGTACCAGGTATATTCAGTGTAGCCTTGTATATTGCCTTGGACACCTCCTATTACCTGTTGTTTGGTAGATAGATGGTCTTGCGAGTCGTAGTCGCTTGCTCAGGTGCGATCCCGTGTCGTGAAGTACAAGACAGTTGTTGGAATGTTGTCATATGCTTTATGGTGGAGAGGATCATGACTCTAAATACAACTATTAAATTGCTGGGATAACTAATGAAAGAGGCACCGGTGGGAAATATATGCTATTTGGTTTTTCCTGTCCACTTGTGTCCCGTAGGCCCCAAGTACTTGATACTTGTTCTTTGACTATTCGCACTATCCACATCCGGGAGACCCTATGGATACCCCTTAGCCAGAGCTTGATTCATTTCTTATTTCTTGGGGCCACAAACTAGTTTGGGGTTTTATTACTATCCTGTACTTATGCCGTGCTTTACTACTTTATTTACGATTGTGCGTGGAGTACCTGTACTGTTTTGGAATGTGGAATGTTTTCGCGGTATCGACAAGCCCGATCACACTTTAGGGTTCCCAGTCGTTTACAGCCATTGTCACAAATCCTGGGTCCATCTCGGAGCCAGCCAACTTCGTTGCGTGTAGCTTAGTGGGGTGGCCACCTGAAATATTTTATGAATCCTGTGATTCCTTTGTCGTGAAAGCCTCGTTGGGTTTTGATTTGGTTTTTTCGAGGTTGATCATGTGTATTGCTATTTGTGCACCCCTGCAGGGTAAATCTTTCTGAAAGCCGTGTCCGCGGTTATGGACGACTTGGAGCACAGTATCTCGATCATAGACAAGCATAACTAAAATAGTGCTATAAATTTGACTTAATATGTGACTAGTAATCAGCTCCACTACAATGGTATGGATAATAAAAGTGCCAACAACTGGTGGAACTGGGGTGTATGGTGTCATGTTATACCTGCCTAGTAAGTATCGCAACTCCAATGGAATGAAATAAAAGTGCCAATAACTACTGGGTTTGGGATGTCACATGCTAATTGTATCTGACTAGTAAGTACTACAACTACAACTGAATGGTTAACTAAAACTGCCCACTACTTATGCTATCAGGATGACTCATGCTATCTATATATGACTAGTAAGTTCTTCAACTATAATGGAATGAATAAAACTGCCAATTGTGTGAGTTCCTCGGTTTGACTTCCTCGTTGGTCTCGAGGGGGAAATAACAGGATGGGTATGATTAGTGTTAGTATCAGGTTTGTCCCGAATAGGTCTCTCTTATCCCTCTCTAATAGCCGACAGTTGCATCGAGTCTCTATAGGATGTTTATGCATGTTGCGCTGTCGCTTCAGTCCACCATACCTATGTAGGCGAGAGCCGCCGAATTCTAGCCTCGCCGTGTACTGGCCTCAGTACTATCCACTCCCTTTTTCCTTCGCCCTTTGTCGGCACCCCTTTTGTTTAATAGGTATAAGTTCGACGTCGTTAGCAGGGTTACCCTTCCAGCTTGGCCTGGGCAGGGTTATGGACGCCATTGGTTATTCTTCAGGGCTGTTAGCCCCATTTGCATCTTATCTGTACTCGGATGTCGTATCGTTTTCGAGGTGATTATGATCTTTGTACTGTATATCTGTATTTTTGACTCATGGAGTCGTTGTTGTATATATATGTTTCTGTGGGTTCCATCATGGACTATTGTGTAATGTTATTACTTTGTTTTCCACCCGCACGCAAGTGCCTGGTGGGCATCTTTGAATCGTTTCTATGCGGGTTTGGCAGGAATTGCTAAAACTTGCATAGGGCCGATTCGAGGGTGTTACACAACACAAAGGCCCTCAAGCGGGGAAGGTAAGTTCATCTTTGCAAAGGTGGAAAGCACAAGCCTCATGACATAAGGAGAGTAACTGGGGTCTTCTTCTCAGCGATGTTGATAGCCAGATCCATGAAGATGAAATACATAACGTCGAGTGGAGTGGTAGGAGCCTCAAGGCCCTTGATAAACACAGAATGAGCAAGAACCATCAGACAAATCAAGGCGGAGCGAATAGTCTCAAGTTACCCGCTTGAGGATAGGTATTCTCTTGGAACATGCGGATCACAATGTGGAAGGGTGGCCTAAGGTTCCTTAATTCACCAAGGACACCATGCTTCTTGTAGAGAGGGGCAAGGGGATTCTTAGAATACTCAAGCCCGAACGTCTCGTGAATGTTAAGACCAACCGCGACATTCCTTCCCTCAAAAGGATACTCCAAGACCTCGGAAAACTCACTGATGTTGGACTGACAATGAACCTCGTCATTCATCCATGTCATGGGAATCTCATTCTGTTCACCAAACACAAGTGTAGCAAAGAATTGATGCACAATCTGGACATTGTAATCCTGCTGAAACTCCATGAGAGGATGCAGCCCAAGCTTCTCGGTAATCCAGAGGGTGTTAGAGAAATAAGACTTGCTGTTCATGAAGGCAAAGCCAAGAGGACGCTGCGGGAACACGGGCTTCTTTGCTAACAGATTCACATAAACTTCATGCATGATCAAATACCGCTCATGCCTCCAGAAACAAGCATCGAGACTATTGGAGGGCATGTCATAGAACGGCTACCTCCTCATAATGCGGAAATCACTGGTGCTCATCTTCTTGAGGGTGGTGATTGATGTCTGCAAGTGCACAAATCTTTGTAGATAGTTTTGAAGTATAGATATCGATCCCACAAGGAGCCCAAAGGTAAGTGTTTATGGGTGAAGTCTCTGTCACACTCAATGTTGTCACAGGTCTTCGAGTGAATTGTCTGCAAGTGTGGAAATAAGAATAAATTTGGATTAAACTGTATGTATTTACATAAAACTAAAATGTAAACTTCAGAAATAAAAAGCATAAAAGTAAAGAACGATTCAGTTGTTTGTTGTTTTCTGCAGATGATGAAGAAGGCGTGGGGAGATACAGTTCATGCTGATAGTGACTATGCCAGGTGGACGAGTGATAAGTGTAACAATTGTAACCTTATAAGTATATGTGTAGCCGAGCAACCCATAATTAGTTGGAACTCCTCTTGGTATATTTCATCCCAACTTCAATAATCCTACTAGTATGTTACCAAAACCATTGTTAGACACTAGACGATTAAGATCCTTCAGGTTGCTTAGCAATTAAGCTCCTTGGATCGAACTAATGCAATAAGCACAGTGGTTCCTCGTTATCCTCGAGTCAACTAGTTTCCCATTGATATCCCCATGTCACTCGAGGGTCGTCGGTCTGCTAGCGAACAAGATCCTATATATGTAGAACAAAGCATCATGTTATCTAGGCCCTTTATTGGACAACAAGCATTAGGCATCCCACAAATAGTCAAGCACACATAATATAGTAATTAAAACAAATCACAAACTAATGGAAAATATACGGAGGCACATCACATCTCACCAATCCCTTACATATCCCACGCCCAAGGAACTTACTCACACATGAGAGAAGAAAGCATCATCGATATAATTAAATAAAGGGAGTTCTTCTTGATATTACCATGGAGATCCACAATAAGAATGAAAAAGTAATCCAACACAATTCAAGATAGGAAGAAATAATATCAAACCCCAATCTTGCACTCTCTCTCTCTCTCAACTACAAGTAATGGCTATGGGGTGTGATGTCTAGGAGGTCGAAGATCGTGGAGCGAGATGAAGAACGTATCCCCCTTCTTCTCCAGATCTCCTATTTCTCCTCTCTAGATGGGATGGCGGCTGTTGTGTTATGATTTCGCGTCCGGCCTCTTCACGTAAGTTGTCCCTTTTGACAAGACGGAGGCAGCAATAGCTATACGGCGGGAACTATATGGCCGGAAAAATGTTCCCGCCGTATAGTTGCTTGTTAAAGCCTCTGTATGCCTCCCTCAATTGCTTCCAAAGAGAGACTCGTTTGTTTTCGCCTGAATATTGTGTTTCTCCTGTTAAAACCTTCTATTGACTTTTAGAACCTGAAACACACATTAAAAACCAAGTTTTCTTCGCTACCGAAGTATTAGCGTTAGGTAAAGGTAGAAAACAATCAAATCCGGGAGAAAACCATCAATAAAAACCATCAAAAATGTGTCGAATCTCACAGCTATCAACTCCCCCAAGCTCAGATGTTGCTCGCCCTCGAGTGACAAGGAAATAAGGAATACTAGCGGAGATTCGAGACTGAAATAAAAGAACTGACAAGCTTGAATTGGTGTCAAATTCTTTTCTTCACAATTCCTGCAATCTTAAACATGATCATACAAGTGTTCACAAGATTGCACTGAGTCTACTTCCTAACCACGTATATCTTGCTAGCAAATAAATCATATGCCCGAGCAAGTGTCAAAAGTTGAGCTAGGAAAGTGAGACAAATTCTTTTGGTGTCTCTCTTTTTTGAGAGATCAAAACATTTTGCTCTTGTTTCTTTAATCAATTAAGACTACTAAAGATGGCACCAGAACATGCAATTTAAGAACAACTCATCTATTCCCATGTCAAAATTTCAAGACTCTCAAAGCACCTTTTTCCTTTCCTTGCCTTTCAAAAACTTCAGCTCTTTCATAGAGAAATCATGCCACTATTTTTAACATGTTAAACAAGACTATGTTGTGCACTCGTGACCATGCCAATAAATAATTGTTGAGCAATAGTGAGTCATAGGAGTACTACAACTTCACTTGGAACATGAAACCATGAGGAGACTAAAATTTTACCCGTCATAGTATTGCTCCTACAGACGTTTACATAACTCAATAGCTGAACTCAAGTGGTTTCCCACATTTAGATCGTTCATTGGCCAGCAGAGTTAATAGTTCCCCATGGAGCACCACAGTGTTATAATGACATGCGTAAATCAATATCTTATAGTAATTATTAGAAAAGCGGTGGCATAATCTCTACTACTTTGAAGCATCCATTTTATCAGACAATTTCATTCAGGGGTGATATCGAGTCTATTTACATTAAGCTCAAATGGGAAGGGGTAGTTCTAAAATCAAATCCTTTGGGATAAACATGGACTCAAGTCATCTTGTAGATGCTTTTTCTTGTTGTAAAAATGTAGGAAATATTTTTAACCAAGTTCATGGCTCATTGTTTCAAAGCTAAAAATTAGACACTAGCAAAGGAATAGAATTTATAGGATAGCAAGCTAATTGGGGAGTGACTCCAGTGCAAGCGAGTAAATAATTATAGGATCAATTTAAGGTTGCAAAAAAGGTGATGAAAGGAATGTCATACCTCCTCTTGCTTGCTTCATTCTCGTACTTGAGTCGAACCCCCTCTATATTTCCCTATTGCCAAGTCACCTGAAATTGAGCAATCTCCGAGAGAAACAAAGAAACGAATTTGCAATAAAAGTTACAACTATTTTTTTGTATTTTTGGTTTAGGAATGCAAAATGAAAGTAAACATGCAATTTTAAAGAAGTAAAATAAATCAAAAGAAGAAATAAAAACATGAATGCAAGGTTTGGAGGTTTTCAAACCTCCCCGAAGCTTAGGCTATTGCTGGCTCAGTTGTTGCCGTCATTCGGTGGCTGGTGCGAATACTGCTGGTAGTAGTTGGGGAAGTTGGTCATGAAGTGACTAAAGTTTTGAGTTAAGGTACCAACATCTTCATTCACTCCTTGTAGTTGGGGAAGTTGGTCATGAAGTGTGGTCAATCTCCCCAACACGCTGGTTGAGCTGCTGAAATTCTTGATAGAGGACGTAGTTGAACCCCTGCTGTGGTTGATTAGGCCATGGATCCTAGGGTCCCTCTACTGCTACTGTTGCCCCTCCCAAACAGGGTTGTATTCCTACTCATGCTCCTGCTCCTACTCCTGCCCATCCTCATACAGCTGCTCTCCTTCTTCATATTCCTCTTGATTAGGCTGAAGTTCAACCATGATCTCCACCACCTGATCCTTGGTGAGGATCCAGGTGTCCTTCTACACAATCGAGAAGGCTTGGGGACAAGGCAACAAAACCTTCTCAACCTGCGCATCACCTGGATAACCAAACTGATATGCTCGGAGCCTCCTGTTAGCTCGGTAAACACCGAGGAAGCCACAAGTAGTTAAATGTTTGACATCCATAAGTTTGGAGCCATCAATAGGTTGCATAATGGGTAAGATAATGTTTAATTGATGAGCAAGGTGGGTTACCAATCCACCAATGCGAATTTCACATTTCGTCTTGTTGCTCTGGTGACGGAAGTGCTGGATGAGTAGAGCCCCAAGATTTGGACTTTGCGGTGCATTGGGGAAGAGTGCCTTGGTGATCATTGACATGTCTGCATTGGCCATGGAACTGGTATCTCCTCTTCCTAGCAGTGTGTTGGCAAGGAACAAGGCATAGTAGCGAGTTGTTGGGTTCTGAATCGTGGACATCTTCTTCTAGTAGAAGTCCCTGCCACCATTAACAAAAACAACCTCCCAAGTTTCTCCACTTGTGACACTTTATAGGTTAGTAACAGTGTTAGGGAAGCAGAAAGCATTGCAAAATTGTTCAAAAGTTATTTCATATGGCTGCTGGTACATGGTCAAGCTTACCGTGCACACATTACCTATCTCCCTGTTGTCATCGTAGAAGGAGGCAAGGAACTCATATGTGAGCTCGGCGTAGGTGTTGTGGCTTGAATAGGTGAGTCTAAAAGTCTTGAATTTGCACACATGAGGTCGAAGTACGCCCTCAACCATGTCGCGGCGAGAAAGCTATCATCGGCCCAACGTATGGGCAGCATCCTCCTTGATGAAACTACGGCTAGCTTGGGGTTGAGCTCGGCCCAGTGCCCCGAACTCTTGCCACATTGGCGCTTGCCCTTGCGAAAAATGCTACCAATTTTGTTTATCTTGATGCACTAAAAAATTCACCATAAAACCTTAGGCATATAGTTTCTATATGATATACGAACGATTCTACGTGGAAAAATTTAATCCTAACATGAGAAATTAAGAGGAAAAGCAAAATAAGCTTGAGTTCATCCACTAGATCAATGTGAGAGTTTCAGCCATGGAAATCTTAAAATAAAGCATGGATAGGGAGAGAAACATGCTGATCTGTTAATTCCCTCACTCAAACGAACGAAATCCACAAAGAATCAAGAGTTCTAGGTGGGTTTTGAGACGTTTGGAGAGAGAATATGAGAGAAAAAGTGATCAGGGAGAAGAAACCTCGATGCCCTGACACGATTATGAGGTCGCGCCGAACTATACAGTCGTAACTATACGGGCAGGATATGTTGTTCCCGTCGTATAGTTGCGGCGCCGCCGCCAATTAGGGTTTCTTTATGAAGAACATAGTTATATGGACACAACTATACGACCAAATCATAATGATCCCGCCGTATAGTTGGTTGTTAAACCGTCTGTACCCTTGAGATAAATTTTCCAAAACAGGCATCGATATCTATATGACCAGAACTATACGGCTGAAATTTTTATTCCCGCCGTATAGTTGGTCGTTAAGTTCTCTGTGCCCACGCAAGAAAATTTGTTGATGGCAAAGATATCAATACGGCCAAACTACACGGCCAGAATTTTTATTCCCACCCTATAGTTAGTCTTTAAACGTTCAATACTCATCAAAAAATTCTATTTCTTTGAGAATACCTTCTTATCCTGAAACTTAGCGAAACACCTAGTTTTTGATAGAAAAATGACAATTGAAATTATCGACCAAAAATAGCATGTATAGAGCAGGATATCTAGCTCTACCTATCTTCTTCTCCTCAACTGGAGATTCACTTTTTGATCTTGACAAAAATGATTATGCTAGTTTTTGTAGATAAAACCCAAACTTTTATTTTTATACTTATTCTACACCTGTTCAATCGATATTTCTACTACCTTTTGACATCTACATCTTCACGGGCGCGCTTCCGCAAAAATGTCTATGAAAAAGTTGTAGGAACGCGATGAACAATTTATTCTATAGTTTATTTTATTAATGTGATGGGTTCACTCCCATTAAGCATTTTATTAAGGATTGTTGAATAACTCAACCCCTTCTCTGTTCTCGAATTCTTACCTTGGGTTTCCCCTTATCAAAGGCACTTACCACATGAACTCATTTTGCTGGTGGAATATATCTTTCTCCTGCTTTTAGCTTGTTTGGAAAATACCGAATGATTTCAGCATCATAAACATTGAAGATTATTTTTCCTTCAGCACAATCAACTTATGCTCCTGCAGTACTAAGGAAAGGTCTTCCAAGTATTGTAGATAATTTTCCATCCTCTGGCATTTTAAGAGTAATAAAATCAGTGGGAATAACTTGCTCATCTATTCTATGTAGAACATCCTCAATCATACCAATGGGTTGTTTAGTGAACTTGTCAGCCATCTGTAAAGCGATAGTAGTAGGAGAATAGTCCCCTAATCCTAACCTTTTATAGAGGGAATATGGCATTACACTAAATCCTGCACCTAAATCACACAAGGCATTGTGAATATCAGTTTTGCCAATTGAGCATGAAATAGTTGGTATTCCGAGATCTCCCGATTTACACAATAGCTTCCCTTTAGTAGGATAACTAGTCACCTTGGCACTGGTTTCAGTTATTTCTTTCTTTCTACTAAGAATATCACGAAGGAATTTAGAATAGGTGGGAACTTTTATTGCATCTGCAAATGGAATTTCTAGACGAAGATCACCAAGTGCTTTTTTGAAAGAATCATAGATTACCTGGTCCGGTGCTTTCTTTTTTTGATCTAGATAAGGAAGCTTTTTCTAACCTTTCTTATTTTTGTATTTTACCTTTTGTGGGGGATCGGGTTCTTTTGTTATTTCTTATCTCTTTTCTTCTTCTCTACTACAACAACTTCATCTTCATTGCTTGTCTCTTTTTCTTCTCTTGGATCAACCATCTCTGCATCAGAGTCATAATGGTCATCCTGTGCATCATTTTGGTCCTCCTTGGTTTGATCTTGTGTTTCTTGAGCAGTTTCATCTTGAGGATCCACCAGTGTATCATCTTCTTGGCTTGCTTTGAGCAAGGATTTTTCTTTTTTCTCTTTCTCAGCTTCATATTCGGGTGGTCCTAATGGTCCTGTAACAACTGCACCTCTTCTTGTAACAATATTAGTGGAAACAGGAATATCTATATCATTTCAAAGAAAAATTTGATAACCAGATGCTATTTGTTCGCATTGGGTTTCAATCATACTAAGATACTTGTGAAGTAATTTTATTTCTTGGCCAATCTCATCATAGTTTTTTGTGAGTTCTGCTAAAATGTTTTTATGTTTTTGAAAATGCTTATGTAGGTTATTATGAGATTTTGCTTGTCGATGTTTTAATTCTTGAAAAACTTTTCTAGTTTCATCTTCTTCAGTAAAAACTTGTAATAAGTCTACTTTGTTTTCCTTAACAAGTTTAGAAGGTATACTTTTTCTTTCATTGTTTTGCGTACTTCAGGCATAAGATCAGGATTTATACGAAGCATCCCTTTTTCTAGCTTAGTGTCGAAATCAGGATTGTATATAGAATCATTCTTAGCCCTAGTAGACATCAATTCCAAACATGCTTTAACAGTTAAAGTATTTATCGATCCTCCTGCTGATAAATCAAGCAACTCTCTTCTTTGAGTATTAAGACTGTGGTAAAATAAATGGCAAGTAGTTGATTCAGAATAGCCATGATTAGGAACTCTAGTGATCATTCCAAAGAATCTATCCCAGGCTTGTGGGTATTTTTCTCCCACGTTCTGACTAAAGTTGCCTATGCTCTTTCTAGTTTCAGTTACCTGTTTATGAATTTTACAATACAATTTTCCCAACATTTAATGTAATGGTGAGGGAGATAATATAACCAGTCTAGAGCTTTACCTTTAAGAGACCAACGAAAAAAAATTAGACGAGAGAAGTCTCTCGGTAAACCTTTTGGTCCAAGTGTTGTCATCAAATCTTCAAACTCTCTAATATGTCTTCCTAGGTCTTCATCTTCCCTTCCACTGAAAGCTTTTTTGATGAGGATATATACATGGATTATGATGATTCTGACTGCCTGAACTGGAAGGAAATATTGAGCCAAATCAATAATGACTATCAGGTGAATTTATTCCTAATTGAACCTGATGTTTTATTTAATGAGAACTTTATACTACCTAAGTCTATGCATCTTTGTATGATCAGGTTTATTGATAACACAAGCATTGCGCGAGGAGGAGGAGAGTTGCAGCAAGAAGGACAAGCGCTGATTTCCAATATCAACAAGTGCGCGAGGGAGGAGCGGGAGGCATGCGCACTAGGAGGCAATGAGGAAATCACGTATGAGCAAGAGTGAGAGATGGCGCATCAAGAATTACATGTTTGAGGTGTTCCACGATGTTTGGACTGCGTGCCAATAACGCCGAACCCATATATGGGTCAGTATGTATCAGTTTGAGTCGAACCGAGTTAGTTTGGGCCAAGTTATGGCTGTTTTTTAGGCCCGTTCAGAGGGGAGGACGCCCCATCCCTCATATAAACCTCCGTAGCCGTCACAAGTTAAGGTTAAGACCACGTTTAAATATTTTGGAGTTGTTTCTTTCATAGTACCTCTGGAATTACCCTGTGTTCGAATCTACCAACTATAATTGAGTGTGATCTATTGTTCCATTGGGAATTAGTAGATTGCATACTACCGTTCGTGGTCACGGCTGCGTGCGCAAGAGTGTGGTGTTGTGAATATCCTACAAGGTTCGAGATCTGTTGCGCTGGCATCAGGGATCGAGCGGGAGAGATCATAGCTACGCACTAGTTATCTATCATCCACCATCATCATCGCCATCCGCTTACTGAGAAGATCGGGCCACCCCATATCATTTTTCCTACAAATTTTTAATAATTCTACCATCATATCGATATTCTCTAACTCTTGGGTTAGGAAATTCTATTGGTCGTTTAAGGAAAGCAGAGTTTGGAGCACTGTATTATCTGAGAGTTTTCTCAGGTTTTTGGGGAGTTGTCCTGTAAATGGACATGATTTCCATAAAATCACTCAAGTTTTCAACTTCAACCTTGTCTGATCTTAAAAGTTTTTCAATAATTTCTTCACACCTTTGAATAGGCACGCGCTCAAAATAATCTGGTAAATAGGTCCTACTAGAGCATGTAGACCCTTTGTCTCCTAGGGAGACCATTTTGTAGTAGTAACACCTGAAATGTCAAGAGACAAACACTTAGCGCTTAGCTCCCTGGCAACAACACCAGAAAATAGCTTGATGTCTGCAAGTGCATAGATCGTTTGTAGCTTGTTTTGAAGTATGGATATCGATCCCACAGGGATCCCAAAGGTAAGTGTTTATGGGTGAAGTCTCGGTCACACTCAAAGTTGTCACAGCTCTTCGGGTCAATTGACTGCAAGTGTGGAAATAAGAATGAAATTTGGATTAAACTGGATGTATTTAAATAAAAATAAAATGTAAACTTCAGAAATAAAAAGCAAAAAAGTAAAGAATGATTCAATTGTTTGTTGTTTCCTGCAGATGACGAAGAAGGTGCGGGGAGATACAGTTCATGGTGATAGTGACTGTGCCAGGTGGACGAGTGATAAGTGTAAAAATTGTAATCTTATAAGTATATGTGTAGGCTAGCAACCCATAATTAGTCGGAAATCTTCTTGGTAGATTTCATCCCAACTTCAATAATCCTACTAGTATGTTACCAAAATCATGGTCAGACACTAGATAATTAAGATCCTTCAGGTTGCTTAGAAATTAAGCTCCATGGATCGGACTAATGCAATAAGTATAGTGGTTCCTCGTTATCCTTGAGTCAACTAGTTTCCCATTGATAACCCTGTGTCACTCGAGGGTCGCCGGTCTGCTAGCGAACAAGATCCTATCTATGTAGAACAAAGCATCATGTTGTCTGGGGCCTTAATTGGACAACAAGCATTATGCATCACACATATAGTAAAGCACACATAATATAGTAATTAAAATCAATCACAAACTAATGGAAAATATACGGAGGCACATCACATCTCACCAATCCCTTACATCTCCCACGCCCAAGGAACTTACTCACACATGAGAGAATAAAGCATCATCGATATAATTAAATAAAGTGAGTTCTTCTCGATATTACCATGGAGATCCACAATAAGAATGGAAAAGTAATCCAACACAATTCAAGATAGGAAGAAACAATCTCAAACCCTAATATTGCAAGGTGAAGATCTCTCTCTCAAGTACAAGTAATGGCTATAGGGTGTGATGGCTAGGAGGTCGAAGATCGTGGAGCAAGACGAAGAACGTCTCCCCCTTCTTGTCCATATCTCTTCTTTCTCCCCTCTGGATGGGATGGCGGCTGTTGTGTTATGATTTCGCGCCTGGCCTCTTTACGGAAGTTGTCCCTTTTGACAAGATGGAGGCGGCGGCAGCTATACAGCGGGAACTATATGACCAGAAAAATGTTCCTGCCGTATAGTTGCTCGTTAAAGCCTCTGAATGCCTCCCTCGATAGCTTCCAAAGAGAGACTTGCTTGTTTTCGCATGAATATTGTTTTTCTCTTGTTAAAACCTTTTGTTAACGTTTAGAACCTGAAACACACATTAAAAACCAAGTTTTCTTTGTTACCAAAGTATTAGCGTTAAGTAAAGCTAGAAAATGATCAAATCCGGGAGAAAACCATCAATGAAAACCATCAAAAATGTGTCAAATCTCACAGCTATCAGTGATGCTGCAAACCTCCTCTTCTTGGCAAGTTCCTCACGACATAAGCGCTCTTCCTCATGCCTCCTTAGTGATAGAACCTTCTTGTTCTTGGCCTTTTCCGCAATCTCCTCACAACTGGCATACGGGTGTCGCTTAGACATCTTGTAGGGGTTGCCCCCATAGTTCGGTGTCTTGGACTTGGTGCAACGAGGACGAGAGCTACCGGAACCACCTACACACACATGCAACAAGGCACGAAAAACCAACAAAAAATGAGTTTTGCAAGTCCTAGAAAGTGATGGTGGAAGAGGTATGAGAACAAGATCCAAAACCGATGAGTACCCCCGGAGTCTCTGGTCACAAGCCCCGGAGATTCCGGCCACAGGAGCCGGAGTCTTCGGGCGTGGTGACCGGAGTCTCTGGCCTAGAAACCTGTCATGAGACAGGAATCGGGGGGAAACTTGAACTAGCCATGGATCATGGTCGCAAAAATCCAAGAAAATGAAAATACCACAAAAAGATGCCAACTACCATGGAAAACAAGGTCCCAAACCGCAATATAATCTAGGAGAAACCCTAGGCAGAGAAAGTGAAGGGGGCACCTTGATCCATGGGAGAGGCTCCCAGCCGGTAGTGGGGAGGGCCGGCGGTGGTGGATCCGGGGCAGAGGAAGCCCCGGTGGTGACGGGCAGCGGAGGGAGCAGGAGGTTGAGGAGAAAAGGGGGTCAGCGTGGAGGGGAGTAACTGGGAGTTACCCCCACCCCGACTCTCTTCTACACCAGCGCGAGACACCGCTGGACGGAGTCTCCGGGGCCAAAGGGCCGGAGTCTCTGGGCCACCGGAGTCTCCGGGGTCAAACCCTAGAGTCTCTAGCCTCCACTGCCAGAAAATGCCAGATACAAGGAGGACATGCAAAAATCATAAAAAAATGCATAGGGAAACTAGATGAAAAACCAAGGAAGACACAAATAACCATAGAAGAGAAAGTGACCATCAAGTATGCAAAAACACTAAAACACACTCAAATGTGTGGGTTGGTGGTTGAGGCCACCATATTTGAGTATACTTGGCTTGGCACCACGAAGATATATCTTGGGTTCACTACCAAAACTCGTCATTGAAGCTCACATATCACAAAATGATATAAAGAGGATGAATTTCTTACTTTAGGCATAATGGGGGAGGGGAGGCATAATGGGAACGTACTCCCCCTATGTCCATGCCTGCATCTAGATATGATAACATATGAATGCATGGGTATGGGTGCATGGTCTCAAGACACATTGCTTTAATCAATGGTATTTAGCTCATGCCTTAACTCTCGGAATCTCTTCTCACCAAGGGTCTTGGTGAATAAATCCGCAAGATTCTTCTCGGTGATAACATAAGAGAGGTCAATATCTCCATTATTCACAGGCTTCCAGATGAAGTGATGACGAATATCAATATGATTGGTTCTTGTGTGTTGCACTGGATTGTAGGAGATCTTGATTGCACTTTCATTATCACAAAGAAGGGGCACTTTGTCACAAGTGACACCATAATCCTTTAAAGTTTGCCTCATCCATAACAATGGTGCACAACAACTAGCGACCGCAATATACTCGGCTTCGGCGGAAGGGAATGAGACACAATTTTGTTTCTTTGATGACCAACACACCAAGGACTTAACAAGGAATTGGAAACCCCCGGAGGTTGATTTCCTTCCAACCTTGTCTCCCACCCAATCTGAATCCGTGAAACCATGAAGAACAAAGCTAGAGCCTATGGGATACCATAAGCCAAAGTTTGGGGTATCAACTAAATATCAAAAGATTCGCTTGACCGCCACAAGGTGGCTTTCTTTTGGGGTGGCTTGAAACCGTGCACAAATACCTACACTCAACATGATATTCGGTCTAGATGCACAAAGATAAAGCAAAGAACCAATCATAGATCGATATACCTTTTGATCCACATCTTTATCCTTAGTATCGAGAGTGAGATCACACTTGATAGGCATGGGAGTCCTGGCTCCATTTAAATCCATCAACTTGAAACTCTTGAGCATATCTTGAATGTACTTGGCTTGATTAATGAAGATACCTCCAATTACTTGCTTCACTTCACAGCCAAGAAAGAATTGCAACTCCCCCATCATAGACATTTCAAACTCATCGGTCATTAGCTTAGCAAATACATCATTAAAGCTTTGTTAGGAGAACCAAAAGATAATATCATCAACATAAGTTTGACATATGAACAAGTTTCCTCCAAATCTCTTAGTAAAAAGAGTGGGGTCGATTAGCCCAACTTCGAAACCACGATCTACCAACAAATTTATAATATGCTCATACCACGCACGTGGGGCTTGTTTAAGGCCATAGAGTGCCTTGTCAAGTTTGTAGACATGGTTTGGAAACTTGGGATCCTCAAAACCCAGAGGTTGCTTTACATACACCAATTCATTTAAGGGACCATTAAGAAATGCACTTTTAACATCCATTTGTTCTAGCTTAAAGTTATGATGAGATGCATATGCAAGCAAGACAAGAATGGATTCAAGACGGGCAATGGGGGCGAAAGTTTCACCGTATTCGATACCCTCGACTTGGGAGAATCCTTGAGCCACCAATCTTTCCATGTTGTGAATAGCCATCTCATTTGCATCTTGCTTGTTCTTGAAGATCCACTTTGTTCCGATGACATTATGGCACTCCTTGGGTCTCTCCACCAATGACCAAACTTTGTTGCGCTCAAAGTTGTGAAGTTCTTCATTCATGGCATCAAGACAATCTGGGTCTACAAGCACTTCATACACCTTTTGGGGCTCTATAAAAGAAATGAAACTAGTGTGGCCAACAAAGTTAGCCACTTGGTTACGAGTAGAAATGCCCCTTTCAAGATCACCAAGAACATTTTCAAGAGTAATTCCTTCTCGAATGAACTTGGCGATCCTCCTTGCTTCACGACGAGCACGAGCTTTCCTCAATGGATTCTTTAGAAGCTACTTGGTCATCACCACTATTTTGATCCTCGTCTTGACCTTGAAATTGAACTTGCTCCTCTTCTTGAGCTTGCTCGACATTTTGACTTTGACCATCCACATGAGCTTGACCTTGGTCATTATGGTGTGAAGAACACCCTTCATTTACTTGATCTTGACCTTGATCACGAGCTATCTCTTCAACAATGGCATCTTGATGGCTATGGGGTTGATGTAGATCTAGTGAAGGTGATGGATCCACTTGTGTAGAGCATTGTCCTTCTCCTTCCACCACAAGGGTTCCTCAACGGGGAGAAAAATCCCACACCCATTCTTCTTATGGCTTGAGGAGGAATTTCATCACCTACATCACCAAGATCAATTTGCCCCACTTGGAAGCCATTATGCTCATCGAATCTCACGTTAAAGGAAACTATAACTTGCCTAGTGGACTTGTTATAGATCCTATAAGGGTGAGAGTCCGATGCATAGCCAACAAAGATACCTTCAATAGTGCGAGACTCGGATTTATATAATCGGTTACCTTTCTTGAGAATATAGCACTTGCACCCAAACACCCGAAAGTAGGAAATGCTAGGATTCGTGCCGGTGAGGATCTCATATGCAGTCATATCCAAATGCTTGCGAAGGTAAACCCGGTTGGCAATATGACAAGCGGTAGAGATATCTTCAGCCCAAAAGTTATATGAGGACTTGAACTCCGCAATCATGGTTCTTACCATATCCATAAGAGTCCGGTTCTTCCTTTCTGCCACACCATTTTGTTGAGGTGTATAAGGAGCAGAATATTGATGCTTGATCTCCTCATCACCAAGAAACTCATCAAGGGTGTAGTTCTTGAACTCGGTCCCATTGTCACTTCTAATGGCCAAGATCTTCTTGTTGTGTTGATGTTGCACTTCATTGGCAAAGTTGATGATGGTTTGTTGAGTCTCACTCTTCTTATTGAAGAAATATACCCATGTGTATCTTGAGTAGTCATCAACAATAACCAAACAATACTTCTTCCCCCCAAGACTATCAAAAGGATGGAGGACCAAAGAGATCCATGTGAAGGAGCTCCAAGATCCCATCAGTATAGATGGTGGTAGTTAGGGGGTGTGCCATATCATGGAGATTACCTTCAATGCATGCCCTACACATATGATCTTTGAAAAACAAACATTATCTTTTAAACCAAGGATGTGGCCTCCCGTATGGAGGCTTTACAAAGACCTCATGTTGACGTGGGGAAGACGGAAATGCCAAAGACGTCCCACATCACCTTTATCCATTAGGCATATGTCGCGGTAGGTGTGGGTTTCTTATCGAAATCTACCACATACAAACAGTTCACGATGTACCCAACAAAGGCTATAGAGAGAGTCTTACTCCACATGAGAACCACAACCTTAGGGGTAAAGTAGGCATTAAATCCCATAAGTGTGAGTTGACGAACGGAAAGTAAATTGTATGAAAGGGTTTTGACAAGCATAATGTCCACAATGGATATATCTGGTGTGACCACTACCTTACCCAAACCTGATACCTTAGAAGTTGATCCATCTCCATAAGTGACACACATATTGGAAGTATTGGGTCTCGTCTCATAAAGCATCTCTTTGCTTCTGGTCATATGACTTGTGGCACCACTATCAACCACCCATTTTCTTCCACCAGAAGCATAGCCCTACAAGAAGTTAATGCTTGGTTTTAGGTACCCATTGTTGAAAGCGTCCTTGCTTGTTAGTCACAAGAATCTTGGAACCCAAATGGCCCAATGGTAATCATCACCATAAGAGGTCCCTACATATTTAGCATATACATGACCATCATAAGAACATAGGATGGGTTATATTTTCCCGCAAAATCATTATGAGATGGTTCATCACAATTCTTAGTGACACTTGGTTCCTTCTCTTTTGCCATCTCCCCCTCCTTCACAAAAGTAATCATTTTGGAAGGGGGAGAGGACAAGTTCTTCTTCTTCTTCTTACCCTTGCTCTTCTTCTTTGACTTGGATGCAAACCCAAATCCTTCCTTTGTCACATTGTCCCTTTTATAACTCAAGAGGGAATTTAGACTCTTCTCACCTTTAATGCATGAGACAAGGCCTTTCTCAGTTGTAGCTTTCAACTTCTTATTCTCCTCGAGAAGATTTAAATGCTCACAACAAGGGTTAGTAGAACATGAAGCATTGCTAGTTGGCATGGTTGAAACATCTTTAGTTACTTGAGTTTGAAGTTGTTCATGTGACTTTGAAAGAGTAGAGAATTTGCTCAACAAGGAATCATGTTCCTTTTTGAGTTTCTCAAAACTTTCATTTAGTCTATCATGACCAACCCCAAACTCAAGCTTTTCCTTTTTAAGAAAATTAGTTAAAGCAAGAGCATGGTCACGTTCTTTAACAAGTTTAGAGATATTCAAGTTAAAAGATTCTTCATGAGCAATATACTTCTCTTCTAGGGTAACTCTTTTACTTTGTTGTTCCTCAAGACCATCGGTCAAGGTGGCTACCTCCATGGCGGCCTCCCTAGCATGACCAAACATCTCCGAGATGGAGTCATATCTCTCGTCAATGATATAACGTGCTTCACCTAGTTGACTCAAGAGAGCCTCAACACATACCTTGGCATATCCTACCAAGTTATACAAGCAACTAGTGGATTCCACTACTTCCTTCTTAATCTTGAGACTCATTTCATCATCATATGATGATACATCAATAGAAGGAGGAGTAGTGGGTGGAGGAGTTACCGTGGAAGCTTTATCCATGAGACATGTGGAGTTGGTGACGAGCTTGTCCTCATTTGGAGAGTCAAAGAGTGATGTCGGTGAGGAGGTTGAAGTAGTAGTAGCCACTAGACATGTAGACTTGGTGACGCGCTTGTTCTCATTAGGAGAGTCGAAGAGAGATGTTGGTGAATAGGTTGTGGTAGTAGTAGCAGAGGTGGTAGCAATTGTGGCAATGGCGTCCATGCCCACAATCTCTCCATCATCTTCATCATCACTATCATTTTCATTGTTCTCTTCATATTCTTCACGAGCGACCAACACATATTTTTGTGGCTCCTTCTTGTTTGGGAAGTTCTTATTTCCAAAGTTCTTGTTTGGGAATTTCTTGACGAAGTTCTTGTTTGGAGTGGGCTTGAACTTGGATTTCAAAATGAGCCTTCCTCCATGATCTTCTCTCTTCTCATACAGGCATTCGGCAATGAAGTGGTTGGATTCTCCACAATTGTAACATGATCTCAACTTGGGTCTTGCACTAGTTGTGGTAGTCCTTGATGGATTGCCCTTTCCTTGATTCTTCCAAAACCTTCTTGAGACTAATACCAAATTCTCATGAAGAGCACACTTGATATCTTCGTCATCTCCTTCTATCATTCCCAAAGAATTAACTTCTTCTTCATGGACATGAGCCTTGGCCTTCAAAGCAAGAGTGGGGGAATCCATTCTCCGAGAAGGAGCACGAGAATCATCGGCGGCCTTGTTCATGATTCCAACAGCCACAAACGCATTTAGCACTTCATTGGAGGACATAGCATAGAAGTTCGCTCTTGAGCGAATATTGTTGGTCATTTCCCTATGGAATGGCAAGACAGCTTGCATGAACTTGCCCTTGATCCACTTGTCATCCACGTCCTTACTACCATGGTCAATCATTCTAATCGAAAGGGTTGAGACCCTTTGATAGAGGTCTTCGGGAGTCTCATCTTCCTTTCCAACAAAGGAATCGGCTTCATAGTGCATTTCTTCAAACTTGGAGTTTTGAATGCTTTCATTGCCAAGATAGAATCGTTGA
Organism: Avena eriantha; assembly: GCA_910589775.1. NCBI lineage: Eukaryota > Viridiplantae > Streptophyta > Magnoliopsida > Poales > Poaceae > Avena > Avena eriantha. Next base: position 302,924,607 of record OU342744.1, read on the forward strand.
AGAGCATTCCAAGCTTCCTTGGCAGTGTCATAAGCACGAATGTGAGTCATTTTCTCAGGAGTCAACGCATCTTGGAGAATGGCCATTGCGGTGGCATTGAGTTGATTGTTGATTTCCTCGGTGGGTGTCATGTTGTAGATGGTGCGCGGATAGAAGCTGAACTTCACCACCTTCCAAAGATGAACACTAGAACTTTTAATGTGAGAGCGCATGAGATATTGCCAATTGGCGAAATTAGATACATTAAGCTTAGGTGGTGGACCACGATGATTTATATGTGGCATTGGGAGAGGTGCATTATTATAGCTAGATGGTGGAGGCATGTTTCCCATAGGGTTTCTTTTAGCCTTGTTACCATCCTCGTCAATGGGAGATTCCTTGAGGGGATCTTCCACCAGTTTGGAGCCACTTGATGGATTATCAATGGCGTCGGCAACCACAACTTCTTTTTTACCAAGATATAATTCACGCAAGTCTTTGATTTATTGTCGAAGCGTATCCATATATGTGGATAGATCACTCTTAGTGATGGGTGTTACTTCGAGAGTGGTTTCACCCCCCCCCCTTGAGTCACAGTGGGTGTATGCACAAAGAATACACTATGGTTGGGTTGTTAAGCCTAGCATGTGCAGACATGGGCTCGGAACACAGTGATCAAAAGATCAAGCACGAGTCACACGGATGATGTGATCGATATAGTCTATCCTAGAAGCCACATCAAAGGCCATGCTGATCGGGGATGATGTGGTGAAAAGGGGTCGTGTATGCACTAAAACTATCTTTAGGGACGATAGTTTATACGAGAGCTCGATTACAAATATGAACTCCATATTATGAAATTGGTCTAAGTCATTTTTGCAAATATCTTGTAGATTATGGCCACCCCTTAGTTCAAGACACCATTAGTCCATTAATAAACAGAGAGAAACATAAGTTAGATGGGTTGAATTTCATCGACTAGTACCAACGCCTAAGTAGGATCCTCATAGAAAACCATCTTCTCTACATCCTTTGTCAACCCATGGAAGATTTCCCTAATGAATCCGACAGTGGAGAAGATACGACTCTTCATGACCGCCGTGATACCTTCGACAAGGTCACTCAAAAGATGGGATCGTCATCGATGGAAAGTGTATATGTGATACACAAGTAATAAACGTGTCCATGAAACGCTTGTGCATGTTTTCAAGTATTGGATACTTAATCTTGTTTTATAGAAAACAGGACCCTCTGTGTGTGCGAGCTACAGAATGGAACGAGACACTTATGGCGTGATGATGGCAAGAAAGCTAGTTGATGCCCGCCAACACTCCTTCCCTTGAAGTTTATCATTAAGATTAGTAGATTTGAATAAAAGCTTTATAATCAAGTTTGTGAAACTTATTATGTGTCTTGCTTATTGCGAGACGGTTATTCATATTAATGAGAAACAATTCAGTTGTTCTATTTTTATGAATACTTTTATGATTCACATTGGGATTATAAACAAATTATTCTAGTCTTTACCAGTATGATAAAAGGAAGTTTATGAAAATTGCCAAAAGATATTCAAGTTTAAATATTGAATAACACTATTGTTTAAGTCATTATGGTTACTGCATGTTTTTCATGTTTATGAAAATTGGGGCCTTATATATTTGATCTAGAGACTTTGCAAAACCATGCCTCGTTGGGCAGAAGACTAAAACTCCGCATTCTGGTAAAATGGTGATGTGTGAAGAATTGTTGAATTTTATACATATGATGTATTGTTTTTTTAAAGATACTGGAAATCATTATTTGTGAGTTTAAGTAAATATGTGTATAAATATGAAACATAAGTTTGAAACTATTTTAATTGTTCAAATGATTTCAGAATGAAATGGATATAAGATTAAGAAGAATTAAAAATCCGTGTGATTTGATTAAAGTGATTACGAATTCAAGTTAATAGCAAATTGGCATGTGAGGGACTTGTGAAAAACAGTTTCACAAATTATGGTGATTGGACTAATCAAATAGTATTGATATGTCTAATACATCATAATCGTAGTATATAAGATACATATGGTCCAAATGATCTTTAGATGGATTAACGTTAGGAATTAGAGTTAGAGATTGAATTAGTAAACACTCAAAAGATTTAGGAACATTTAAAGATTCGTGAAAATAGCACTATATGAGATGTGGCAAGCTCGAGTTTCTAGAGACCTCGATAGTTCGAGATCGTTGCAAATAGTAAGTCTTTGTGGTACATTCTTAGTAAGACTATGAATAAAATTCGGAACTTATACCCGAAGAAGACAAAGTTTGTATTGTCTTAGCGTGGTACTTCTTTGAGAAATAGTTTTCTCATCTAAGTGTAAGCTGAAGTTTCAGCTAATATTTTAAGAGTAGCATTCAAGAATTTGTTCTTCCATTTGCAGAATTTCATTCTTGATTCGCTTGTCCTATTATTGGAATAATACATACCTAAGAACTACAAAAGGGATTGATGGACAAAAGTACAAGAAATGACTTAGAATCATGAAGTTAGCAAAGGACTGATCAAAATTGTAAAGTCTTCAAAAGTTTGAAGAAAAGGTTATAACTAGTACAACAAGGAAGTTTTGACCAATCTATAATTGCTAAAGTCTTGTAGTAGAAAATTCTCGATTTGATGTAAGATCAATGAATTTTGGATTTGCTAGGATTATCGAGAAAAGTCTACGAGTTGAGTGGGATCTAAGAAGTTTTCCAAACTAAATATGTGGACGACATATTTGAGTGGGAGATGAGTGACATCCTAGAATATCAAATATTGATGAAATATTTGAGTGGGAGCGTGACAATGTTCTTGAATTTGTAATCGACATATTAGTGAACAATGTATTTGGTATTAGGAATGATTAGATCATTAGATGGATGAAACTAAGCATATATTAAATATAGTGGATCTATGTGATTATATCAGGAGGTTTAATGAACATTAAAATGTCAAAAAAAATTGGAGAATTCTGAACATGTTCAGAAGGACATAGTTAAAATTCCGAAAAGAGTTCAGAATGGATTCAAGCAAAGAATTGATTATTACTTGAACAATTAGGAGAAGTATTGAGTAATGACTCAGGTATTTATGACAATGGTTAAAACAGGGAAAATGGATGCACTGCATTAACTATGCCTTAGCCATATTTTTTCCAAGATAAAACCCATGGTGTTCATACTTGACATAATGTGAATCATGTTCTTAGTTGTAAAGAACAATGATTCAGGAGTGATTTCTGAATTAATCAATGAATTAGAGTTAAGTTTGAACGCAGTGAAAGCGTGGCTGGACATCAAAGTGAAAGTTTTGTACTTTGATTGGAATTTACATAGATATAAAAGTATTATGATACTTCTATGTTAGCAAGTACAATTTTGTTCTAGAGAAAGTTTGACTTTCGACTAAGTGTGTTTAATAGTTATGCATGACATCTTGAAAGTTCTATTGACTAATAGATTGTCATTGCATATACCAGAAAACAAAAATCTCACTTTGTCACCAAAATGCTACAACATGTTATATGATAATGGTGTGAATTTCAAAACAGTTGACATTAATGATTTGCAAAATAGGACCTTATGAATCTAGTGAAACAGATTTAAGACAGGAAGTCCTCCATGAGCAAGCATGATGAATAAATGCATATGAGGTATGGTTTATGATTAGTACCAATGCAGCTAGATTATTTGTACTCTAGTGCAAGTGGGAGACTGAAGGAGATACGGCCTAGAGACAAATAATAAAAGGGTTTTATTATCATATCTCATTAGTTCATAATAGTTTTATATCATGATGTAAATGTATCAAGAGAAAACATTTATACGAGTGTGATATATAAACAAATCCAGGTCCCTAATAGCCTCTATTCAACTAGTTCATTGGGCAGATGATGATCAAGGTTTCCTGATCATGGTGCTATGAAACAAAAGCTAACTAACAATGAAGTCATATCATACGGAATGATGTGATGGACACTTCCCACCAATGATTGTTTCAACACAATCATGTCACTTAATTCATGTTGCAATTGTCAGACACAGAGTGTCCTAATCCTTAGACCGTGAGATCATATCAATCACTGTTACTAGAGGATATTTAGATAGCATCAAACATCACTCGGTTAAACGGTGACCATAAAGGTGTGTTTAGGCATCCAAAGGGGCATGTAGAGGCATTATGCATCAAGATAGGGATTTGTTCTCCTGTGTGACGGGAAGATACAACTGGGCCCACTCGATGAATTACATCAATGTTGTGCAACACATCATGACTAGGTCATGGGGATGAAATTTCACGAAAACGAGTAAAACAGTACTTGTTGGAAATGAGATTGAACAAGGTATCGTGATACCAATCATCAAATCTTGGACAAGTCTTGTATCACGTAACAAAAGGAATTGGACATATCGTTTCAGGTTTGACACGGTGATGATTTGTGGAGTGCATAGGGGTCAACATAGGCATCCTGGTCCCGTTGTTGATCATTGATATTCCTGAACCGTAGGGAGACACACTTAGGGGCGATATGACACTTGGAGATTCTCCTGTAAGATGCAATTATGAAAGAGAGTGAAATTAGAATCGTTCTAGAGAGATCCGGAGTTGTTTGGAAAAAGAAGGAAGGAAAAAGTCCCAAAGGAGTTTCAGATAAATGGCAATTTATAATATACATTTATTATATATTAATTGTGAATTAATATATTTTATATAATATTTAAATTAAGATTTATAAAGGCAACTTTCTTATTAGGCCAAAACACCAGAGGGAGTTAACCTAGAAGAAAAATTGCAGAAAAAGGCAAAAGAAAATAGCATTGCAGCCATTACTGGGCCACCTCTAGGCGGCCCACATGTGGGTAGGCAGACGAGCGGGCGGAGAGTACTATGTACCGCGCAGAGCGCCAGGCAGTGTGGGCCGCCATGCCTGGGCAGTGGGGCACCGCGCTGGGCCACCGCGCCAAGCTGGCCCACCCCGAGGCCGATCCTCCTCTCCACCTCGCCGATGGGCGCTAGCAGATATCGGCGCACCCAGGCCACTTGCCCTGACCGCCTCACCCCGCCTTTGTTGCCACATCACGCGAGCGCGTGCGATGGGACAAGGGTGGTAACACCGGCCCACCCGTGCCTCCCGCGCGCTGGCGCTGGCCACTATCCAGCTGGGCTACGGGAGGGCAGGCCGGCCATCCTGCCTGGCGCCTGGTTGCTTTTTGCTGAAGTTGGGCTATGGCTTTGAGGCCCAGTCGGCTGTTAGCCGAATTTCTCTATTTGCCTTTTAATTATTAGTCCCACATGGGACACCTAAAGGGGAGGGCACACCTCCCTTTCCCTATATAAAAGGATGCCCATGAGTGGGATTAAACACACACCCAACAGATATTCTCTAAGGCATCTTTCCTTAGAGAAAATCCCTCTCTCTATCTCAGTTGCCTTTTCCGTGACACAGTGCCAAGACAGTACTGCACACGCAAAATCAACGCATATGTGGCACGCTATTGTGTTGCAGGGATTCCACCAGGAGGTCTACTTTCGCAACCTAAGCAGGGATCAAGAAGTTCAGGATATGTTGTATTGCACCGTATATGTGTGATAACTCGGGGGATCTATACTTGCAGTGACCGGATCGTCATGCAAGGACCTGGCCAAGGGGTGACTTGCGAGGAGCTTCGCGATCTTGAGGTCGGACGGTACGACTACATCATTCACGCTCCTTCATGAGTGTAACGCTCTCTCGGTCTTTAAGTGTACGTTACCATTGTCTTCCTCCGTTACTACATTACTTCTAGATAGATCCTTGGATATTCAGGGCATTCCACGTAGTAAATTTTTTGTTATCTGTTGTGGAAACCCTACACTATCATCATGGAGTACCAGTTCATCACTATCTTTAGTATGGATCTTGATATCTACCATGCACACAATGCATTGAGGCACACCATCTACTTGATAGATAGGTTCAAACTCACTAGGATTATAGGTGGCAAACAACTTGTTATTAGTGGTCACATGATAAGAGATCCCCGAATCCAGCACCCACACTTCATCAAACAATTCGCTTACTAAGGTTAGAATTTCACTATCAGAATCAACTGCAGAGTCAATTGCAATATTTGCAGCTCCATTGGTCTTATGGTATGTTGGACATTCTTCTTGATGTGAACCCGCTCCTTACAACGAAAACATTGGGGCTTGCCCTTCTTGTTCTTGCTAGATTTTCCACCATGATATTTCTAACTATCGGCACCTATCCATCACTAGCACCAGCAGAAGCACCTTCTTCACAAGTTTCCTTTTCTCAATAATCATAATATAACATCACAGTTTGTACCTCACTTGAAGTGATGCTTGACTTCCGTACATCATATTAACAATCAAGCGCTTGAGAAAGGCCATATCCTCGTCCTCCACCTTGTCCCCAATACGTTCCAAGTATGATACCACATGGTTGAAGGCATTGATGTGTTCATTAAGGTCCATCCCTTCTTGCATCCTCATGCCATACAATTCATGCTTAAGATACAACTTGGGTGTGGTCTTGTCCAAGAACGACGCCTCCAATGCCTTCTATATTACACTTGGTGACTCCATCACATGATATAAGCCTTGATCACTAGACTCACCCGTATGAACCAGGGCCCCTTATTTGCATTTGAGCTCAGTCATGAGCATCCATCTTGATAGGCTTCCCGCATCAGCTTTGATTGTCTTCAAGAGTCCCTGCTAGCCAAGCAAATCCTTGATCCTAAACTGCCATAGCGGGAAGTTTCTCATACCATCGAACTTCGTCATGTCAAACTTGGATGTGGAATACATCTCGTCCTCCCGCTTCTCTCCTAAGAAAATCCTCTATTCAGATTATTTAGGTCAGAGCGATCGAAGCGAACCCTCATTTGATTCAGCAAAAGCTTCTTACACATGCCGCGTCGCTTCCGAAATTTTGTGCTTGAGATTTAAGGCTAGGAAACTCGTGAGCGCTTTCCGTTGCAGCTTGCAGCTCTTGTTTTATTGCCCTCGAGATAGTTCAGATCTATCTCTACCTTCAATCTGACCCCAGGTGAATTACTTTAGCTCCAAGTCACGTCTTGCATCATCCAAGTCATGCTTCCTTTGTTCCCTTATGCGCACCTAAAAATAAGTTGGTCCACGCTTTTTCTGGATAATCCGAATCCTCTAGCCACATGAGCTTGCTTGTTGTACGTGCATCAAAGACCACAACCATGGCGACATCAAAACTCGTCGGGTCCTTGTGGAACTGCACATGGTCTCTGCTCGTCAAGTTGGCCTCTTCGGTTGAACCGACCGGTCTAACCGCTTGACCATGTTGCTCCGCATCAGTCAGTACGACCGACCGGTCCCCAACTTGCGCGCTAATCCATCCAACCAACTGTGCTTGCCGATCGTATCTGGTTCGACGACATAGGCACCACACGTTGTCCTCACCCACGATAATCCGTTGTTCATTGTGTCCTCACTCCGCCGGCCTTCCCTCCGACAGAAGCCCGCCTACCACCAGAACCATCATCTCCTCTCCTTCCTCTAGATCTGCGAGATGAAGTCAGTCTGTAACATGACGCTCTGATACTACTTGTTAGCATAATACGTGATCGGGTCATTGCAAAAACTAGACGCGGAGATGATGTTTGGTAATGCAGGTGAGCGATAAAAGCCTACATCGGCAGGGCATGATTTACAGGCGCTCCTCCCTAGATACTCATCATAGTATCATCGATGACAAGTCCGTCACGGTGTATAGACACATAAGATCACACCAAGCCAGTTCGGCGCCCCTTCCATGGGTGTCGGATCGTCGTCGAAAACTAACCTTGTGTCTAACCTAGCTTGCATTTAGTCTATTTGGCGACCAGTGGCCCAGGTTACAGAGTTCGACTTGAACATGTAACCTACCCGAACAGTCCAAGTCCAACGGTTGCCTATTTGACACAACTTCAACGGGTACAATCACTGGCAAGGAAAGGTACGCACGAATGGCAACTGGATCCGTCCTAAACCCATTTTTAGCCCAGCTAGCCTAACTCAAATGGATCTCTTGTTTGCAGCAAAGGCAATCTGCTAAAAAGAATTACTAGATAAATTAACGGGTCCGATTGGCTCATGCATCAGAGAGACACCCTGATCCAAAAGACATTGGATATGCATCAGAAAGCCAACCTAATCCAAAAGACATTTGATAAATTATCGGGACTCATTTGCTCATGCATCCGAAAGACAACCTGATCCAAAAAAAAACATTTGATAAACTAATGCGTCTCATTTGATCTCATGCATCAGAGAGATAACCTGATACAAATGTACGCATCGATGGACGTAACTGGTCACTAGTTATAACGATCCAAAACTTGGTTGCCACTAGCTATAACATAACAGAACAGGATTGAAAAAACCTGTACTGACTTAGCTAGGCCACTATGTTATTCTCGGAAAACATGTCACACTCTCTGCCTATTTATTTTTCCAGGTGGTACTGGAGTTACGCTCACTCTCCTCTGTCTAGACCGCGTGTGCCCTCTATAGCCACAGGGCACCTGCATTCCTAATCATGGGCACAAGCTCGCCACTGAGATGGAGAGACATGACCTTGTTGGTGCCGCCGACAATCTTTCCACCGATGAATACCGCCGGCACGGCCGGCCCCCTTCCGAGAAGCTTGACGAGCGCTTTCTCCATCTCCTTGCACTTGGGATCATTGTCTAGTTCATGCTCTAGGGCGTTGACGCCGAGGTCGCGGAAGAGGCGGGTCACCGTGTGGCACATGCAGCACGAGTCCAAGCTGAAGATCACCACCGCCCTCTCTGAAGCCAGCTTCATCACACGGTCCATCTGTGCTGTCTAATGTGCCTTCTGGCAATCTGTGCTTGCTGCTACCGTGCTAACTAGCTAGAGAGCGTGTTAGTAGCTAGGCAGTTGACTCTATGTGTTCGTATGGATGGAAATTTTGGGATGGTATGGTAGCAAGGGAGTGGGTTTCCTTTTATAGGGTCACACAATGGTTCGTTAAAAGAGTTTGTATTCATCAGATCTATTGCTGCCATATGGCTTTTTATTAGGATCCAATCAACTTTGGAATATTTCCCTGTGTCCATCTATGTTAGAGAAATCTCTGATATGCATATAGGGCATCTCCCTTTTTTACATGGATTTGGCCGGTTAGGCCATGTGTCTAATTGCTGCAACCTGGCCACACTTAGCCACTACTATCAAGTACTACATCCGTTTCATAATATAAGATGTTTCAGCTTTTGTAAAAAGAATGCATCTATACATCTTTTAGTGTGTAGAATCGGAGAAAACCTACACACCACAAAATGTCTAGATACATTCGCTTCACAAAATCTAAAACATCTTATATTTTGAAACGGAGGGAGTACCTGCTAGCGCAATCCTGCAGCAAATGTGTCCGCAACGACAACAATCATGTCGACAACGACAGGCCATTTAATCGATTCCGACCCGCTAAGCAACCGGCGATGAGTCGCCCAGTTGCCGAATAACATCCAGACAGGTCCTCTCATCACTTATCTATAGGCACAGAATCTATTCAAGTGGCCTGCTTTTTCTCTGAATATGTTGATACTTCTGCTTTGGTAAACCACAGCGCGCCTGGCCTTATCAGATATTGAGGCATCGCGACGCCATGATCCGACGACGCTGCAATCTTTGCTTTTGCTTTGACATCCTCACCGAACTTGATCCAACACAACTCAACGAAAGCAACTGTAGTGTTGCCAACATATACATGCTAGTTGCATGATGCTGGAACATCTCCATAGAAAGTAAGATATACGTAATAAGATGTTTTCCTTTCTTTCTCTCTTTGTTTTAATGTATATATGACACAATCAGTTGAAAATGTATTCACCTTTTCAGGGCGACTGAAAAAAAATTCGGACACTTTCTTGTGCTGTCCTGTAGAGGAACAGATGTATATGAAATGTTTGGAATATTTTCTCGTGCTGACCCGAGCATTTTTGAATATTTTGGGCAGTGTAAGTCATATTATGGGCAGTATCGTCGTCTCTTTTCTCAGACAGTGGTTTTCAATCACGCAAACTCTCCGGGTAAAAAATTGTTTAAGATTTTTCTCTGTAGTATTTAAGAATCATTCACAAATTCTTGTGAAAAATCCATGTATGCTAAAGCCCCTTTAATACCTTGCTATGAACCTACATACTGTTGGATTCAAGCCTTTAGATCGTTGCTGCTTGCAACGGGTTCCGATCCTGCAACCCGTGCATACAACTAAGTAAGAAAATATGTCTAATGATTAGTTAGACAGAAAATATATTTAATATCACTCTTTCCCTTAACCCATGAATCCACAGGGGAGTTTCAATAAGAAATTGTATAAGGAAATGGGTTTCACCCTGTTAATAGTTTCTCTGTTTTGATTCTCCGGAGAAAATTGAAAGCAAATAGAGCATAGTAGAGAAGCTCCTCGCATAGATCACACACCATTACTAAGAACTGAAAATAAAATCAATGGCATGCGATATCTTGACATTATTATTTATATATCACCGCAAATAGGTATCGAAACTAAAAGTTGCATTAACAGAGACAGCAATTTTGCTGAAGGAATTCATGCACTTCAGCCTGAATAGTACTACCGTTGGTCATTTACTTCTCAGTTCAATAAATTTCAGAGAATTTTCAATACGTTTAGTCATTATGGTTTTTACAAAAACAATGGCGTGTCTGTCAAAATATTTCAGCTAATATGGTAGTACTCATAAATCCATTTAAATCCAAAATTTTGCTTGGATTTCAATATAATTCGAGTAATATTTTCATTCCTCTAACCGAGCTGAAAACTGAAATATAGCTACGGCCAAAATATTTTTAAAACTGAAATTTTGCAGAAAATGCATCAGCAACGACAAGAACCCTGTCGACAATTCCAAGGAATACCATACGGAACGGCTAATGCATTGCTAGGGCCGGATTCCACATCGACTAGCTCAGATGGTTTCCGAGGAATCGGTGACGAGTCGCCTCAGTTTTGGAATAGTATCCACATATCGCCTCTCATAACTTATCTGTTTGCACCGAATACATCAAACCTTGCTTCTTTTTCCTCTGTCGTATTTAGTTATGATTCTACTTTGTGAACCACATCATCATCGACAGACTGACCTTCAGATGTGGAGGTGTCTTGATGCCACGATCTGACTAGCGTGCTATCCTTGGCTTTATCTTTATCATCGTCAAATTCTCCTAACAAAAGTTTATATCAAGATGCTCGTTCCTGCAAAATTTTGGTATTGCAAGCTTTTCCAAAAAGTAAGATATATATATTATTCGATCTACCTTGTTTCTGTTTTTTCATTGTTAATACTTGCAAATAACCTGGCACAATCAGAGAAGGGTGGATTTTCCGAAAAGAAAAGGGGTATCTCGTGAGAACGAAAAATGTAGTATTCTCTGGAGCAATCTCCATTCCTCCAGAATCTTAATATTCCTACCAAATTATTGGCTCCTCACCTTCTCAAGGGGTAGGTAGTATTGGGCTGTTGGCTCCTGCAACTGCATTCCATTGGCTCTTCAATCAAATCTTTGCACTGCCCCTCCCCACAAAAGAGGACTTCTGAAAAAAAATTGCGGAATTCTGGAATTTCCATTAGTGAGAGAAAGTGTAGTTTGTTTAAGAAAACCTATTAGTTCATTCTCGGTGTAAGACTCAAAGAAACCGTGAATTATGTATAACTTTTATTTTTGTACAGGAGGATAACTCCCAACCTCTATGTTGATTCATGCATACATCCATATATATATATTATTCATTTTTATAAAAAATATAAAATTAGGCTAAAATAGAATACCATAATATTCCTGAAGTTAGAATTTCCAGCACTTTGAATTAGACTTACTATTTTTGTTCTCGTATTCACCAAGAAGAAATACAAATATGCTACAGTTACTTTCATTAGAACCTATGGTAGATTCCCTTTCTTGTGAAAGTCATGATAAAAAAATTAAAAAAAATATCATGGTAGACTCTTTGATAGGTGCATGACAAGACATATGACACTCTTAATTTACTACATTCCAGCTATATTTCTGCCATGTTGTGACAACTCTTGAGAGGAAATTATGACATTTAATTATGAAAATTGAACGCGGTAATTGTTTTATCTTTGATAGCCATGAACATGACAAGCACGGTAGAAATATATGATATCTTTGAACCGAAAACAATTTTTTATGTGGTAAAGGGTGGCCTAAATATTTCCAACTAAATATGTTTTGTGAAATTCATGAAAATATGTACTACATGATTTTTGTTATGCAGGTGAAAGATTTTGTACAAATGAAAGTTGAGAAACTTGCCCCTACTTTATCCCAGGATCTAAAGCCACTTGAAAGTGAACTCCAACGAACAGTCGTTGCGATATCCAACATTGTTGTCAGCCAATCTCTCTCGCCATCCATTGCCTCGCAACCCTATTGTTGTCGCGTTATCCCATGTTTCCTCTCTAGATCCATTCTCCAATGCAGAGAGTAATCTTCCAGCGATTAGATCCACCAACGGTGGTAGCAATAGAGTAATTACCAAAAAGAACTAGGGTCACTGGGACAAAGTAAATATGTCAGTTATTGGTCAGACTTATTTTAAAGGAGGGTAATATCCTGGCCTCCACATCGATTGATGCACACAGTTCTCTCTATTGCATGTAACTAGTTCATAAGATTTACACCCGCTTTAGGGAAATCGAGAGGCCAAACAATACATCATTCTGATTGTCGATGAGAAATGGCATAATGCTCATACTAATCATCAAAGGAGTATTTTGCATGGGCCCTCTTAGGAATCATCAAAAGAGATTTTTTCATGGGCTAAAGGTTCAGCTGATCTTTTTGTGCAGTGCAAAAATAATAGAGCATCCACTGCTATGTCATTTCAGTTACATGTATCCAAAACACTCTTTACAAAAAGTGTTACACGACGTCTCTATAGCGATGGGGTAAAGTAGGACACCCCTGTTATATGCATAAATGCATGATATTGTTCAGTTGTAAAAACTATAGCAAGAAGTTTTGGACAAAACATATAATATAATTTTCATTGGCAACAGATGAGCAGTCCATCAGAATCTTCAAAAGTAAGATGAACTTCATCAGGTAGATGAATGGCAATTTCATGCATATTATGGTTAGAAAAATGCTAAGCGGGAAGGTACAGCTCAACTGGCTAATGAATTATCAATATGGTTTTGCAGCTGGTTGGGTAAATATCATCAGAATGACTTAATATTAACTTACTTTGAATTTATGGTCAGGAATTTGGATTAATTTACTATGTAAGTTAAATTAAATATTACATAACTTAATGTAATTATCAGACGTGAGAATAAATGATACAAGGAAAATGTACATGACTAGCGAGGTAAGAGCAAAGAATAGGAAGGACAATTTATAGTAATATACACAAGGGAAGATCCAGAATTTAAGCATAGTGGGGAGGGATATCAAGGATCAAAATTATTTTTCTGGGGTATCGCTCATATGGTGTGCTTTCGATTCCATACTATTCTTGGATTTGGAAAACTGACTCAACATGTTGATGAGATGTTTTCTTGGCAACATTATGTATGATATATTACTTTGTGATTGTTGCATTTGTATTTTCAACTATAAAGTTGAAAATAAACCAACCAGCTTAAAATTGTTACTTATTAGTGGGGGTCTTCCTTATCATGAATTAAGCATTTATACTATTTTAGTTAGTACAAACTAAGTAATACTATATGATTCATAGATAGCAAGAAGTCTATGTTTGATTTGCTGGTATGATTCATATAACGAGTAAATGAGTATTAGACTAGATAACGAAAAATCAAGCGGCAATTGCAACATTTATATCATCAATAGTATGAATGAGGTAATACCTTAGATGGCTCAGCCGATTAGTCCGATTAGGATTTAGGAATTGTGCCTATATACTTTTGATCCGATGGATCAGTACCTAGATGCTATTGTGGCCTTGTCTATTGATAGCTAATTCTTTTGGGCTTGACCCATCCAGGTTTCAGCATGTTGGGCACTTAGGGTTAGGCCTATACTTTTCTAATGGCCTCACTACTAGTACTAGTCCCTACTACGTACGGTTGGGGGTGGCCGAACCATGGCGGGGGCCTGGCACCCTCTCGTCCCCCTAGATTTGCCTATGGATATATAATGATGAGATAATGAATTATGAATGTATTTACAGTATCACAAGTTTCTTTTCTTACGATATAGGGAATATAATAATATCAAGATTATATCAATTACACTCATACTCTATAATAATACAAAAACTAAAGTAGGCTAGACATCAAACGATACACAGCGAGGCCGAGGAGCAGCCTCGACCGAGCCCCGAAAGGACCATGGGAGCACCCCTCCTAGGCCAGGCGCGACCTGGGAACCGGAGTCAACTGAGCCTGACAAGGCGTGTCAGGCCCAACCTTGGGAACCGGCGATGCGTCAGCACTGCTGGACAGCATCATGGCGCTCCGGTCCACTGCGGCGCCCCACCAACAGGAGTGACAACTCGGAGCTTGAGTTGTCACTCGACCATCGAGTGCACCTGTGCACCGCTGACCATCCATTGGCCACAGGCGCTTCCCATCTACCGGAATACCGCGTGGGACCCTGCGATTGAGCCTGGGAACGCCTCGGATGGTGCCCCACGCCTGCCCTGTAGTGACCCCTTGGAATATAAAAGGGGGCACTTGGGGGGAGCTTTAGAGGAGGTTTTGGGGGAGTTTTTGAGAGAGGCTTTAGAGGAGGCTTAGGAGAGGTTTTTCGGGAGTTTTGGAGTTTCCAAGAAGAAAGGTTTTGGAGGCAGAAAGGGTTTCCCAGCCAAAGGTTGGATTCCTTAGAAATTAGAGAGCTGGAGGGAGAAAGCAGGAAAGTGAGGAAAGAAAGAAAGAGGAAGCCCGGGGAGTGCAGAAGCTAGAGAGAAAGCATCTCCCCGGCACCATAGAGATCATCTTCTTGAACATCGATCCACCCCAGATAATCCACCAAAGCAGGACGTAGGGTTGTTAGCCGAAGGGCGACCCGAACCTGGGTAAAAAATGTCCGTGTGTGCCCTATGTGTTCTGTGTTTGTATTAGCAGGTTCCCTCACCGACGCTGTGGCCAGAATGCCTTCGTGCCAACTATTGAACAAATAGGGGATGTCCAACATCCCCGATGTCAGCGTAGGCGAGACACGACATCTACAAAAAAAGAAGAGAACAAAAAACAAAGACCCCCGTCAAAGTAGTTAGAGACTCGCCGCAGCAATAGAACCACTGGTGGTGACGACACCTAGATTCCGAAAGAGCCAATAGTACACAAGCACCATTTTCAGTTGGTCTAACCAACATGGTCGAATCATGGGGTTTCACCTTGGAAAACATCAAATCTTTAGGCACAATGACTTCAACAAGGAAATTATTAAGGAGTCACAGTTGCCATGCACTAGTAGAAAACGGACCTTTGGTCCAGGGGCATTAGTCTCGGTTCTTCTACAAACCGAGACTAATGTCCCGGTCCCAACGGCTCTATCTAGCCATAGGGGGGCGGCAGACACTAGTCCCGGTTCGAACGGACCATTTAGTCCCGGTTCGTGTAACAAACCGGGACTAAAGGGCATCAGACAGGCTGGTTCCGGCGCCAGACCCTTTAGTCCCGATTCTAGAAATAAACCGGGACTAACGGCCTAGCTATATCTTCTTCCCCAACCTGCCCAAGCCACCATTTCAAGCTGGTGGCTCCTCTCTCTTTCTTGCTTCAACAAGCTCGAGTTCATGCCCCATTTTCTGTCAAGATTTGTCTATATTTTGTGGTGCCCCATCTATCCAAAGGTTCTAAAAGGTGAGAAACTTCATCCTTTGAACTCTCATTGCTATATTAGCTCATTTCATGCTCTATCTTGTTGATGGATTTGTGGATTTAGTTTGGTAGTAATTTTTGCAATGATAACATGAGATCGATGTTTAGATTCTATCTATCTTGTATTAATGTAAGGAACTCCAAGATAAGTATCACAATATGTGGATTCTATCTATATATCTTGTTTTGGCACATAGTCTCGAAATTTGATTTTAGAAGCACACACAAGCGTGAGTTCATCATTCTAACTAGCTAGGAAAAATACCCTTCTTCGTCTTCTACCTGCCTTCAGGAAACTGAAAAAATTGTAACAAAGATAGTGTTAATTCATAAAAGCTTGATAAGAAGACATCACAATACATCTTCGAGAAGCTCCTCTATGGTGAGCTCATCAAAGATGTCTGAGGATAGGATCCTAAGACATCTTCGAGAAGCTCCACCGTAGTGGTATCCCTCTCGCACCATCTTGGAGTTAATAACTTCTCTAGCTATAGATTAATATGCCAGGTAACTAAAACAATTCACATATTAGGAAGTGCATCTATGGCGAGCTCCTCGAAAGATGTCTGAGGACGGGATCCTAAGACATCTTCGAGAAGCTCTGCCATAGTGGTGTCCCTGCTCTCGCACACCATCTTTCAGTTTATATCTTCTCTAGCTAGATCAGTATGCTGGTGGAGCTATCACATATTAGGGAGTGCCTCTACGACGAGCTCCTCGAAGATGTCTGAGGACAAGGTCCTAAGACATCTTCGAGAAGCTCCGCCGTAGTGGTGTCCCTGGTCTCGCACACCATCTTGCAGTTCTTCACAAGAATGCATACCTATTTATAGATTAAGCAGCACAACATAGTGTCGGGAACTAAAGACATAATGTCGACACACTCACCCCTGGCATAGTGCTGCCACCCACCCAAAATAGTGTCATCATTTACTGGCTTAGTGTTGCCCACTGAGAACATAGTGTCGACATGTTGTCGCCACATCCACATTTAGTCCCGGTTGGTGCCTCCAACCGGGACTAAAGGATCATCATATCTTTAGTCCCGGTTGTTGGCTTTAATTTTGTTTTTTAGACCAGTACTAATTTTATCATCATGATTCTGTTTGATGTACTTAATTATATAATGTAGATGAACCGACAATGGATGTACGCTGACCGACTCTCTAGCAAGTTCATTAAAGGCGTGCATTCTTTTCTCCTTGTGGCCGAGGCAAATAAGCGGAATTGTTTTATGTCTTGTCCATGTGGTGTCTGTCGGAATCATAAGGAATACTCTTCCTCAAGAGTCCTTCACAGCCACCTATTTCGGTCCGGTTTCATGACCGGCTATAATTGTTGGACCAAGCATGGAGAAAGAGGGGTTATGATGAAAGACAACAAAGAAGAAGAGAATGATAACGACTACCCTACTATGTCCCCTGAATAAGATGGTACTACAATGGAAGACAATGATGAAGAAGAAGATGGAGAACGGGCATCAGACCTGCCCGATGATGATCTTAGTCGGGCCATTGCTGATGCCTAGGAAGAATGCGTAACTGAATGGGAGAGGTTGAAGTTCAAGCAGATGTTAGAGGATCACAACAAATTGTTGTACCCAAATTGTGAAGATGGGCACAAAAAACTGGGTGGCACACTGGAATTGCTGCAGTGGAAGGCAGATAACAGTGTGACTGACAAAGGATTTGAAAAGTTGCTGAAAATAATGAAGAAGTTGCTTCCAAAGGATAACGAACTGCCCGCCAGTACCTACGAAGCAAAGAAGGTTGTCTACCCTCTAGGATTAGAGGTGCGGAAGATACATGCATGCATTAATGACTGCATTCTCTACCGTGGTGGGGAGTACGAGAATTTGGATGCATGCCCAGTATGCACTGCATTGCGGTATAATATAAGACGAGATGACCCTAGTGATGTTGAGGGCGAGCGCTACATTAAGAGGGTTCCTGCCAAGGTGATGTGGTATGCTCCTATAATACCACGGTTGAAACGTTTGTTCAGGAACAAAGAGCATGCCAAGTTGTTGCGATGGCACATGGAAGACCGTAAGAAAGACGAGATGTTGAGACACCCCGCTAATGGGTCGCAATGGAGAAAAATCGAGAGAGAGTTCCTAGACTTTGTAGGTGACGCGAGGAACTTATGGTTTGGTCTAAGTACAGATGGCATGAATCCTTTTGGAGAGCAGAGCTGCAGTCATAGCACCTGGCCTATGACTCTGTGTATCTGTAACTTTCCTCCTTGGTTATGCATGAAGAGGAAGTTCATTATGATGCCAGTACTCATCCAAGGCCCGAAGGAACCCGACAACGACATTGATGTGTACCTAAGGCCATTAGTTGAAGAACTCTTACAGTTGTGGCACAGATAAAGTGTACGTGTGTGGGATGAGAACAAGCAGGAGGAATTTGACCTACGAGCGTTGTTGTTCATAACAATCAATGATTGGCCTACTCTTAGTAACATTTCAGGACAGACAAACAAGGGATAGAATGCATGCACACACTATTTTAATGAGACTGAAAATATATATTAGGATAAATGTAAGAAGAATGGGTACCCGGGAATCATCGTTTTCTTCCACCCACACATACCCTAAGAAAGAAAGGTAAGAATTTCAATGGTGAGGCAGATAGCCAGTGTAAGCCTATCCTCCGTACTGGTGATGATGTATTTGATATGGCGAAGGATTTAAATGTAATCTTTGGAAAGGGTCCTGGTAGACAATCTGTTCCGAAGGATAATGTCAGACATGCACCCATGTGGAAAAAGAAATCTATATTTTGGGAGCTACCCTATTAGAAAGTCCTAGAGGTCCGCTCTGCAATTGACGTGATGCACCTAACGAAGAATCTTTGTGTGACACTGCTAGTCTTCTTGGGTGTGTATGGGAAGAATAAAGATACACCGGAAGCACGGCAGGACCAACAACGTATGAAAGACCGAGACAACATGCATCTAGAGCTATTTGAAGGTACTGACAGCTACGCTCTTACCAAAGAAGAGAAGGAAATCTTTTTTGAAGTCCTTTATAGTATCAAGGTCCTGTCTGGTTTCTCGTCAAACATAAAGGGAATAATAAATATGGCAGAGAAAAAATTTCAAAACCTAAAGTCTCATGACTGCCATGTGCTTATGACACAGCTGCCTCCGATTGCATTGAGGGGACTCCTGCCGGAAAATGTTCGAATACCCATTGTGAAGCTATGTGCGTTTCTCAATGCAATTTCTCAGAAGGTAATCAGTCTAGATAGTCTACCAAGGTTACAGAAAGATGTGGTCGAATGTCTTGTCAGCTTCAATTTGGTGTTTCCACCATCCTTCTTCAATATTATGATGCACCTCCTAGTTCACCTAGTCGAAGAGATTAACATTCTCGGTCCTGTATTTCTACACAATATGTTTCCCTTTGAGAGGTTCATGGGAGTCTTAAAGAAATATGTTCATAACCGTGCTAGGCCAGAAGGAAGCATCTCAAAGGGATATGGAACAGAGGAGGTCACTGAGTTTTGTGTTGACTTTATTCCTGACCTTAAGCCCATCGGTGTTCCTGAATCACGGCATGAGGGTAGACTGAGTGGAAAAGGCACGCTAGGAAAGAAAGTAAGAATATGTATGGACGGACATTCTCTCACTACAGAACACTACACAGTTCTGCAAAGTTCCACCTTGGTGGCTCCGTATATCGAGGAACACAAGAATATTGTACACTCCAACAACCCAGGGATGCATGGCTCCTGGATTAGAGATGAAGACATGAGGACTTTCAGCGGTTGGTTGCAGACACATCTCATGAATGACATCAATGTTGGAGAGCAGATGTACTTGTTGGCCAGGTCACCATCTTTGACTATATTGACTTTCCATGGGTACGAGATAAATGTGAATACATTTTACACGATCGCCCAAGATAAAAAGAGCACCAACCAAAACAGTGGTGTCCGATTTGATGCAACTGACGAGAGTGGGCAAAAGGATACATATTATGGTTAGATAGAGGAGATATGGGAACTTGACTATGAACCTTATTTTAAGGTCCCTTTGTTTCGGTGCAAATGGGTCAAGCTGACAGGAGGCGGGGTTGAGGTAGACAAGAAATACAGAATGACAACAGTGGATCTCAACAACCTTGCGTATAGAGATGAACCATTTGTCCTAGCCAATGTCTATCAAACTGAGAAAAAGGAAAGATAAGCAAAAGAAGACAGCATATGATAAGCCAAAGCGCCACATAGTTCTTTCAGGAAAAAGAAACATCATGGGGGTGGAGGATAAGACAGACATGTCAGAAGATTATGATAAGTTTCATGAAATTCCGCCCTTCACTATGAAGGATGACCCAAGCATCCCGTTAAGTAAGGAAGATGCTCCATGGTTACAGATTAGAAGAAAACCCTAACAATAGATATGTGTGGATGTTGGTGATGTACAATATTATTAAACCTTTATTTTTTAATGATCTGCTTATATATATATGGATATGAACTGTCTCGATCTCAATAGGTAGTATTGCAACTTGCTGTGGCCAACAACAAAGACATTTATTAATATTAAAACGTAAAAATTAGTCATAATCATATCTAGCCCTGTAGTACACAGCTTCAAGGTCATCTTCGAAATCGTCATCGTCATTGTCATCGCTCGTAGCACGCGGCTGGATCCTCAGCCCTTCCTCGGCTTGTGCACGGGGGAACAGGGGAGGGGGCACCTGCCACTCCAGCCTCGGATTCATCACATGTGGGGGAGGGGCTCCCGGATGATGACCTTGGTACGCCCTCGGCCTTCACCACCACCACCATTCTTGTGGCTATGCGGCTGGTGAAAGTGCGGGTACCTCAGGCGAGGATGGTCTCCCATGGCGATGTAGTGCATCACGTCGGCGATAGTCCGGTTCGCCTACCACAGGCAGCGACCGACCTCGTTGTGGTTCACTAGGGGTGGGCCGTCACCCTCGTACCTAGTGAGCTCCCTTTCCTGCCGGTTTATGAAGAAGGCACTCCAGGTGTCGAGGTTGTCGGGATCCCAATGGGGATCTATCCACTGCTCTGGCGTGAGGTCGAGGTAGAAGTGGTTCGTGATGGCCACCTGGCGGGCCGAACCTTGAGGCACAGGAGGAACATGAACCCCTCCAGTGCTCAGCATCCAGCCGGCGGACAGACGGTACCCCGGCGGGCATGGGTAGCTGGAGGCACACGGCGCATCAGTTTCCTCGAGAGTCAGAAAGGCCCAATAAGCGATGTCCATTGTTGTGAGAGAGAAGGTGTGGATGTGTGGATGGACATGGCAGTCGGCCTAGATATAGAGGGAAATGGCGAGAAGAGGGGGGAAATGGCAGGAAAACATGGCGGAAAGCGGGGGAAATGGCGGAAAAACATGGCGTAAAGCGGGAGGAAATGGCGAAAAAACATGGCGGGAAGCGGGGGAAATAGTGGGAAATATCTAGTCCCGGTTAGTGGCTCCAACCAGGACTAAAGGCCCCCGAAATATCTTTTAGTCCCAGTTACTAGTTTTAGTACTAAATATTATATTTCTAATGAGTATATTATTTTTTGTGAATATTTTGGTATATTATATGTATTTTTCTATTTTTTAAATAATAAACTACATTTTTCCAATATTTATACTAAATATAATACTTGTTAAACAATAGATAATTTTATTTAAGTTGTATAATAGAGTATGATAATAGATTTAAATTATAGATCTTCTTTTTCTAAAAAAATTGATATATAATACATAATTTTCTGAAAACTATAAACTATTTTTTTTTGGCGCCAAAAACCCTCTTTAGCCTGGTTTGTAATACAAACCGGAATCCTTAATCCCGGTTTGTATTATAAAATGGGGCTAAAGGGGTATGGCGCGCGGAAATAACGGCGGGCCGAAAAAACCTTTAGTCCCGCTTTGTAATACAAACCAGGACTAAAGGGTGACCTTTAGTCCCGGTTTCTAGGGCTAAAGGTCTGGGGGTATAAATACCCTCACCTTCACGAACGACTGCCGCCGCCGGGCCCGAGCACGCCGCCGCCCGCACCCGAGCTCGCCGCCAATGCGCCCGTACGTGGAGGAGCACGCCGCCGCCGCCCGTACGTGGAGGACGCCACCCGCGCACATTACCCCCCGCGCCGCCGCCCGCCGCGAGGAGGTCCAGCGCCGTGCCACCTCCCGTGCCGCCCGTCGAGAAGCTCGCCTTCGCCGCGCCCTCCACCGCCCTGCAGGTGAGTTAGGGTTAGTGTTATTGTTAGGGATTTTAGTTAGTATTAGGATTAATTAGTATAGGTTAATTTGGTGAATTTAGTTAGTATTAGAATTAGTATTAGTTGTTAGTATTATTAGTATTAGTTAGGTTAATTTTGAATTAGTATTAGTATTAGTTGTTAGAATTAGTATTAGTTGTTAGTATTAGTATTAGTTAAGTTAGAATTAGAATTAGTATTAGTTGTTAGTATTAGTATTAGTTGTTAGTATTAGTATTAGTTAGGTAAATACCCCCACCTCCACCCCGGGTCTAGCTACTACCATTTAGGTAAGTTAGAATTAGAATTAGTATTAGTTATTACTATTGTATTAGTTAGGTAAATACCCCCACCTCCACCCCGGGTCTAGCCACGACCCGGAGAGTCCGATCCGTCCCGGGGTATAACTAACCCTAAATAGTTGTTTATAGTAGTTAGTGTTTGGCTATTTTCTTCATTGTATATCTTGTACCTTCTCTTGTCAAAACAATTTCATTAGGGCTAGTTAGGGTTAGTTAGGGTTAGTGAAATACTTAGTTAATTAGGTTTAGTTTAGTTAGTGTTAGGTTAAGGGTTAGTGTTATTAGGGCAATACTTAGTTATTTAGTTAATGTTTATGTTTTATGATTGTTTATTGCTATTATTTAGTTATGTCGCGTCCTCCTCGTCCGAGCCTACTGGACTCCGTCGGTTCCGGGGATGTCTGAGCCTGGGCTCCACCGGGTTGGCACTAGGAGGTGCTACCTGTCAGGACTCGTATCTCGGTGAGGAATCCAGATATCATCGTCGACCCGGAGCTTCTTTAGTGGCATCCACGAGGTCCAGAAGCGGTCCAGAGGGAGCTGGCCCCAGAGGAGGTGGCACGTCGTCGTATCAGGGAGGATCACGAGCACAGACGGCGATATATGTATATTTTGGAGACCAGGTTCTCCAATATCTGGCAGGTTCACGGATCTCACCCGGTCTATTCTCCGGTGATGGTTCCTGTTCTCTAGGTGCAGAGCTACCGTGGCACAGAACGTGGCAGCCGAGTTCGCTAGTTTGATTATTATTGTACTTTATCTTACGAGCGAGATGTATTATTGTACTTTATCTTATATTATTGTACTTTATCTTAATGCAAAATTGTTTCATTATTAGTACGTAATGTTTTTTCTGTATCCGATTTGTCGCAATTGTAATATTCTTTTACTTAATGCAAAATTGTTTTATCTTTTTCTTTATTAGTTAAGCTATGGACGGTAGATAGAATGAAGAGGAGATTCTCAACATTATAGATGAGGGTACTGGGGTTCTTATTACGATGATGGCTCCCAATATCTTAATTTTTCTGGAGAAGACGAGGGTGGAGAAGATAGTGGAAACGATGGTGCTGACCATGGTCTCCTTTTTTACTTAATGCAAAATTGTTTTATCTTTTTCTGTATTAGTTAAGCTATGGACGGTAGACAGAATGAAGAGGAGATTCTCAACATGATAGATGAGGGTACACGGGGTTCTTATTACGATGATGGCTCCCAATATCTTAATTTGTTTGGAGGAGACGAGGGTGGAGACGATAGTGGAAACGATGGTGCTGACCATGGTGGACACCATGGTGAAGACACCTTAATAACAAAGTCCGGCGAGGTATATAAAGCCTCTACCGATCGACCACTAGTATAGATGCACTAATTGATTCGTATATATGTACTGACAAGTGTTTCTTCTCTTAGACCTCCGCATCGGGCCAATCTTCTATAAGGAAAAGAGGCCCGACACAAAAGTTGCCCGCTGATGTCATTTCAGCATTGACTTAGTCTCTGCGATGGGTCAACCAGTTGATCCCAAACAATCTGTGAATGCATTTGTACATCAATGCAGAGTGATTGTTAGAGACACCGTCCTGATAACCACGCGAGAGTGGAATAAGCCAGGAAAGAAAAGGGATCTAGCTGGGGCTAGTTTTGTAGATGACAGAGCGAGAGATGCGATGTGGAATTCTCTCATGACACATTTCACCCTATTAGTCTTGGAGACTGATGAGCTCACATAGAAAATGACGAGGAAAGTCAATGAGTGG
Organism: Avena eriantha; assembly: GCA_910589775.1. NCBI lineage: Eukaryota > Viridiplantae > Streptophyta > Magnoliopsida > Poales > Poaceae > Avena > Avena eriantha. Next base: position 302,948,793 of record OU342744.1, read on the forward strand.
GCTCTTAAGAAGATGGGCGAACTATTCAAGGAGTGGAAGAAAAGATTGTACCACAACTATGTATTAAAGAAAAAACTCCTCCATTCATTGGCCCACTAGAGATGCAGCAGGATAACTGGGCCGCATTTGTGAAATACAAGACCTCGGCACCAGCTGTGGCAATGTTAGAAAAGAATAAGCTAAATGCAGCCAAAAAGAAATATCACCATCATATGGGCACAGGTAGCTACAAGACTGCCATGCCTAAGTGGGATAAAGCCGAGGCCGACCTGGCGGCTAAAGGGGTCACTCCAGCTATGTCTGGTTGGCCCTTGAGGTCAAGAAATTGGTTACTCGGGCATAGGGCATCGTATGACCCAGAAACAGGCAAGATTGTTGCAGCCAAAGAAGTTGATGTACCCAAGGATGAACTTATTAAAGTGATAAAAGAGGTTGAAGAGGGAAAGTTTGTTCCCGAGAAAGAGAACGATGAGCTGACAAAGGCCCTTGGGAATCCTAAAAAGGCTGGACGAACAAGAGGGTTTGGACCTTCTTGTCCATGGGCTATCGGGTTTCCCGAAGACCTTGACACGTACAGAAGCCGATCGAGAAAAACAAAGCGGCAAAGAGAGGAAGATGCGGAGCGGTTCGCAAGGTTTAAAGCCATGCTGCAGGAGCATTGGCAGGAGCTTAATGAACTTAAAGGACTCCGACAGCAAGATCCTGCACCAGACAGTACAATCAGCCCATCGCAATGGAAAAGCAACGTGGCTTTCACGGAGGGCCACGGTAATGATGCAACAATGGATGTGTACCCCGTAGATGTAATTAAGGAGAAGACTAGTTGTGAGCTGCATGTTGAACTGAAGAACATATCCATGAAGGTGATGGTCGGCTTTGCTTTACCTTCTGCACTGGGAGCGACCTACCATTGCAATCCGATTCCAGCTGGCTATGCTCGTGTCGGTGTGGATGAAGTTCAACCGCTGTGTCAGTCACTACTGCTTGACTTCCCTGGAGGTGAAGGGGAGACGATACTGGGAGAAGTCACGAGTGGCTTCATTCTTTGGAAAAAGGAATACATCAATTTTCCAGGCTCGGCACCAAGGCCACCTTCTCCACTGAGAAACAATCCATCACCTCCAAGGCCACCGTCTCCTCCCAGGAAAAGTCCACCTCCAAGTCCACCTCCAAGGGCACCCTCCTCCCAGTAAAAGTTCACCACCACCAAGTACAATCCATGACCTCAACACGAGTCCATCTCAATCTACGCAGCCGCCTCCACCCACTAAGGGCCAAAAGCGGAAGAATAGCACCGCTCTGTCGAGCGATAACCGACGCCCAAAGCGGCAGTTGTCGCCCCGCCCAAGAGTACCGTCATTCCTCCCAAGAGGGATTACGACCTAAACGATGAGGAGATCGATGTGGTCGTACGGGGCGAAGTGGATGCTCATTTTAAAAATAAACAACCTGAGCCAGAGGTCTAAATAAAACCGGAAACCAAGGAGCACTTTAGGAAATTACTGACGCGGCCATCCCAAGCTCAGTTAAATGCGCCAGATGACTATACACGGTGTCTTCAGAAGACACTGAAACAGAAGAGATCAAGTGGTAGAGGAAGCATCACAAAAGACGCTCCCCAGCAGGGGGAACAAGCAAAACAATCAAGTGGTAGCGGAAGCATCAGAACAGATGTTCCCCAGCTGGGGAAACAAGCAAAACAATCGAGTGGTAGTCGAAGAACCAAAAGAGACATTCCCCAGCTGGGGAAACAAGCAAATCAATCGCTCCCCCCGCTCCAGGTGTACATACCCGGACCTCAACTATATGGGGGAGAACCTTTGCATATGGAAACGGCTAAGGTATTGGCCGAGCAATGTAATATGTCTATTCATGACATTATTCACGGTGATCATATGCCCAAGGCTGAGGTAGCACCCAAATTTGTTCACGGGGAGCCTCTAGTCAGTTCTGAGAGACTTCGGGATATGCCAACAAAAATGCGACGATTGCATGAATGGTACATGAAAGTATCAAAAGAAGAGTGATATTGGCTCATAGCGAAAGTTCGAAAAGAGCATTACTTCACTGAAGACGAGGTCCGTATTGAATTTACAGAATTCTTTCAGTTATTCAATCTAAAGGAACTCGACAAATCTATCCTCAATTACTATTGTTTGTAAGTGATTACTTTATTTATGTAATTAAGTCTCTAGCTCAGCTTGTTCAATTCATTGCCGGTAAGTATACTCACTATGTTCTTTTGTACGCTATATATAATGATGCAGATTGAAGATTCTCGAATGTAAAATAAAGACTATCAACGGATTTGGGTTCATTGAGCCACATCGAGTTAATGGAGCTGTGCTAAAGGATAAGCCACTGGAGACCGAGCAAAACTTGCTCCAGTTTCTCACGAACCAGCATTTCTGTAATGAAATACTATTTTCTTACCACTTTGGGTGAGTGTGTTATTGTACACATTAACTTTTGCTTACTCGATGTTCAGTGTAAATGATGAGTTACTGACGTATGTAAACCTTGCGTAACTACCACTGGATTCTTCTAACCATTTCAGTTGACTTGGGAAGAGTTCACATCATGGACTCACTAACAAAGGCATGGAAGAGTACCGCAGCTAATGGCCAGCTTTCTACTAGTGAGGTACAACCAGCGACGGGCCTACGATTTTGCGAGTGTGTATTCAAAATTTCAAAGGATGCAAAAAATTATAGACTACATGCTAGTTTTTGGCATGTATAGATGATAATATAATCATATTGTTTCAAATGTATGTATGGAATATAAACAACAAAAATTGAGTATAATATCGTAGATTCATATAACATGTCATAACTTGAAATTGTTTAACATATCTAAAGCAGCATCTCAAATATGTAGAGGACATAAAATATAAAAATAGATAGGCAAGCTTATAACTTACAATATAACTTTCCGCGGCTTCAAGTTTTGAAAACTAGTTACGATGTCCCCATCTTTAATTTGCTCGAAGAATTACCGCTCAATTAATGTAATCAAGCAATCATTCAACTATTTTTTGGCCCAAAATCAACATATGCAATCTAAAAAGTCAGGTCTTATGAATTTTTGACAAATTCCATCTGATTTTTTTCTGAATTTCTATAGCACCTCAAATCATTTAGAGCAGGGAGATTGTGGAAGAAAGGAGGAGCAGCGAACAGCAATCAGCTAGCCGAAGACGTGGCCCTGCGCGGACGTCCTGGTCGTGGAGCAGGTAGCTAGGGTGGAGGAGATTCTGAATCAGAGAAGCACGCGTGCAGCCCTGCGCATGGCTCAGATGAGTGCGGCCTGCCGTGTCGACGCCGGGACTCCGCCGTCGCGCATCACTGCTGCCTATCTAGTTCCGTCCAGGGCTTGGACTCAGTTTAGGAAATTGGGGATGCGATCGGGAACTGCCAAAGACGGCAGACGCGCACGATCTAACAGACGTCGCTAGACGTGCGAGCGGCCGAGCAACGGAGCTAAATGGGCCAATTAGCTAGTTGGGCCCCATGGAGGAGGGTGGATGGACCGATGGAGGAGGGATGTTAGGCTTTGTGGCCTGAATACTCGGTCTGTTCTCTCATTTCCGTATTTTTTCATACATATGTGCATGTGCATTATATACTGTATATATCCAGTTTTTGTCAAAAAATTAGGTATTTCAACTGAATACCCTTGAATTGAAGTGGGCTCGCCCCTGGGCACAACCACCGAAGGTCGGACCTAGGATTTTCATGCCGGAAACTAAGGCATGGAACTCCAAGAGCATAGTCAAGAACGAAGGCTCTACCAGTGTCACCACCCCCACTCGTCGAGAACACATGCAAAATGTCAGTCGTCCGACATGGATACTTCTCCAAATCCGCTGCGAGTACTCCTTAGGATCTTCCCGAATGGACACGAGTATGCGATATGGAATGCCAGAGCTATCTGGTCTTCTTAACACATGACCATGATGACCCCCCATCAACACCTTGGTTTTCGTCGAAATGGAGTTTCCAAAGTTGACCCAAAGTGAATGGAGGTCTCCACTAGCCATGGGAAAAATCTTCATGTCACGTCGCACTCCCATGGTGTTGGCAGAACAAGCGTCGAGCCACTCGTGTTGCATACCACACATGCAATTTGATGCATGGACATTCAAGCACGCACACCTCTTTGGTGATGTGCACTTGTCCTGGCCAGAGCAGCCTGTGAGGAAACATAGAGTTGCCCGATTAGCCCCAGTATCAGTAGGAGGTGCACTCGGCCAAACGTGATCCGATCTGGTGCCACGGGAAGAAGGCGTGCATGTAGGTGGTGGCATAGAATGCTATCATCACCGAGATATATCGGTTTACTAGAGCGGGGTGGGGGGCCCACCACCACCGTGACGATGGCCTTTTCCGACGGTGATAGGGTGGAGGGATGGCACGGAAGGGGGCTTTGGGTGGCGGCGTGGGGCTCGTCCTCCCTAGTCAACCTAGATGGCGACCTAGGAGGAAGACCTAGGTGTTGTCAAGCCTAAGCCCATTAGGAAACTAGTAGTGTAAGTTCATTCACATATAGGATACACATTTAGATAGTAATATTAAAAAACCTCCTGGTTCGCTTCCCACCCGAGTGACTTCGGAGGTGATCTCGATCCGCCGCTAGCCCTCCTTAAATTAGTTGATCCATGCCGGCGGCGGTGGTAGCCCCCCTCTCGCCAAATGTTGGAGGGGTGAGAGTGTGTCGTGCCGGCGTTCCCATGGACATTGGTGGGGAGCTAGTGGTAGCACACGATGGTGTGACTGGGAGGAGGGGGCCTAGAAGCCGGAGCAGCAGCAGGAGCAGCAGGAGGGTGCTGGTTTGCTCGAATAAACAAGAGGTCCTAGGGTTCTTCTTGCGATATACAATGTTCTTCTTGAAGCCTGCACAGATTGATCTGGCTTGTGACGAGTTTCGGAAGGCTTCCTCGACAATCTCCATTGGGATCCTCATGCCTGGAGATTACAGGATCAGATGGGTTTCGATCATGTGCACCCTTGTTTTTGTACCATTCAGTTGTAGCACGGAGCGATGCGAAGCTTCACTGTCTATTGGCATCATGGGAGATGTCTTTTGTGTTCCATGGTGAAGTCAGAGACGGAGAATGTCATGGATGCTGAGATCTTATAACTAGTAATGGTGGTTCGATTCTTCGAGACGATGTAGAATTTGTTCGGTGATTCGTGACTCTTAATAGCGACATTGGCAAGTAGGGGCAGCAACACATCGAGAGGTACAAAGTCTTATCTTCAGGACGAAAATCAGAAGCCCGTCCTTAATTGATTGTGCCTAGCAATGGTCGCGTTGAAGGAATTGTTTTGAGAGTGCAAACTTTCTCTCGGGTGAAAACAATTATCTTTGATTGAGCGATTACGTTGCTTGTGCACTGTTTTTTCGAAGACGTTGCTTTTGGAGGATTTGGACTTCAGATGTTATTTTGGTGGTGTTTGTTCTTCTGCTAGAAAAAATAGATCACTGGCTTTATTTTTAATTTTTTCTTCTTTGTTTTAGGGTTCTGTGCATCTGTAATGCTTTTATGGCGGTGTGTTGATGTAGAGACCGGGTGTAATTGGTATTTTCGCGATATTAGACGCCTTTGCTAGCGGCAGGACGAACTGCTCTCCTTTCACTCTCTTGAAGCAATGCTATGCTGGAAATAGGCCAAAGCGATAGAGACCCAGCGAGACCGAGACGCTCGTGACTCCCCCTCCCCTGGCCCTCATGCCGCCGCCCCTAGTGCGGTGTCCAGGGCTCCCCCGCAGGCGCTCCGCCCCCACCCCCCGCCTCGTCCTCATCTCCCACCGTCACCGGTGGGCACCGTCCGGGCGGTGCTCGCGGTGTCCCGGTGGCGGTAGCGGCGGTGGCTCTTCTCCCCACGCGCGAGCACCTCTACCGGGGGTGGCGGCTGGCGGCGGTGTTGCTCGGCCGGCAACGGTCTAGCGGACCTGGGCGACATGGCGGTGGGGTGCTGACCTTGGCAGCAGGCACCTGCAGTTGCCGACAACTCCGGCGCCCGATGTGAGTCTGAGTGGGCTGGTTCGAGCAATGGTGCCTCAGGCGGACTGAGGAGCGCCTTGGGACGGGGCTGGCGCTGCTGATACCATGCCTTCTACAGTGCGGCGGTGGAGTTTTACGGGCCCTTCTGGCCCGGCCGGACCTATGGCTTCTTCGAGGGTAGCGGCGGCGGAGCCCTACGTGCAACAACGTGAGGGCAAGGACTTTACGAGCTCATCTAGGGCTCGGCCGGGCCTCCTCGGCCTGGTGTGTCCTCGCGGCTATGTCCGGTCGGCACCCTCCATTGGCGGTGGAGGAAGTCCTTTAGGTGGATCGGCATCTGCCGCCCTCCGGTTGCTTGTGGCTTGGTGTGCTCAGGCCGCGGCGTCCGGTCGGTTACCGTTTCTGGCGGTGGAGGTTGCTCCCTCCCGCCTAGTGGTGGTACCGCTGAACCTTACCCTTGGCTGCTCCCTTTCGGTCTGACCGACCTCGCAGCGGGTGTCGTGGTGCGACGGTGATGATGATGGCAAGACTGTGGGGGTGCATGTTGGTGGGCGGTGAGGTTGGGGGTGTGCTCTGGCTTGCCCGAGGTTAGAGTTTTGAGGTCAGGCGAAATCCCTATCGGCCTTGCCGGCCCCGACGCGGTGACGCATGCGGGTGCCAGCGTCCTTCCTGAAGGGCATCGGGTGTTCCCTTTCCCTACCTCTGTAGCGTACCGGGGAAAACCCTAGGACTAGTCCGGGCAACAGCGTCGTCATCGTCGCGGTCCTTTTTGGAGGTGTTGCTTGGTACGAGGCGCGTCAGAGTGCGAGGAGCGTGGTGGTCATCATCCGGTGGGTGCAACGGTTGTGCGTCATCGTCATTTTCGTTGGGCCGTCGTTGTCGGTATTATTTTCTCTTTTTCTTTCCTTTGGGCTTGCTTTGTGCTGTTTGCCCTAGCAGTAGACTCGTTTGTATCGGTAGTTTGCTATATTAATATAGCGGGGCGAAAGCCTGATCGGAGGACGAAACAATGCTATGCTCACGTGACGATCGACCTGAAGAACAGGGTGTACAAGCCGAATGCCCCGTAATCCTTTATTCGAAAAGGTAATCTCTCGGAAGAACTGTAAGTTAAGCACGCATGGATTACATGCATGCACGCGAGGTGCAAAAATCGCCAAAACTGAAACTAGCCGATGATGTTTCGTCAAACAAAATTTAGCCGATGTGGCCGTGAGAGGGTCATCACAGCCACATGGCTCCGGCGGCTTTGAGCATGGGCACCAGCTTGCCGCCGAGATGCAAGGATATGATCCTGTCCGTGGAGCCGACGAGCTTGCCTCCGATGAAGACGGCAGGGACGGGCGGATTGCGGCCGAGGCGGCGGGTGAGATCCCGCTCAATGTCGCGGCCGCGTGGGTCCTTGTCCAGCTCGTGCACCACCGCGCCCACGCCGAGGCCGGAGAAGAGGGTCGTCACCGCGTGGCTCATCGGGCAGTCGACGTTTGCCGTGAAGATCACCACTGCCTTCTCCGCCGACAGCCTCGTCACTCTCTCCATCGCTCAACAGTTCTTGGCTTGTTTCTTGCCCGCGAGTGAACGATCTAGTGTTAATTACTATAGGGAGCGGTGATGACCGTTGCTCGTATTATCTGTGGTTGTAGGGGTGTGAACCGAGGCCCTTTTTATAGTGTTCATGATATGCCAGTCCAGATGGAATCTGGGACGACTGCATGGCACGCTCAAATTGGGCAGCTTAGTACTTTGACATGGCAGTTTGGAACCTTTAGGGTAGTTTTTTTTTTTTTGAAATGGGGAGCGAAACTCCGGCCTCTGCAACACAGCCTAATTTATTGCAACGTTTCAAACAAAATTCAAAGTATTACAATCATGGATCAGAGAGGGTTGAAACATATATCAACCATCTAAAAATGAAAAAGAAATATACACTAGCCATATTGAAGTCTGCTAGTGTGACGCCACCCAGTGGCCAGGAAATATAAGTCATGTGCAACCATTAGCAGCCTGTTGCATCCAGTATCCATCAGCTCCCGCTGATCCGCCGGGAGTAAGTAAGACCATAGTTGTATCCAATGCGCCGCCAATCGAATAACCTGCAAAAAATTAGTACCCGTTTGTTTATTGAAGACAATGTTATTTCTGGACGTCCATATGGACCAACATAAAGCAGACACTCCAATCCGTAGTCTAGCTTTATTCTTTTTATCAATCCCATTTAGCCAATTTTCAAACATGTTCGTAATATTGGATGGTGGGGGTATATTATAAGTGAAGTATACAATTCGCCTAATAATACTAGCAAAAGGGCATGAAAGAAACAAATGCTCTATAGATTCCATAGAATTGCAAAAACAACATTTCTGACATCCCATCCATTTGCGCTTAGCCAAGTTATCTTTAGTCAAAATGACTTTATTTTTAAGGAACCACATGAATATTTTAATATTTAGTGGGACTTTTAATTTCTACAGGTACTTATGCAAAAATCTTGTATGACCATTCATCTGATCTAAATACATAGACTTAACAGAAAAAGTGCCCGTGTTGGTTAACTTCCACACAAAATTATCAGGGTTATCAGTAAGGTGAACCATCATTAAACGCTGACATAAGTGTAACCATTTTGTCCACTTATCACCAGTCAAACTCCTTGTAAAAGGAATATTAAGAGGTGTTTGAGCAAGTGCCTTTGCCACTCGAATATTTTTTTGCTGAACAATATTGTATAAGGATGGATATTGTTGCGCAAGAGATGTATCCCCTAACCACGCATCTTCCCAAAAGCGAACATTTTCACCATTGCCGATTTTAGAAAAACCATGAGTAAAAAACATTTCTTTCACTCGCATGAGGCCTTTCCAAAATGGGGAATCGGTCAGTTTCGCTTCTACTTGAGACAAAGTTCTATCATGAAGGTACTTATTATGAAGGAGTTGTTGCCACATACCCTCCTCAGTTAATAGTTTAAAAAGCCATTTGCTAAGTAAACATTTATTCTTAATCTCGAGTACTTCTATGCCTAACCCCCCCCGATCTTTAGGGCGGCAAACAATGTTCCACTTTGATAGTCTATATTTCTTCTTAGTATCCGTGCTTTGCCAAAAAAAATGGATCTATAAAAGTCCAAACGTTTTCTTACTCCCTTAGGAATTTCTAAGAAAGAAAGCATAAACATAGGTAAACTAGTCAAAACCGAGTTGATAAGAACCAGACCTAGCTTAGATAAGAAACGACTTTCCACAGGATTCCATTCTGAATTCTTAAGTTTTCTATAATGGAAAGGTACTCCAAGATACCTAAAAGGGAGGGAACCGGTCTCACAACCAAAAATTTGCGTATACTCCGGTTCCATCTCTTTTGCTTTTCCAAAACAGAAAATTTCACTCTTGTGAAAATTAATTTTTAAACCAGACAGTTGTTCAAAAGTAGATAAGATCAGTTTCATATTAACGGCCTTTTCCAAATCATGCTCCATAAAGAGTATAGTATCATCCGCATACTGAAGAATAGAAACCCCACCATCCACCAAATGTGGGATAAGACTTCCAACTTGGGCTTCCCCTTTTGCCCGAGCAATGAGGATAGCGAGCATGTCAGCAATAGTGTTGAAAGGGATTGGAGACAACGGGTCCCCTTGTCGCAAACCTTTTCTAGTTTGGAAATAATGGTCAATATCATCATTTATCTTTATTCCAATGCTCCCGCCTTGAACAAATTGCTTAATCCACTCACACCATTGTGGATCAAACCCCTTCATGCGTAACACCTGTTGCAAAAAAGGCCACTTCACCTTGTCATATGCCTTTTCAAAGTCAATTTTAAAAAGCACGCCATCCAATTTTTTACGATACAACTCGTGGATAGTCTCATGTTGAATGACAATTCCTTCAAGGATATGTCGCCCTGGCATAAAGGCGGTCTGCGTAGGTCTAATCACTTTATGAGCCAAATCAACAATATGATTAGTAGCCACCTTAGTAAAGATTTTGAAACAAACAATTAGTAAACAAATAGGCCTATATTGTTGTATCTGCACGTCGTTTTCTTTTTTGGGTAGAAGTGTAATAACCCCAAAATTTAATTTAAACAGGGGCAATTCTCCTGTTTTCAATTGATCAAAAAGAGCCAAGAGATCACTTCTTATGACATCCCAAAAAGTTTGGTAAAACTCAGCAGGCAACCCATCTGGTCCCGAAGCTTTAATATGTTCCATCTGAGATATAGCCTCAAAAACTTCACTCTTAGTAAAGTCAGCCGTAAGAATAGCATTTTCTTCAGCTGAAAGTTGAGGGATGTCATCGACCCTTTCTTCCATGAGTGAGAAATTATTATGCTCGGGCTCACCAAAGAGCTTTTTATAATATTCAGTAATATAGACCTTTAGATTATCCTCTCCCACAATGGTTCCTTCGTCTTGCTCTAACTGAATTTTTTTCTTTTTCCTGCTTTCCATTTGCAATTAAATGAAAATATTTAGTATTGTTCCCCTCTTATTGAACATGCTTAACTTTAGCCCGCTGAGCCCATTTGGTCTCTTCATCACGTCTAAATTTGTTGACATATTCATTTGCCTTTTTAAGTTTCTCCTTTTCTGAAACAGACAAAGGAGAAGTTTCTGCTTTAATGTCAAAGTTATCAATAATGGACAATAAGCGTTCTTTTTCTTTTTTATATTTCCCACTTAGGTTCTTTGCCCATCCTCTCAAAAAACGGCGTAAGTGCCTAATTTTATTTTGCCATCGCTGAATAGGAGTTGTACCCATCATTACAGATTCCCATTCCTTTTTTATCATCTCAAAGAAACCATCTTGACGCAACCAGGATAGCTCAAAAGAGAACCTAGCCTTGTTTCCAAGGTGAGTTTGATGACCAGAATCTATTAAAAGCGGAGTATGGTCCGATCCAGAACGAGTTAAAGCTCGCACTGACACTAAAGGGAATTTTTGTTCCCATTCAACACTAGCAAGGACACGATCCAATTTTTCATAGGTTGGATTGTCATGTCTATTAGCCCATGTAAACTATCTACCAGAGAGAGCAATTTCTCTCAGGTCCAGACTCTCGATGATCGCATTAAACATAAAAGGCCATCGAGGATTATAGTTGGTGTTGCTTTTCTCTTCACTATTACGTAAGATATTAAAATCACCACCTAACAACATGGGTAGTGACACTGTCTCACACATCCGTACAAGCTCACACAAGAAGAGATGCTTGTGTGAATCCTGTGCGGCACCATAAACCGGTATAAGGAGCCACTCAAAACCGTCAAATTTAGATCGCAAATGCAATTTAACGCAGAAATCCCTAGTCTCCACATTTTTATCTTGTAAAGTTTCAGAATTAATACCGATCAAAATTCCACCAGACCTCCCATGTGGAGGTAGACAAAACCAAGTGAAATCTCTACCGCTAGCTAGATGTTTAAAAAAAGTTACCGTAAAATTAGATCTCCCGTTTCCAATAACGCAATAAAATCTAACCGATAATCTCTAATCGCCTCGTTAACAAAAAAATGTTTTGCCGGGTCCCTAGAACCCTCACTATTCCACGTCATAACTCTCAAGCCTTCCATGAAGACCTAGTAGCTTTAACTCTAACACGAGTACTTCTTCTCACGTTGGTCTTATCATAAGACTTGCGTCTCCTCGGACGCGCCACTTTCGTAAATGGAACATCAAACTCAGAGAGGTTGCCGCTCACAAGACTATGCTCAGAGACCAAATCGTCACATAGTTGAGACACACGAGAGACCAAAAGGTTCTGCCCACAGTCACTTGTTTCATCGTCTTTTTTAAGCATTGTTAAATTACGGTTCAACTCAGTATCCAGGATCAACCTAGCTGCAGTATGCTTCTCCAAAGAATTATGCCCCATCAAAACCCCCAAATTTTTCGCCCTATCAATCACTTCTACTTCGGTAAAAGAGAAGACCGCAAAATTGTTTAGGAGATTCGTACCTTGGCCATGAAGATTTTTTCAACGCTGAGCCAGCAGCATCGCTCTCTCCATTTGAGTGGCATCGATATTTGGCTGAACTTGAAGACGCCCGCTCGAACGTATTTCAGTTGGTGGCTGCACTCCACCAAAGCGGATAATTTCCCACAGACGGCGCAAATTAACGAGTGTTTAACTCATCAATGCCCATTGTTATGGACTTGGGTTTTGGAGAAGGAGGGAACGCTAGAAGTCTCGATCGGCTAACAGACAAGCACACAGGGACGCAAGGTTTACCCAGGTTCAGGCCTCGTAGAGGACCCTACTCCTGCTTGTCTGCTCTTGATTGATGATGATCCGAAGGATTACAATGTCTCCGATGGCGATGTATGCGCAGATTGGATCTGGCGTATGGGAGATCGTAGATCTATCTATTGGGGGAGCCACGATGTCTAGATCTATTGTGGCGTAGCCTGTCTTAGGTCGTGTCCTCCTCGTTGGACCCTCCTAGCCTTTATATATGGGGAGGCTAGGTCTCAGGCACCAATACGAGTTGGTTACAAGTTAGATTACAACTCTAGTCTAGTCTTGTACTTTCCTTGTCTTGTTATGCCAGGAGTCTGTGTCCTTGTTCATATCAGTCGAACCGTCATAGGCGTCATGTACCTTGGCAATTCGTCGAGTGGGTCTTCCGTCGAACCGCACCAGGTAGGCCGTAGTTGAGTGCCTATTGGGCATACCCATGTCAGTCCTCTTGCGCCAATCTTCAGCATATGGGCTCACCATACTATCCATCCCTGACAGCTCCAGCCTGACACCCCCACCTGGGGTTTTAGGCGAGACAAGAGGTGCAGGCAACATCCACGTAGCGGCATCACCGTGCAACATGGGCATCTGTACATCAGACACAACCGCCGTACCAACCGAACTAGGCGAGGCACACATCTGGTCCATGGACACTGACGAGAAAACACAATCGGTAACCTGATCATAACGTGCAACACCATCATGGGCATGTGACAAAATCAAAGGAGGACAAAAAGTTTTTGTGATCGTACCCTTGGGAGATTTAGGTAATTTTTTAAATAGATCGGCAGGTAAACCATCGGTCCCAGGAAGATCAGCTTCCTTGCGGCCAATTAGACATGCTGAATCTGTCAAGATATGTCATTATGAGTAGCAGCATCAAAAGAAATAAAAGAGGATGTAGATAATTTCAAATTACCCAAACCTGACGTAAACGGGTCAGCATCTATATGAGCCACCATAGATAGTATAGGTGCAGACCTAGCATTCCGATCATCCTCAACAGTGGGATGGATGTAAGGAGTAGAGAAAGAGCCGAAACATATGTTAGGCTGCCTGATTCCCTGTCATAGCTCCATCGTGCGCCATTTCCGAGCTACTCTCCTCCACAACCTCATTGGCTAGGTTTCCTAGATTATGCCCATTATTCAGATTTCCTCCCTCCAAATTGGTGTTTTCATTACTATGATCATCTCCATCTCCCTGAATGTCATCCATCACAACATCATCCAAAGGAGGTGGCGGGGGATTTCCTTCAACTTGGAACCTCAGGTTGTAAAAATTGTCCTTGATAAGAATATCCATCCTCTCTGGCACTAGAGTAGGATCAAGGCAAGCCACATATATACGCAAAACATCAGTCCTCCTAGTGTATGCCATATCAATATCAATTGTTTTACCAAACAAAGTTCCAATAGCCCATAGAAGCAAGTAATCATCAAGAGCTTCTGATGGTAGGTCATGAACTCTTATCCACACCTTCTCAATAGTCCAAGCTGGCTTCACCGCTGATCTCCAAAAGTCAAATGTCAAGGAGCATGGACTATTTGGTACTCTGAACGAGCCAAAGTGTTGAGCTGTAAGCAAATCCTTCTTAGTAGGGAAATTAACCTGATAGACATTATCATCAGTTTGTGTTACACTCCATTGGTATTGATCATCAGGGACAACCCACCTCAGTTGAGAAATGATCTCAGGAATGGTCATGGAACCCCCACTAACGGTCACTCTCGCCATACGAGTATTGTCGAATCTAGGCCTAACAGCCCCGGACCTTAGAGCCTCAAAGAACATCAGACGGTCAAACGCAAAACCATACATGACCATCGTAGGCTTTGGAGCCAAAAGAACAGGACAAGCATTTGAAGGGTGTTGAGGGGATTGACAAACATCACATAATGTAGTTGTATCATTCAAATGGTGTCCCGATTAATCACAATGAAAGCATTTAGGGCCCTTTTGCTTCTTTGCTCTAGCATTCTGCCCACCATCAGAACCTGCATCACCAGCTGCCTCTCTAAAATCATTGTTTCGCACCCGAGGAGGTTGTGCCGCATTCCTTGGCATGACGGAATTTGGTGCAGCAGATATAGGAGTCTGCACCCCTGCAGAAGAAACACCCCCGGCAGACTGCCGCGATGGCTCGGTAGGCTGCCACATAGCAACAGCAGACTGTCGCGGTAAAGAGGACTGTTGCCGCAAAGCAACAGCAGACTGTCCCGGCAGAGAAGTAGGCTGCAGCTGAGTATCAGAATTGCGTGCCGCCGGTTCAGCAGGCGTCGTTGAGCTCAGGTTTCCAACCTGCTCAGCAAATTGTTTTGCAATGGCAGCCGCAGCTTTCCTAACAAACTCATCTTGTAAGGACGATAGGCCATTTCCTTGCACATTGAAATTAGTCCTACCTCCCGATCCACGGCCTCCAAAAGCCGGACGAAAATTTCCATTATTATTTCTGTTGTCATACCTATGAGGATTCCTTCCCCCTCCATTCATCCTCCTAGGGTATCCTCGCTGAAAAGCAGCGGCGCTGTTTACCTGACACTGACCTCCATTGAAACCAACTCCACCACTGAAGCTGCCATGAGCACCATCAAAACCCTGTTGTCCACCACCAAAGCCATGATTGAGACCATGAAAATCTCCCGCATCCTCATCCCCAGCGGTGCCGCTCGGGCCTCCCTGAACGAAGTTACGGTTGGTGTTTTCCCAGTGGCCGTCTTTACGACCACCACTAGCACCACGTTCGTTTCCTCGAGAAGAGCCACCGCCTCCTTCATGGTTCATCGCGTCCGCAAGATCGCTCGGCACCACGACCGCCGCCGAACGGGAGTTATTTTGCCAGATGAAACCAAGGAGGCGACGCATGCCACCTGCGGTCTGCCTTAAGGGTTTCGGAATCCGGGCTTCCATCCTCGGGCCCATCGTGACATCGCAATGAGCCCGAGTGGACGAAAACGATACTGCCTGTGAGCCTGCATGGCCCATCGATGCAGATCGGGATGGAGGATTCGAACGCAATGTCCGTTTGGAAATCAAAAAAGTCACCTTGGAAAACGCCGGTGACTGCGCCCCTGCCGGCGGCCAATACAACGTCGCCTCCCCATTGCAACTCTTCTTCTCCATTGGACCAGAGTCCATTCTCTAGCATCGAAGGAATCCAGAACAAACATGGACGGTGGCAAGACAACAGACTTGGTAGCAATCTTCGACCCTACAAACACAGGATTAGGAACGCGATCCATTACCTTAGATTGATCAGTGAGTTGGACGTCGATCAGATCAGCCGCCATTCGCCGCTGTCTTCTCTTTTTCTCTTCCTTCCTTCGCAATGCCGCCGTAGACTCCTGGCTGAGATCGCAGGGGACCGCGCTCGGAGTCCTACATAGATAGGACCACGATCTTGGTGTTGAATCCAGCGAGGCACCTTCTGGCGTCGGTGAGGAAGGCTCATCGTCATCAGACTCCGAGGAGAATACCCAGAATCGCCCTACAGGTCTCTTCGCCGGCTCTCCGGAATTTTCGGTCATCTTTTCCCTAGAACGATTTTTTGGTACAAAACAGGGTAGAGGGTACCTAAAGGTTACCCACTTTCATTCTTATTAGTACTATATCGGTTGAGAGTCCAGTGACCTTTCAAGATTTCCATTACAATAATGTACTAGGAACATTCGAGTCAGTACACTAGAAACAAAAAGCAGCGAGAGGGGGTAACAACTGGTCATCTATTTCATACAAAATTGCAGGTTATAAGTACGTTGAAGCATAAGTTACATCCCTACAACTTTATCTTCATAAATTTTTACAGCTTTAGGGTAGAATAACAAAGCAGCATTATTTGCTATCTAAAGAGAAAATACTGATTTGACTGACGGCGGATATACAGTACTTGTGTCATACTTGTTAGAAAATATCGAGAGAATGTCACGTCATATTACCATGACAAATGATGTGTAAGTAATTTCTGTTTTACCGAGATCACTAGACTGCCCTTAAATTGAATGCAGTACTTTCACATTCCATTGTTTTAAAGTACATGTGTGTGTACATGTTCATTATTTGATAAAGAAGATGATAGGCGGCGCACAGGGATAACGTTTTGAAATAATTTTAAATGGGGATAGCGAGATATTGCGGGAATAATTCAGATCCCCATCACAAAAAAGTGGAATACCACAGAGCTTGAAGGGTCCCTCCTCCTTTTTCAATCGAAGCCACCATTGGATGCCATATATTTGCCAGTGATCCAACATGTTCTAAAAAATGCTTATATATACATAGCCTGAATTACAAAAAATTGTAGTGATTGATCCCTTTTATCAGTTAAAACACTAACATATATTGGCATGTTAATTTTGTGTAATACGTGAAATTGTTTTATGTAGTTAATGAAATTGAACTTACTAAATTTCCTCTAAAAAAATTCCCTGAAATTTCATATGGAGGACTTTACTACATTAGAGGAATGTCTCATAAATCAATTTAAGGATATGTTCTTTACCATTCGATCATATATGTTTCCAGAAAGCTTTCACTTCTTTCGACAACAATGTATGTACAATGACAACAATGTATGTACAACCTTGCCATGGCTGAACATATTGGACGAAATAGACAACACGGAAAATATACAGCAACAATCATAGCCAATCATACCGAAGAAAAATTAGAAGTGGGCATAAAATCCGCCGTATGGAATAGTTGTTGCATGTACAATACAAGATCATTTGGATTCCAAAAAAATAGAAGATTCGAAAAGTAGGTAATATATAGAAAATAAGTCACAACATATATAAATATTAAGCTACCAAAGATGCTAGGAAATGCGGTACCCAACAGTCCACATGATTTGGATATGGCTAGATACCTTGTTCTGCCTTATCTATCCATGTATTTCCACTTGTGACTTGTGGTTTTAAAATATGTAGAAAATTGAAGGCATTGATGCAGCCAAATGAAAAAGATAATTAAAGCAGGAGTCACCAAGTGCAAGTAGCTAAAGGCATCTCTCTCACTCTCTCTCCGCGTCGACGGCTTACCTCACCGGGTTGACAACTTGGAGTATTAACATACAGTGCATGTGATGCAGCGTATCGAGACCGATCAATTGAAGCATATAAATAAACTAGGTGGATATGCGTACTTCACCGCGCCGCCTACAGTCTATTTGTCAGAGCATAGTAGGTGTGTTGTATTCACTGCTGGTAACAGATTTTGTTTTATTTCTGTTACCATAAATGAAAAACATGAGCATGTGCGGGGTTGAGTGTTTTAATCGGTAGACAAATGTGTCATTTACGTGTTAGACATGTCTAAAACAGAGAGATCTGACCTTAGACGCCAGAAGCGGACCCTTATTTCGTATTAAAGCTCATAAGCAACATACCAGTGTTTCTTCAAGTAAACAAAAAGGTACATCGAACAATCTTCAAACAAAAATACATCGAGCAATAGACCAAGTTCAGTACATGATCAAGGTAAAAAATTAATAATGTCAAAATGAGCTAACTTATGCAGATCACACGGTAACCTTGTTCGATTGCCTCAAAATCGATGCTTGCAGCTATTTGGATTGCGCAGCCTCAAGGGAAGGCATAACTTTATATTCAACACTTATAAGTGACTACATTATTAAATGTTAGTTAAGTCAATATAGACAACCATATTACATATATACTAATTCTATGTAGGAGTTATACTTGGGGAGTGAGCCTAGCTCAACTGGTTGGGGGAGTGGATGTACAAATCCAACACCTAAGTTCAAATCCTCACAGAAGCAAATTAAGGTTCCTATTTATACTTGAGGATCAGGCTCTCTTGGTACTCATGCAATTTATCCTCAGGACCAGGCTTGGTACTTAACTAAGTTTAAAATTCCTGATACTCTTGCATAATGGCTGTGTGCATCCTTAGTTGGTGTAGAGGTCGGGGAAGTGAAATCCTCCCTCCATTTATAGATAGTTCATCTGCTTTGAGATATGTAATCCCTCCCGAGCCCCTCCTCGTCCCGACCCCGTGTGGCGCCGCCGCCGCCGCACCGGGTTGCCACCGGCCTGCCACCCACTCCCGCACGCCCCTCCTCTCTGTCGCCGCCGGTTCCGTCGCCAGACAAAGCTCCAGCGGCACGGCGGCGGCGTGGCCCTAGCCCTCTCATACGTCGCTTCCATGGTGGCGGCGGCTCGAGATCCAGGCATCGGTGGCAGTGCTCCAGCGGATCTCCAGTAATGATGGCGGGTGGGCGGCGGCCAGTGAGCTCTGACGGCAGTGGTCCCTGGGCGGCGAGGCAGTGGATGGTGTCGAGATCTAGGGTTCCTAGATCGGTGATGTCTTCGCCTCCTCGACATCAGCCGGTGTCGTCCGGAGGTATTCTGTGGCCTACTTTGCATCATGAGGGCGCCTGGGGTGGAGGACATGGGTTTGGTGGAGGTGGACATCTTATCCATCGAAGGTGGCCGGCCTGCGGCAGGATTGGCAGATCTCGCGATCCGTCTTCCAGTCCTAGCAGCGAGGCGGGGAGACCTAGGTGCCGGTGAAAACCGAGCCATTGGCAGGCGATGGCGGCGTTACCACGTCGTTACCTTGATGAAGTCATCACCGTGCACCTTGTGTAGACCTCAGTCGTGCTACTCCGGGGGAAACCCTAAGATCTTTGGGTCGGGCGATGGCGGTGCTGCGGTGTTGGTATCGCATTCTCTCATGGGAGCATTGCCTATGGAGTAGTGTTGGATGGAAGTGGCAGGAGTGGTGGAGCGGCTAGGGCGGGGGGTGGTGCTTCTTGGCACCATGGGGGTGTCGGTAGCTGTTGTGGCAAGAGTCGGCACATCGATCTACACACTGAAGATGGTTGGTGGAAGATAGTGAAGGCATCAACATCCAGAGCGTGTTTGTGGGCGTCGCTCCGTGGATATGTTGTGCAGTTCTAGTGCTCCTTTTGCTTGAGTTCGAGCCGCCGCGCCAAGGTGTTCCAGCTTCTCTTGGCGAGTGGCAATAGTGTGAGTGACCATTGGGCGGGGTCGAAACAGGTAGATAGGTGTTCGATAGATCTCATTGGGGAGCTAGCGATACGGTTATCATTTTTGCTCAGTGTTTTGTTTAGCGGTTCCAGTTTGTATGATCTTTGTAATGGCCTTTGCCAAACATTATGGTTCTAATAATAAATAAATGTTGTGTGCATTGCTTGATGCAGAGGCCGGGGCTCTGCTCCCTATTTCGAAAAAATGTAGGAGTTATACTTGATATATTCCAAATTATTCACTGGTTCAATAAAATTTAGAAGAGAAGGCATGGCTGGAAGTTGCCATGAATCTTAAAAGCAAGATCTAATATGTAATCAAGTTTGATAATTTCTGTACATCAAAATGAAAAATAGAAGTTATGATATTTTTTTGGACCCACTTAGTCGATGGAACCTGCTTGTTCATTAATCATAGAGCATGATCCAAGTCAAGGGCACTATTTTTTTTGTTAATTCTTGTAGAAATTGTAGAACAACATAGAACATGTATCAATTTACGCAAGCATCTCATGTATTTTCGAGATATGCTAATATATTCAAAAGAAAATTCAGTTGCAGAGCCTAAGAGGGGGTCAAAATCAGCTTGTTGTACTTTGTTTCAGGAATGGATACATGTTAATTGTTGAAGTGACATGAAACACGGTCGTTTCTCGCATGTTAGTGCTCCACGTTTTTCGTTCATCGATTCGTCCATTTGGTTATTATAGATTCTGGGTTCTGGCCAATCTCTCTGCGTTGTGTCATCGTATGTCTCACGAGCCTTCTCCTTTTCAATTCCTTTTTTCCACCATTCATCCCTGATTTTTCTAGTCAAAGAGGTGAGGATGATGCAACATCTTCGTGTAGTCCTGCATAGGAGCGTCTCTGCCCGCTCCGCCCCCTCTCTCTCACCCCCACCAATCCACGCGCTCACCTCCTCCTTATATTCCTTATCACTGGCAAAGCGTGGTGATAGACGGGTGCGCGAGGTCTGGGGCGATGTTGAATCGATAGAGGGCAAGTTCGAGGCGGGGAGGCAGAGGTGGCCGACGCTGGATCTGGGATCTAGACAGGAGGCGATGGCCTCGTGAGTGGATGGGGTGGAGGGAGCGGAGGTGAGAGGGAGAGCTTAGGAGTGGAGGGGCCTTCTCCTTTTCAATTCCTTTTTCCGCCATCCGTACCTGATGTTTCTAGTCAAAGCGGTGAGAATGATGAGACATCTTCGCTACTCCCGCATAGGAGCGTCTCTACCTGCCCCGCCCCCTCTCTCTCTCACCCTCACCATCTGATACACTCACCTCCTTCTTATCTTCCTCACCACCTGCAAAGCGTGGCGGCGGACAGGTACGCGAGGTTTGGGGTAATGTTGAATCGGTACTGGGCAGGTTCGAGGCGGGGAAGTAGAGGCGGCCGACGCTGGATGCGGGAGATGGATAGGAGTAGGTCGCCTCGTTAGTGTATGGGGATGAGGGAGCGAAGGTGATACGGGGAGCTTGGGAGCGGAGGGGCCTTCTCCTTTTCAATTTCTTTTTTCCGCCATCCATCCCTAAATTTTCCAAACAAAGCGATGAGAATTATGCAACATCTTCGCTAGTCCCGCATAGGATCTTCTCTACCTGCGCTACCCCCTCTCTCAACCCCACCGTCCCACGTTCTCATCTCCTCCTTATATTCCTCACCACTGGCAAAGCGCGGCAGCGGACGGGTGCATGAGGTCGGTGGCGATGTTGAATCGGTACTGGCAGGTTCGAGGCGGGGAAGCAGAGGCGGATGACGCTGGGTGTGGGAGCTATACGGGAGGCGGTGGCGTCCTGAGTGGATGGGGCAGATGGAGTGGAGGTGATAGGGAGAGATCGGCAGTGGAGGGGCCTTCTCCTTTTCAATTCCTTTTTTTGGCACTCGTCCCTGATTTTTCTAGTCAAATAGGTGAGGATGATGAGACATCTTTCCGTAGTCCCACATAGGATCATATCTACCCGCGCCGCCCCCTCTCTCTCACCCCCACGCTTCCACACGCTCACCTCCTCCTTATCTTCCTCACCACCGGCAAAGCGTGGCGGCGGACGGGTGCGCAAGGTCGGGGGCGATGTTTAATTGGTACTGGGTAGATTCGAGGCGGGAATCAGACATGTCTGGCGCTGGATGCGGGAGCTGGACGGGAGGCGGTGACCTTGTGAGTGGAGGAGGCAGAAGGATCAGATGTGAGAGGGAGAGGTTGGTAGCGGAACGGGCGGTGTAGGTTGCTAGGGGAGATAGAGGAGGGGTTGGGATGGGCGGGAGTGCGGGTGGAGGGGAACGTGATTGAGATGGGATGGGGTAAGGGCGGGGACGGGAGGGACCAACTCGTAAGACTTTGGTCAACACCCGAAACTGCACGGTTGAGATGACTCAGAGTGAAAATCAGACTGTCAAAAACCAGCACGCGGACATATGGCCTCAGACGGCTTTCTTTTGTTGAGGCTTAAGCTATAGTATAATATATCATGCATGTGTCAACGCATGATTTGATATCCATCCATCACTCTGTATCATATCAGTTCATATATACACCACAGATCAAAGCAGTTTTAAAAGCATCTCTAACAGATGATATAAAATAGGGCACCCAAAACATGTGATGTAAAAGTTTTACATCACCAAAATGAGTGTTTTACATCACATGTAAACTTTCTCATTTCTACATGATGTAAAATAGATCACCTGTGCCATGGCAGCTGGTGATGTAAAATATATCACCTATTTCAATCTCCACTCCCCATGTTTAACTAAGACAATTATCATCACAAGCATATATGGAACAATTACTATGAAACTTCATCTAAAATTGATCAAAATAAATTGAAATCAAATAGTACTTAATTATTACATGACAATTCAAATAGTTCATCCAATGACTCATCAAGTAGCACACAAATAACATCAGAGTTCTCAAATACAACACCATGACATAGAGTTCATCACATCTAGCAGGTTTGCTCTTCATTCCACTTCCACCACTCCTCGATGAGATTCTTCTATAGATCATCGTGCACATCCGCATCTGCAATGTGGTGGTACACCTCGATGAAGCGTTCTACTCGATCACCACCTCTACGTGGTTGCACCGGTCTCCCTATTAAGTCATACCCATCGTACACCTCATCCTTGCCTCTTTCATTCTCAATGATTATGTTATGCATGATCACGCATGCGGATGTCTACGCACTTCTATTCTTGTAGACATTTGTTGGGTCTCCAAGTGCAGAGGTTTGTAGAACAGCAGCAAGTTTTCCCTTAAGTGGATCACCCAAGGTTTATCGAACTCAGGGAGGAATTGGTCAAAGGTATCCCCTCTCAAGCAACCCTGCAATTGGTAGAACTTTTCGGTGGCGGCGGCGCTGCGGAACTTTTCATGGCTAGAGGCTTGATGATTTAGGGTTTACGCATCGGGAGGCTCTTATAGGCGAGAGGGGAGACCGACGGGGTGCCGGAGGGGCCCACACCACCCCCTGGTGAGGCATGGCCTGGCCCGCGCCACCAGGTGGTGTGGCCAACCCCTGGACCCTCACCGTCTCGTCTTCTGGCTCCGTGAGTCTTCCGGTAAATATCAACTATGGCTTTTGTTCGGTCCAATTCCGTGAATATTGATTTTCTGACTTTCCTGGAACCAAAAACATCAGAAAACAGGCAACTGACACTGTGGCACTTGTTAATAGGTTAGTCCAAGAAACCATATGAAAAGTACTCCAAAGTGTGGACAAAACACAAGAAAGTGGATAAAACCAAGCATGGAACATCAAAAATTATAGATACATTTGCAATGTATCAACATCCCCAAGCTTAACTCCTACTCGTCCTCGAGTAGGTAAGTGATAAAAAGAAAGAATAATTTTTGAGGTGACATGCACCATCATAAACTTGATCAAAGTATTTGTAAAATATTGAAAGCTGGGATCATAGTAATTCAATCGTAACATGAAAGACAAAGTTCCAGCAATAAGACAAAGAAACTATGATGCAACATGAAAAGACACAAACAAAAGATTCATGAATAACAATGCGTTGCAAGATGTTTGTTTGTTTCAAATAAAGAAAACATAGCACAATAGTATTCAGCTTGTCCCTCATAGAGTAGCAAATATAAATGCATAGGACACCTTTAAAGTTCATAAGAGTGACTAGATACAAATAGTTTAAAACAAGCAATATCAAGTTATGCATCAATCAACAAGTCTTGGGAAAATGCAAATAGAACTAAGAATGGCCACTATTCTCTCAAAGTAGGTGCATAAAGGTAGAAGGTGGAGACTCAACATAAAAGTAGAAGAAAGGCCTTCATAGAAGGAAGTAGAGATTCAAGTTTCATAAAGAGATTCCAAAAATTATGGTACTTGTTAGCTTTCAGCTCTCATTGCCCCTATCATAAGCATCTTGAAGTTATTAAGGTTAAAGTGACACAACTAAGAGGATATGCTTGACAAGTTATAAATCGAAGTCTCATGCCCCTTACTTACGAAGACCGAACCTCATGCTACTCAACTTTAGTCACAAGTAAGCTCTTGTCATTTTAAGTACATATGTATCATAAAGTCCCGCCAACGAGGTATCCCTTGCACATGATGCAGGAGCTATCCCATAATCAAAATGACAAGGCAAACAGACAATGAGCATCTCAACAATCTTTTTATTTGCTATTTGCATAGGTTTTTATTGAGGATGCTTCATAGAGTGCTCATTATGGTGATGCTGCAAGTTTCCACCATGATTAGGCATGGCTTAGGCTAGCGGCCTAGGTGTTTCGCTAACACACATACAAACTCCATGATCTCACAAGTTCCACTTTTATTTCACACCGCCGGGATCCATAAGCAAAAGAACATGATATCAACGGGGTACAAAGTACAAGTGCAATGTTGAAAGAGTTCCCCATGACACATGGTTCTGCTAACTTCAACTTATAAAGCGCAAGCATATACACAACAAAAGAAGGACCCAATGGTTCAAGTTTATTAAATGCAAGAAAAGTAAAGTGTGCCATCAAGTTCATGAGAGATTTAATCACTAATTTTCACATAACAAGTTTAATTTGGAAGGTAGATAAAAACATGAATATACTTGGAATAGCATATGCTAATAGGTAGGTATGGTGGACTCTTTGGAATAACTTGGTTTAAGGAGTTGGATGCATGAGTGGAACTCACACTTGGTTACGGAGGCTAGCAAAAGACTGGGAGCGACAAACTAAAAGAGCAATAATGGCCATAATCATGCAAAGCGACAAAACATCATTAATCAAAGCATAAAGTGATATTACAAGTCAAAAACTAAAGGATCATAAAAGCTATGGTGACTTTGGATAGTCATAACATGGTGTGATCATACGCCAAGTCAACCCAAACAAAGCATCAGAGGAGAATACCACAATACTATGCTTTAATATGCTAAAAAAATGCATGATCCTTCCAAGGCACATTAAGCAATCTCAATTGTTTATAACAAGTCATGCTACAGCAAATAATACCAAGCATAAAGCCAAAAAAATATCAAGCATGGCATAACAAAGCACAGGCCACAGTCAAAAACAAGCTCTTAAGCATGAACTTTTCCTACTCTTTTCCAATCCAAACCAAACTATTTGAAAACCAATGTATGAAAGAGGGGGTCCAACCAATTTATTCAGCAAACAAATAAAACAAAAAACTAAAACGAAAACGAAAAAGAAGACCCTCCAAGAACAACGCAATTGTGCATGAAACAATAAAAATGAAGCGTTTGGAAGAAACCTGAGATTTTTATTGATGAAGAAGGGGATGCCTTGGGCATCCCCAAGCTTTGATGCTTGTACTTCTTGAATATTTCTTGGGGTGACACGCGTGGTATCCCCGAGCTTGAGCTTTAGTCCATCCTTCATCTCATTACTCATTCCTTCCATACACCTGAAAATTTCGTTTATACAAAACTTCACACAATCTTTATTAGCAACATTAGTGCACTCAAGATAATAAGTCTTTAGGTTCAGTTATAACACCGATAAAACTTCCATTAAAACACTAGCTACTGTAGCACTTCCCTCAAAAATCTCAATTCCCCAAAAGAACTCAAAACGGAACCAACAAGAAGCAAATGCAGAAAATGGCAGAAATCTGTCAAAACAGACTAGCAGGTAAAGACGAATTTTTTAGAAGACCTTCTGTTGCTCAAATAAGAAAGTATTGAACTAACTAAAGTTAGATAACAACTTAGGGCAGAAGCACAAAATTTCACGCCTCAAAAGAAAGTACAGAGATTTTACACGAATATTTACGGTGAAGCACAGAAATCTGTTTCGGGACAACAACTTTCCCAAGCATTACTTCTCTCTCATTAGAGGTTACTCTTGACACAAAAAGCAAATAAAAAGGATAAGAAGCGGTTATTACAGAAGTAATAACTTCCAAGACTCATCTAAAACTTTTGGGTTATCTCCCAATAAGTACTTTTCTTTAACGCCTTTAAGTTAGGCATGATAGTTTTGAGAAGATGCTCACATAAGAAATATGAATTGAAGTAAAAGAGAGCATCAAGAAGCAAATTCAAAGCACATTTAAGTCTAACCCACTTCCTATGAAAAATAATCTTGTAAAGAAACAAGTCATGAAAGCACAAAACAACAAGCATAGGAAAGCAAAACAAGTGCAACTTCAAAATTTTCAACATAAAGAGAGGAAACTTAATATTATTGAGATGCATAAAACCATTTTTTCCTCTCTCATAATAACTTTCAGTAGCATCATAAATAAAATTAACAATATAACTATCACATAAAATATTCTTATCATGAGCCACATGCATATAATCATTATTACTCTCCACATAAATATAGTTATTCTTATTAATTGTAGTGGGAGCAAATTCAAGAAAATAGCTATCATTATTATTCTCATCACCATAATCATCAAATATAGGAGGCATATTATAATCATAATTAATTTTCTCCTCAATAGTAGGTGGACTGAAAATATCATAGTCATCATTGTAATCGTCATAAATTGGAGGCATAGTATCATCAAATTAAATTTTCTCCTCCGTGCTTGGGGGACTAAAAAGATCATTTTCATAAAAACTAACTTCCCCAAGCTTAGACTTTTCCATAGCATTAGCAGTAATGGTGTTCAAAGAATTTATACTAATAATATTGCTATTAGCATGCAAATAAAGTTCCATAGGTTTTTTAATTTTCTCTTCAAACACTTCATGTCCTAACTCAAGATAAATACTATAAAGCTCTCTAATTTTGTTGTTGTTTTCCATTAAGCCTAACTAGTGAAAACAAGAAACAAAAAGACAAAATTTCAGAATCTAAAGGAAATAACTTCGAGCACTCACACCGGCGGATGTGAGTACCTTTTACCTTACCTCCCTGGCAACGGCGCCAGAAAATAGCTTGATGTCTATGCACTTCTATTCTTGTAGACAGTTGTTAGGCCTCCAAGTGCAGAGGTTTGTAGAACAACAACAAGTTTTCCCTTAAGTGGATCACCCTAGGTTTATCGAACTCAGGGAGGAAGTGGTCAAAGGTATCCCCTCTTAAGCAACCCTGCAATCAAGATACAAGAAGTCTCTTGTGTCCCCAACAAATCCAATACACTTGTCAGGTGTATAGGTGCACTAGTTCGGTGAAGAGATAGTGAAATATAAGTGGTATAGATAATTATAAGTGGTAGTGGTGATAGAAAATAGTTTGATGGCATGGAAAAGACTAAATTAAAACTGAAATAAAGATAGAAGCAAGAAAACATGTAATAGATCTAATGGCAAACGGTGTTTCAATGCTTAGAAACAAGGCCTAGGGATCATACTTTAACTAGTGAACACTCTCATATAAATATATTCTTTTTTATGATACTATTATTGGGTCCGTAGCATAGAAAACAAAAAATTCCTACGATGAGAACTACACGCCAAGATCTACCTACTAGGTACAAAGCAACGAGTGGACATACATCCAATGAGAACTTACCCTCGAAGACAACGAGTTTTGTTAACAAGTAGGAACTCGTGGTTGATGTAGTCGTACACTTGCCGATCTCAAGATCGTGAGAAAGTCCGAGCGCCGCAACTCAGCAGCGCATCCATACTCGCACACACGTTCAAGCCACCGGACAACCTCGACCTCCTCGCTCCAGCGATCCAGCGGAAGCAGCAACTCCTTCCAGACGAAATGCCACCGGGAACATGTATCTCGCTAATCCGAGACCATGGGGGAATAATTCTAGTGAGGGAGAGAGATCCTTCACAAGGAGGTGTGTGGAAGATGGAGGGAGAGGGTGGCCTTTTATAGGAGGAGGGGGGTGCCCCTCCCCATGGACGGCGCATCGGGGAGGTGCCTCTTAACCTCCTCCATTCATGTGGTGGTAACCCCTCCACATTAAAATGCCTCTTCACATTCCCTTTTAAAGTCCCCACTTTAAATGCATTAAAATTCTCCAAGTTTAATGCTCTCTCATTTAATAAAACTCTTTTATTAAATTTATTCAGAATTTTGTTAATTACTTTAATTAACAAACATTCACCTATAACCCCTTGCAATATTTCAATATCACATGCAGAACCACTTTCTGCAATTTCACCCAAAAAAAATTCCAGTTTCTATAAAAACAATTCCTGCACTTTGCAATTCTTTTGTCTGAAACATATGTGCTCCAAAATGGTGTCCGGTAACTCTTAAGTGTGTCACCCTACGGTTCGCGAATAATGCAGACATGATTGAGACTCCTCTCAGATCAATAATCAGAAGAGGGATCAGGAGATCCATATTGACTCCTACATATTCGACGATGACTTCTGTGCTCGTGAGAACCTTTAACGCTTGTAATTTAATCCCTTTGTCTCATGATATAATACATGTCTGAGATTCGATCATCGGTATCCAAATACCTAGTTTGATCTCGTTACCGACATGCACTCTTTTCTTGTTCCCGTGATATAACATTCTAGTGATCACATCACTTGCTTGCAAGCTATCTCAATGTGATATCACCGAGAGGGCCCAGAGTATATCTATCTGTCATCGGGATTGACAAATTCCACTCTTGATCCATGGGCCTCAACATAACACCTTCGTAGCACTGAACCCATCTTTATAGTCACCCTGTTACGGTGTGACGTTTGATGTTATCAAGATACTCTTCAAGTGTTAGCATTAACATGATCTCATGGTCTAAGGATAAAGATTACTTTGTATGATGTTATATTAATATAAACATAATGACTTGATTGTAACGCTATACTTCGGATGAATGTTCATCACATCATTTCACAAATGTTGTGACCTTGTTATTAACAACATCCAATGTCCATGATCAGGAAACCTTGATCATCTTGTTAATCAACAAGCTAGTCTATAAGAGAGGCATAACTAGGAACCCTTTTTGTTTATTAAACACACATGTATTGATGTTTCCGATCAATACAATTCGAGCATGCAAAATAAACATCTATCATATATAAGGAATACATAATAACAACTTTATTATTGCCTCTCAGGGCATATTTCTTTCAGTCTCCCACTTGCACTAGAGACAATAATCTAGTTCACATAGTGATAAATCTAACACCAATGGAGTTCTGGTGTTGATCATGTTTTGCCCTAGCGAGAGCTTTAGTCAACGGATCTGCTACATTTATGTCCGTGTGTACTTTACAAATCTTTATATCTCCATCCTTGACATGCTCGTGGATGGAGTGAAACCGGCGCTTAATATGCTTGGAATTCTTGCGAGACCTTGGTTCCTTTGCGTTGGCTATGGCTCCATTGTTGTCACAATAGATCACCATTGGGTCCAATGCACTAGGAACCACACCTAGTTCCGTAATGAACTCTTTCATCCAAACCGCTTCCTGCGCCACTTCTGAAGCAGCAACTATTCCGCCTTCGTCGTTGATCTAGCCACCACAGGTTGTTTGGAACTCCTCCAACTAACTGCTGCTCCGTTCAAGAGAAATACGTATCTGGCTTGAGACTCAGAGTCATCCGGATCAGTGTAAAATCTAGCATCGACATAACACTTAGCGATTAGCTCTTCTTCACCTCCGTATATAAGAAACATATCCCTAGTTCTTCTCAAGTACTTGAGGATGTTCTTAACCGCTATCCAGTGTTCTGAACCTGGATCAGATTGGTACCTACAAGTCAAACTAATAGCATGTGCCACATCCGGTCTTGTACATGGCTTACATTATAGAGCCTATGGCTGAGGCATAGGGGATCTTATCCATTATCTCTCTTTCTTCTGCCGTAGCCGGACTTTGAGTCTTGCTCAATGTCTTGCCTTGCAACATAGGTAATAACCCCTTCTTACTTTCGTCCATATTAAACTTCTTTAATATCTTATCAAGGTATGTACTCTGCGATAGCCCAATTAGGCGCCTTGATCTATCTCTATAGATTTTAATGCCTAATATATATGACGCTTCACCAAGGTCTTTCATCGAAAATTTGCTGTTTAGATAACTTTTAACACCGTTTAAAAGATCTATATCATTTCCAATCAATAATATGTCATCCACATATAATATCAGAAATGCCACATTGCTCCCACTCACTTTCTTGTAAATACAAGCCTCTCCATAAGTTTGGACAAATCCAAACTCTTTGATCACCTCATCAAAGCGGAGATTCCAACTCCGGGATGCTTGCTTCAGTCCATAGATGGATCGCTGAAGTTTGCATACCTTATTAGCATCCGTAGGATCGACAAAACCCTTAGGTTGTATCATATACAACTCTTCTTCAATATTACCATTGAGGAACGCAGTTTTGACATCCATCTGCCATATTTCATAATCGAAATATGCAGCAATTGCTAACATAATCCTAACCGACTTAAGCATCGCTATGGGAGAGAATGTCTCATCATAGTAAACTCCCTGAATTTGTCGAAACCCCTTTGCGACAAGTCGAGCCTTATAGATGGTCACATTACCATCATCATCAGTTTTTCTTTTGAAAATCCATTTATTCTCAACGGCCTTTCGATCGTGAGGTAAGTCCACCAAGGTCCAAACTTGGTTCTCGTACATGGATTGCATCTCGGATTTCATGGCTTCTAGCCATTTGTTGGAATCCGGGCTCATCATCGCTTCTTCATACGTCGCAGGGTCATCCATTTCATCAACCATGAAATTCACAACAAGACTGTCGTACAGTTCAGGAGCTGCACGTGTCCTGCTTGACCTGCGAGGTTCGGTAGTGTCCCCTTTCGGAGTTTCATGATCAATATCATTAGCTCTCTCTTCATTAGGTGAAGTCAATTCCGAAACAGTTTCTGGTGCTGCGCTACTCGCCATTTCATGAAGAGAAGGTTCAATAACCTCTTCGAGTTCTACCTTCCGACTACTCACACCTTTCGCGAGAAACTCCTTCTCAAGAAAGGATCCATTCTTGGCAACAAAAACCTTGCCCTAGGATCTGTGATAGAAGGTATACCCAATCGTTTCCTTAGGGTATCCTATGAAGACGCATTTTTCCACTTTGGGTTTAAGTTTATCCGGTTGAAGTTTCTTCACATAAACATCGCATCCCCAAACTTTAAGAAATGACAACTTAGGTTTGTTTCCAAACCACAATTCATACAGTGTTGTTTCAACGGATTTAGATGGTGCCCGATTTAAAGTGAATGAAGCGGTTTCCAGTGCATAACCCCAAAATGACAGTGGCAAGTCAGTCATAGACATCATAGATCGAACCATATCCAACAAAGTACGATTGCAACGTTCCGACACACCATTACGTTGTGGTGTTCCAGCAGGCGTGAGTTGTGAAACTATTCCACACTCTTTCATGTGTGTGCTAAACTTGTTACTTAGATACTCACCTCCACGGTCAGACCGCAGAAATTTGATCTTTCTATTCTGATGATTTTCCACTTCATTCTGAAATTCCTTGAACTTTTCAAAGGTTTCAGACTTGTGTTTCATCAAATAGATATACCCGTATCTACTCAAATCATCCGTGGAAGTAACAAAATAACGATATCCACCTCGCGCCGACACACTCATTGGTCCACACACATCAGCATGTATGATTTCCAATAGATCTGTCGCCCATTCCATTGAATCAGAAAACGGGGTTCTAGTCATCTTGCCCATAAGGCTTGGCTCACATATATCAAATGATTCAAAATCAAGTGATTCCAAAAGTCCATCAGAATGGAGTTTTTTCATGTGTTTAACACCAATATGACCTAGACAGCAGTGCCACATATATGTAGATATATCATCATCAAGTTTAATCTTTTTAGCATTAACATTATGAATATGTGTAATATTACTATCGAGATCCAACATAAATAAACCATTCAACACAGGTGCATGACCATAAAAGATATTATCCATATAAATCGAACAACCATTGTTTTCATATTTAAAGGAATAACCACTTTGCATCAAACACGATCCGGATACAATGTTCATGCTCAGTGCAGGCACCAAATAACAATTATTTAGGTTTATAACTAATCCCGATGGCATATGGAGAGGTAGCGTCCCAACGGCGATCACATCAACTCTTGATTCATTGACGACTCGCATCGTGACCTCATCCCTTGCTAGTTGTCGCTTGTTCTGCAGCCCCTGAATCGATTTACATATATTAGCAACCGATCCCGTATCAAATACCCAGGTGCTACTGCGAGTACTAGTCAAGTACACATCAATAACATGTATATCACATATACCTTTGTTTGCCTTGCCGGACTTCTCGTCCGCCAAATACTTGGGGCAATTGCGCTTCCAATGGCCAATCCCCTTGCAATAATAACACTCGGTGTCAGACTTAGGGCCAGCTCGAGGTTTCTTTTCAGGTGTGGCAACATATTTGCCACCCTTTTTTCCCTTGTGCTTGCCTTTCTTGTCTTTCTCGAAACCGGTGGTCCTATTGATCATCAACACTTGATGTTCTTTCCTAATCTCCACTTTTGCAGTCTTAAGCATTGACAGAAGTTCGGGAAGAGACTTCTTCATGCCCTGCATATTATATTTCATCACGAAGCTCTTGTAGCTAGGTGGCAGAGATTGGAGAACAGGATGTATGCCTAAGTCAATGGGAATCGTTATTCCCAAGGACACAAGCTTATCGGCATACCCAGACATTTTGAGTACATGCTCACTAACGGAGCTGTTCTCCTCCATCATGCAGCTAAAGAACTTTTTAGTAGCATTATAACTCTCTACGGCAGCATGGGTATCGAAGATCTTTTTCAATTCCCCCATGGTATCAAAGGTATTGCCATTTTCGAAAAGCTTTCGAAGTTCTGTCTCTAGCCCATACAATATGCTGCAATAAACTAACTTGTGGTCCTCCTGATGAGTCATATAGACATTCTTTTCCTCGTCAGGGGCATCAGGAGCTGGTGGGGGGCCTAGCGGCGCATCTAGCACATATTGCTTTTGTGCAGCAGTGAGGAGAATCCTCAAATTCATAGCCCAGTTGGTGAAGTTGCTACCATTCGTAGCAAGTTTCTCTTTCTCCATGAACACATGGAAATTAAAAGTAGGTGGTGCCATCTACAACAGAATTTGTAAAGTTTATTTAGACTAAGTTTATTATAGAGTGAGTTCACTTAATCCAAATTACTAATGAACTCCCACTCAAAAACAACATCCCTCGTGTGTTTTTGGTGATTACATGAACCAAATCCACTACACCAAGTCCGATCATCACGTGAGTCGGTGTAGCTTCAAAGGCGAGCATCTATATGGGCATCATATCAACTATATGACTCATGCTTAACCTTTCGGGCCGTGTTCCGAGGCCATGTATGTACATGCTAGGCTCGCCAAGTAAGAACCTTAGTACTCGTGTGCGTAAAACTGTCTTACACCCGTTGTATGAAACCGTAGAGTCGAGTACACCCGATCATCACGTGATGTCTCGAAACACGATCCACAGAACGGTGCATACTTAAGGAAGAACACATTTTATCTTGATATTTAAATGAGGGATCATCTTATAGTTCTACCAAAAGAGCCAAACTAGCAGTATAAGATGCTAACATCCAATGTGTAAAGTGAGATGATATGGTCCATGCATTTGATCTCTATCATTTGCATCGTGGTATGATCTCTATCATTCCTTTGTGTGTAAGGCCAAGGTCTATGTAACTTACACGTTGAATGTGTTGTAAGAGTATCTATCATACATCTACTTACAACAATACATATCAATACACTAGCCCAGCAACGATCTAAACTAGACGCCTCTAATTTATCAATTGCAAGTTTTACGTGGCTTAGGGCTTTCGGAGATAGAACCGTTCTTACCTACGAACATGAACCACAATGAGGATAACCAAGTTATTAGCAACTCGTTGTAAATCAGATATTGACTATAGTAGGAGAGACAAACACCCGCCAGCCACTTATGCAAAACAAGTTGCATGTCAGTCGTGGAACCGGTCTCATGTACGATGACATGTAAGGTTGGTCCGGGCCGCTTCATCCCACTATGCCACCAATATACAAAATACATAGAAGATGCAATAACATGATCATCATCGCCCACATATAAACATATGTGTACTACCCGTGCAAAGCACCTACACATAGATCAGGCTCTGATACCACTGTTGGGTCCGCAGCATAGAAAACAAAAAATTTCCTACGATGAGAACTACACACCAAGATCTATCTACTAGGTACAAAGCAACGGGTGGACATACATCCAACGAGAACTTACCCTCGAAGACAACGAGTTTTGTTAACGAGTAGGAACTCGTGGTT
Organism: Avena eriantha; assembly: GCA_910589775.1. Taxonomy (NCBI): domain Eukaryota; kingdom Viridiplantae; phylum Streptophyta; class Magnoliopsida; order Poales; family Poaceae; genus Avena; species Avena eriantha. The sequence goes on from OU342744.1 coordinate 302,982,775, forward strand.
GATGTAGTCGTACACTTGTCGATCTCAAGATCATGAGGAAGTCTGAGCGCCGCAACTCAGCAACGCATCCGTACTCGCACACACGTTCAAGCCACCGGACAACCTCCACCTCCTCGCTCCAGCGATCCAGCGGAAGCAGCAACTCCTTCCAGACGAAATGCCACCGGGAACATGTATCTCGCTAATCCGAGACGATGGCAGAATAATTCTAGAGGGGAGAGAGATCCTTCACAAGGAGGTGTGTGGAATAGGGAGGGAGAGGGTGGCCTTTTATAGGAGGAGGGGTTGCCCCTCCCCATGGACGGCGCATGGGGGAGGTGCCTCTTCACCTCCTCCATTCATGTGGTGGTAACCCCTCCACATTAAAATGCCTCTTCACATTCCCTTTTAAAGTCCCCACTTTAAATGCATTAAAATTCTCCAAGTTTAATGCCCTCTCATTTAATAAAACTCTTTTATTCAATTTATTCAGAATTTCGTTAATTACTTTAATTAACAAACATTCACATATAACCCCTTGCAATATTTCAATATCACATGCAGAACTACTTTCTGCAATTTCACCCGAAACAATTTCTGGTTTCTATCGAAACAATTCCCGCGCTTTGCAATTCTTTTGTCTGAAACATATGTGCTCCAAAATGGTGTCCGGTAACTCTTAAGTGTGTCACCCTACGGTTCGCGAATAATGCAGACATGATTGAGACTCCTCTCAGATCAATAATCAGAAGCGGGACCTAGAGATCCATACTGACTCCTGCATATTCAACGATGACTTCTGTGATCGTGAGAACCTTTAACGCTTGTAATTTTATCCCTTTGTCTCATGATATAATACATGTCCGATATTCGATCATCGGTATCCAAATACCTAGTTTGATCTCGTTACCGACATGCACTCTTTTCTCGTTCCCGTGATATAACATTCTAGTGATCACATCACTTGCTTGCAAGCTATCTCAATGTGATATCACCGAGAGGGCCCAGAGTATATCTATCCGTCATCGGGATTGAAAAATGCCACTCTTGATCTATGAGCCTCAACATAACACCTTCGTAGCACTGAACCCATCTTTATAATCACCTTGTTACGGTGTGACGTTTGATGTTATCATGATACTCTTCAGGTGTTAGCAATTAACATGATCTCATGGTCTAAGGATAAAGATTACTTCGTATGATGTTATAGCAATATAAACATAATGACTTGATCGTAATTCTGTACTTCGGATGAATGTTCATCACATCATTTCACAAATGTTGTGACTTTGTTATTAACAACATCCAATGTCCATGATCAGGAAACCTTGATCACCTTGTTAATCAACAAGCTAGTCTATAAGAGAGGCATAACTAGGAACCTTTTTTGTTTATTAAACACACATGTATTGATGTTTCCGATCAATACAATTCTAGCATGCAAAATAAACATCTATCATATATAATAAATACATAATAACAACTTTATTATTGCCTCTCAGGGCATATTTCCTTCAACTATGATGAACTACTCTCCGGTTGGACACTCTAATCCATGGTAGGGATATAACAACACACCTCAAAGTAAGCCTTTCCCATATAGATAACCCCACACTGTCACCTTGAGCACTAGATGGTTCAAACAAACACCACAATTTCATAAATACATCCAACTCCAAATATAAGTCATAACAAGTATTTGAAATATCTAGCCTAAGTGCCACCATGGTGTGCACACTATCAACTTCACACACATGGGGAGAACAGAGATCTATTAAAGCACTTGAGTAGCAAGATAGATCAATAGATTACAAGCTCATGATCTCAATAAGATCATGCATAGAGAGCGAGAGATGAACACATAGCTACCGGTAGAACCCTTAACCTCGAGAGAGAACTACTCCCTCCTCATCATGGGAATCAACAATGGTGATGGAGATGGTGGTGGAGATCGATGGAGATGGCTCCAGAGGCACTTCCCCGTCCCGACAGGATGCCGGAACAGAGACTTTCTGTCCCTCGAATCTCCCCTTCGGTGGCAGCGGTGCTGCGGAACTTTTTGTGGCTGGAGGCTTGATGATTTATGGTTTACGCTGATGGGTTCGTAGCATGGAAAACAAAAAATTTCTACCGCAAGAACGAACAAAACCTAGATCTAATCTAGATAAAAGCCAAGATCTAATGTATTAGACATGTGCAACGAGATAGATCTGTACTAACCCTTGTAAACCCGAAAGCGTTACGAGATTGTATCTCGTGGTTGATGTAGTTGATCACTTGCCGATCTCAAGATCGTGTGGACGATCCTTCCGGCGCCGCGTTCCGGCAGCGCTTCCGCAGTCAGTCAAGTGGACGATCCTTCCGGCGCCGCGTTTTGGCAGCGCTTCCGCAGTCGGTCACACGTGCGGAGTCGAAGCAGACCTTCCTCTCCTCGTTCCAGCGAGCAGCGGAGGTAGTAGATCTTCTCCATGGAATCACAGCAGCACGACGGCGTGGTGGTGGTGGTGGAGTAGAGAATTCTGCAGGGCTTTGCCTATGCCTGTGCAGAAGAAAGGAGGAGGAGAGAGGCGGCGGAGATTGGGTGTTGTAGAGGAGGGGCAAGGGGTGGCGCCTCCCCCTTCTATTTAAAGGAGGGAGGGCGCCTGGGGAGGGGGAGTCCTAGTAGGACTCCCCACCTCCTAGGGCCGGCGGATTGGGGAGGGGGGAGGAGGCCACCTCCCCCACGACTCCTTGCCTTGACCCACCAGGACTCCTTGATCCCTATCTTGATTTTCAAGCAAACTCCAAGAAATCTTCTAGAACCTTCCGGAACATTCCGAAACCTTCTAGAATCCTCATACAAATACTCCGGAACATTTCCTAACTCAGAAAATGATCCCCAATATATGAATCTTATTCTCCGGACAATTCCGAATCTCCTCGTGATGTCCTGGATCCAATCCGAGACTCCGAACAACATTCGGCCTCCAACGCACATTCCATATCTACTTAAAACAACTTCGAACCTTAAGTGTGTCACCCTACAGTTCGTGAACATGTAGACATGACAGAGACACATCTCCTATCAATAACCATCAGCGGGACCTGGAGATCCATAATGGCTCCCACATACTCAACGATGACTTCGTGATCAATAGAACCATTTACATATGAGACCAATTCCCTTTGTCACACGATACTTTACTTATCCGAGGTTTGATCGTCGGTATCTCTATACCTAGTTCTACCTCGTTACTGATAAGTACTCTTTACTCGTTCCGTGATATGTCATCCCTTGTGACCTAGTCACATGCTTGCAAGATAACTAGATGACATTCCACCGAGAGGGCCCAGAGCATATCTATCCGTCATATGGATGGACAAATCCCAATCTTGGTTCATGCGCTTCAACACATACTTTCAGAATACCCAATGACACCTTTATAACCACCCAATTACGAAGCGGTGTTTGATGTTATCAAAGTATCCATCCGGTGATGGTGATTAACATAACCTCATGGTCGAAGGATTAGGTTAGTATGTATTTGAAAGCTTATAGCAATACGAACTTAATGACTTGATCTTATGCTACGCTTACTATGGGTGTGTGTCCATCACATCATTCTCCTAATGATATAACCTTGTTATTAATCACATCCAATGTCCATGATCAGGAAACCATGATCATCAACTAATCAACAAGCTAGTCCAACAAGAGGCTTACTAGGGACTCTTTTATGTTTACAAAACATACATGTATTAATGTTTCCGGTTAATAAAATTATAGCATGGGATGTAAAAATTTATCATAAACATAAAGATATAATAATAACCACTTTTATTATTGCCTCTTGGGCATATCTCCAACAGTCTCCCACTTGCACTAGAGTCAATAATCTAGTTAAAAACTTGTGCATTCAACACCTATGGCTTTCTGGTGTTGTATAGACACAATTGCTAGTGGTAAACATAATCTTCGGATCTGACACTTCCAGGTCCGTGTGTATTTGCTGTCCTTGCGTCTCTACACTTTACTCATTCTCCAATGAGATGGCATTGTATAAATTTGGTCCTTTGGTGAGACCTTCAGTTCCTTTGGCTCAAAATTTGTTGATATTATTGTCACACAATATATCTTCATAGTATTAGCCCACTTTGAACCACACCTAGTTTGATAACAAACTACTTAACACAAATGCCCTCCTTTGCTGCTACTATAGCAGTTATATACTTAGCCCTTTTGTTGTAGTATCTGTCACAATGTTCTAACTTTGGTATTCAACCAAATCCATTATGGAACTTTCTTTCCATTACATTGTGCCACCCATAGTTTAAATTGAGATAAACTTAATTTGCATCTTGTGACAAAACTAGTATTAATGTAACACTTTACAATGAACTACCTTTAACGATTTGTCACTTATACATGACATATTCTTAGTTCTTCCAAAGCTCATAAGAATATCTTTACTATTGTCCAATGATCATCTTATGAATCATTCTGGTATATGCTCATAACATTTAGAGGATAGGACATATCTGGATGTGTACATCTCAAAGAATGATTGATCAAAATATTCTTGTGATTTCATCAAGTGTCAAAACACTTGAATCTCGTGTCAACACACTCGAATCTTGATTCAGTCCTTTCCGTGCGTCAAGAACCTTTCTTGTTGTTTCCATATTGAACTCATTCAACATCTTATCTATGTACATTTGGCAAAACCATATTAGCGCCTCAATCTATTCATATAGACATTGATGTCTAATTCTTGGGTTATGCCTAAGTCTTTCATCGAAATGAAATTCTTAACCTGTGTCAATACAAGATACATCATTTCCAATCAACAATATGTCCTCTACATAATGTATTAGAAATATGTCTCAGCGCTCCCACTTAATTTCTTGCAAAATGCAAACATCTTCATCGTCTCTGATGAAATTAAACCTTTTAACGGTTTCATCACGGTGAAGATTCCAACTCCGCGATGCTCACTTCAACCATTGAAGTTTTGCATACTCTTTTAGCATCCTTTGAATTAACAAAACCCTTTGGATCGTGTCATGTACACGTCCTAGGTAACCATTCTTTTAGAAGAACTTGTTTTGTTTGTTCAACTACTATATACCAAAATATATGTAGTGGTTGCTACATTAATCCATCCAGACTAAATATCGCTATGAAAGATCAAATCTTATCATAGTCAATTCCTTGAACATTGTCATAAACTTTTTCCGACATGTCGACTATTTCATAGACTTGAAACATCCATGTCTATTTCTTTATAGATCCAAACACGACCGATAGGCTTCACGCCTTTCTGGAGGGTCTTCTAAGTTCAGAAACTTGATTTCTTGTGTATGTATACTATCACGGATTCCATGACTTCTAGTCATTTTATGGAGTCAGGGCCCATCATCGCTTCTTTGCATGTAGTCGGTTCATCATTGTTAAAACAATAACGACTTGCTTATCAAATCTTACTATTTGATTCTTATCGACCCACACGGTTCTATAGGAACTCTAATCTCCGAGATCACACCTTTTGTAATCACGAGAGCCATGAGCATTGTGGCCGCCACCGGGACACTTTCCGGTGCTGCGCTACTTAGCACATATAGCTAAGGTTCAACAACCTTATCAAAGTTCTATTGTCCTCCCACTTAACTTTTCACGAAAAATTCCTTCTCAAGAAACTTGACGTTCCAAGCGACAAACTCTTTTGTCCTTGGCGTTATGGAGAAATTCCCAACAAATTCTTTGGAATAACCTACAAAGACGTGCTTATCCGACTTTGGTTGTAAACATTTTAATTATGCATAGCATACCAAAATTCAAGAAAAAACAATTCAGGTTTTATCCCAAACCATAACTCATATGTTGTCATTTCAACGGATCACGATGGAGCTCTTTTTAGTGTAAAAGCGGTAGTCCCTAAAGCTTTAATCTTTAAAATATAATGGAAGTTTTATAAATGACACCTTTGATTTTACCATGTAAAACAAGGTTTCATTACATATCTCGAACAGTCCATACTCCTATGGTGTTTTGGGAAATGCAAATCCATGGAACGATTCCTTAAATCTTAGGTGTTTTGCTAAACTTGTAACTCAAACATCTTTCTTTATGATCCAATCATAAACTTTTTTATTTTCTTGTTACAATGATTTTCCACTTCATCTCGATAGTCTTTGAACATTTTTCAAATGTTTCATACTTCTTCCTTATTTAGTAAGTATATACATATACTCACTCAAATCTTCGGAGAAAGCATATGAAGTTGAAATCCATTGCCCACGACTACACATAATCAATATGTACAAATTCCAATCAGTTAGTCGTCCGTTCCTCTTTTGGCCTATGAACGGAGTTTTAATTATATCTAGGAAAGTATCACAAGCGTCATTTGATCCAAATCAAAGACTCAAAAATCCATCAACATGGAGTTTCTTCATATATCCTTTCAATATAATTTAAACGGCGATGTCACTTCACAAGTGATCTTTCAATCATTTGTCTTGCGACATTTTAGCATTAGTTTTATGGTCGTTATTTCTCCAACCAGACTTGTATATCATCCATCTATTATGGAATACGGTAATTATTTGAACAACCTTTTGTCATCATAATACCTGATCAAAATAACAATTATTGAAACAAATCTTGAAGGCAAGCTTTGATGTTTAACGAGCAACACAACAACCCTTTGTTTGTTTTCGATAAACATCATCACATATTCTCTTCCTAGTTACTTAGGCCGTTGCAGTTCATGAATTGTGTTGTCCTGTATGACACTTCATACCAACCAATTCGGTATCCAATACCGGAGAACCACATTGTTTAACAAGCAAGGAATACAACCATAACATGTATATCTTCTATATGCCTAAGTTGGACATCTCCAACCTTTTATTTTCTGCCAAATATTTTATAGATTTTCTTTCAGCAATTCCTTTTCTTTTAAAAGAATCTATCAACATCAATAGTGGTGTCATTCATATGACACATAGTACAAAGTGTATATAGTCAACTACTAATACCTTTGGACTTGCACCTTGAGGTGGATCACCATCATCAAATGTTTGGTGTTCTTTCAAAAAATCCATTCTTTAGTAATCTTTTAGTGTAGTAAACATTTTACTTACATCTTCCATTCATCCTTGTCATGACAACTTTCATGATCAAGCTACTATAGCCTATAAGGGAGAATCGCGAATATAATATCAGTTCCCAAAACCTTTTTGGTAGATTCGGATGCCTAGCATCTCCATCCTTCACAAATTCTCATACAATATCAGAACATGTATTTTGCTAAATTATACTCTATCATAATGCAACCAAAAACATTGTTTCAGATATCACAATATCTTTCACACATGATGGTTTCTGAAACAATTTTCAGCTCCAATATAATCTTGATATTAAAACAACCTTTTGAATATCAATAATCATGGAGGCAAACATGATACTTTAGATACTAACATTCGAATTCTTACTCTTGATTTAATACTACTCATTAAACTTCATGGAGTAAATAGAGTTTGCTGAAAGTTTGCAATAGGACTTATAAACTTTAAATTGACATTCAAAACAATACGATACCAGTACGTAAAGTAAATATCCAGAATTTCTATAGTTCCACTATCTCAACTATAACTAAGCGTAAGGTGGTGAACGGATGCCAATGACTACAACAAACTATGCAAATTCACTTTGATTGTGTTTATGATAAATTGAGTTCGACTAATCCAAATGACAAATGAACTCCCACTCAAAACAACATACTCGAGTTGTTTTAGTGATTACATGAACCAAATCCACTACACCAAGTCCGATCATCACGTGAGATGATGTAGCTTTAAAGGGGAACAATCAACATGTTCATCATATCATCCATATGACTCATGCTTTACCTTTCGGTATTCCGTGTTCTGAGACCATGTCTGTACATGCTAGGCTCGTCAAGGTTAACCTTAGTTTCCGCATGTGCAAATCTGGCTTGCACCCGTTGTATGCACACGTAGAGTCTATCATACCCGATCATCACGAGATGCTTCGAAACGACGAGTCTTAGCAATGGTGCCAACTAAGGACGAACACTTTATTACTTAATATTTAGTGAGAGGGATCATCTTATAATGCTACCGTCGCGATCTAAGCAATACAAGATGCATAAAGGATTAACATCACAGGCAATTCATAATTAGTGTGATATGATATGGTCCTTTCCTCTTGCGCCTTTGATCTCCATCTCCAAAGCACGGACATGATCTCCATCATCACCAGCATTGCGTCAAGGTCCGTGGCGCCGCTTCATGGTTGTCCATCATCACTAGCAACTATTACAACTACTTGGAATAAAGCTATTACAAGATGAATAGACACGCAGGTCTTAACAGAATTAAAGACAACCATTAGGCTCCTGCCGGTTGCCATATTACAATAAGGATCATTGCATACATCAAATACAATCACAATCACATGATGGCCATATCACATCACAAAACCGCTGCAAAAACAAGTTAGACGCCTCTAATTTTCTTTGCATGTTTTACATGGTTTGGGGCTTTTGCATAAGACTGATCTTACCTATGAATAAGAACCACAACGTTGATACAAGTGTTGTCAGATGCTCATTGTAAATTGAATCTTAACTATGGTGGGAGAGACAGACACCCGCAAAGCCACTTGTGCAAAGCAAGTTGTACGTCAAGCGTGGAGCAAGTCGCATGTGCGATGACATGTAATGTTAGCCCGAGCCGCTTCATCCCACCATGCCGCAAGATGCAAAGTACAGGCTAAGACACCGACAACAAAAGCATCAATGCCCACAAAAACATTGTGTTCTACTCGTGCAACAGATCTACGCATAGATACGGCTCTGTTACCACTAATGGGTTCACAGCATGGAAAACAAAAAATTTCTACCGCAAGAACGAACAAAACCCAGATCTAATCTAGATAAAAACCAAGATCTAGTCTATTAGACATTTGCAACGAGATAGATCTGTACTAACCCTTGTAGACCCGAAAGCATTACGAGATTGGATCTCGTGGTTGATGTAGTTGATCACTTGCCGATCTCAAGATCGTGTGGACGATCCTTCCGGCGTCGCGTTCTGGCAGTGCTTCCGCAGTCGGTCAAGTGGACGATCCTTCCGGCGCCGCGTTTCGGCAGTGCTTCCGTAGTCGGTCACACGTGCGGAGTCGAAGCAGACCTTCCTCTCCTCGTTCCAGCGAGCAGCGGAGGTAGTAGATCTTCTCCATGGAATCACAGCAGCACGACGGCGTGGTGGTGGTGGTGGAGTAGAGAATTCTGCAGGGCTTCGCCTATGCCTGTGCAGAAGAAAGGAGGAGGAGAGAGGCGGCGGAGATTGGGTGTTGTAGAGGAGGGGCAAGGGGTGGCGCCTCCCCCTTCTATTTAAAGGAGGGAGGGCTCCTGGGGAGGGGGAGTCCTAGTAGGACTCCCCACCTCCTAGGGCCGGCGGATTGGGGAGGGGGCGAGGAGTCCTCCTCCCCCACGACTCCTTTTCTTGACCCACCAGGACTCCTTGATCCCTATCTTGATTTTCAAGCAAACTCCAAGAAATCTTCTAGAACCTTCCGGAACATTCCGAAACCTTCTAGAATCCTCATACAAATACTCCGAAACATTTCCTAACTCAGAAAATGATCCCCAATATATGAATCTTATTCTCCGGACAAGTCCGGATCTCCTCGTGATGTCCCAGATCCAATCCGAGACTCCGAACAACATTCGGTCTCCAACGCACATTCCATATCTACTTAAAACAACTTCGAACCTTAAGTGTGTCACCCTACGGTTCGTGAATATGTAGACATGACAGAGACACATCTCCTATCAATAACCATCAGCGGGACCTGGAGATCCATAATGGCTCCCACATACTCAACAATAACTTCGTGATCGATAGAACCATTTACATACGAGACCAATTCCCTTTGTCACACGATACTTTACTTATCCGAGGTTTGATCATCGTTATCTCTATACCTAGTTCTACCTCGTTACTGATAAGTACTCTTTACTCGTTCCGTGATATGTCATCCCTTGTGACCTAGTCACATGCTTGCAAGCTAACTAGATGACATTCCACCGAGAGGGCCCAGAGCATGTCTATCCGTCATATGGATGGACAAATCCCAATCTTGGTTCATGCGCTTCAACACATACTTTCAGAATACCCAATGACACCTTTATAACCACCCAGTTGCGAAGCGGTGTTTGATGTTATCAAAGTATCCATCCGGTGATGGTGATTAACATAACCTCATGGTCGAAGGATTAGGTTAGTATGTATTTGAAAGCTTATAGCAATACGAACTTAATGACTTGATCTTATGCTACGCTTACTATGGGTGTGTGTCCATCACATCATTCTCCTAATGATATAACCTTGTTATTAATCACATCCAATGTCCATGATCAGGAAACCATGATCATCAACTAATCAACAAGCTAGTCCAACAAGAGGCTTACTAGGGACTCTTTTATGTTTACAAAACACACATGTATTAATGTTTCCGGTTAATACAATTATAGCATGGGATGTAAACATTTATCATAAACAAAAAGATATAATAATAACCACTTTTATTATTGCCTCTTGGGCATATCTCCAACATACGCATCGGGAGGCTCTTATAGGCGAGAGGGGAGACCGAGGGGGTGTCGCAGGGGCCCACACCACCCCCTGGCATGGCCTGGCCTGGCCTACGCCACCAGGTGGTGTGGCCAGCCCCTGGCCCCTCTCCGTCTCGTCTTCTGGCTCCGTGAGTCTTCCGGTAAAATATCGACTTTGTCTTTTGTCTGGTCCAATTCCGAGAATATTGATTTTCTGAGTTTCCTGGAACCAAAAACAGCAGAAAACAAGCAATTGGCACTGTGGCACTTGTTAATAGGTTAGTCCAAGAAATCATATGAAAAGTACTCCAAAGTATGGAAATAACACAAGAAAGTGTATAAAATCAAGCATGGAACATCAAAAATTATTGATACATTTGCAATGTATCACAAGCTTGCATGATGTACCAAAGAATTGTTTGCTTCCAAAACCTCATTGGTCCTCTCACAATTGAAAATTAAGCTTGCAATATCTCGAATGCTCGCTCATCCTACTACTAGAAAACAACTTATAGGTAGACAAGATATTCTGTGGCGCATATGTAAAACCATGTGCCACAGATATGTATCAGTGGCATGCGCCACAGAAGTTTGGCAGTTCAGTGGCACACGAACCCAATATGCGCCACAGAAGTCCACATTTCTGTGGCGCATATTTTCGTGTGCGCCATAGAAAGTGATGATTTTGTGGAACATATAGATGTATGCGCCATAGAAAGTGATGTTTTTGTGGCGCATATAGGTGTATGCGCCACAAAACATGCAAGAATAGATCCCACAACCCCTGTGGATCGCCTTTTCAGTTTTGTAAAAAATAAACGAAAATGATAAAAACTTCAAAAAAATAATTCCTTTGAGATGTATTTATATTTTAGGGTGTAGTTGTAGTGAAAATTGAAATATATGAATTTCGATGTATTTTGTAAAAATAGGTCATGGCACGGTAAAACAGCCATAACTTTTGCATGCGATGTTGGGAAAAAATATGTAACCTATCAAAATGATCGTCTCGAAGTTCCCTACTCAATTTCAACCACCTATGGTCGTTCTGGATTTTATAGAATCCCCAAATTCGAAAAGAGTAAAAAGTTATGGCCAAAAGGAGATTTTTTCCTGCAAAAAAATAAAAAAGGGGGAGAAACTTCTGTGGCGCATTTCTCCCATATGCGCCACAGAAGTCTTGGGCGGGATTCGAAATTTGAATCCCGCCAGCGCCCTTCTCCCTCTCTTTTTTCTTTTTCTCCCCACACTTCTTCTCCCCTCCCCACTTGTCCTCCCCTCCACACTTCTCCCCTTCTGCTCCCTCCTCCTTCTCCACTCTCCGGCCACCTCCACCTCTGGCAACCTCCTCCTCCTCCGGTGACCTCCTCCTCCTCCTCCACCACCACCAACTCCGGCGACCTCCGGCGACCTCCTCCACCACAAACTCCGGTGACCTCCTCCTCCTCCACCACTAACTCCGACGACCTCCTCCTAGCCCTCCTCCAGCCACTAGCCACCACCACAAGCACCACCTCCAGCCAGATCCAGATCTGGCTCAGGTTTTTTTTTGAAATTTGAAAAAAACTTCTGTGGCGCATATTGGCCATAGGCGCCACAAAAGTTTGAGATCTGGCCCGCCTTTTTTTAAATTTTGGTAAAAAACTTCTGTGGCGCCTATTGGCCATACGCACCACAGAAGTTTGAGATTTCTGTGGCGCATTTCAATATGCGCCACAGAAGATAGTTATCAGTGGCGATGTATCAGTGGCGCACTAGGGAATGCGCCACGGATAGTGAAAAAAGGTGCGCCACTGATAAGTTGTTTCCTAGTAGTGTCTTTCCTTGCCATGGCTTGAGAATTATGGAATTGGAGTTCTTTCTTACCTTGGGGGCAATGAATTGGCTTCACAAATGTACTCCACTTAGGATATATTCCATCCGTGAGATAATATCACGTGTCATATATTTGACCATTTGCTTGAAAAGAAACAGGAGGAGACACCGTTGGCAAGTTTGGAAAATAGAGGTGATCCATGAGAGCGTTGATGTTATTGCAAGACCCAGGCATACCAAAAAAATCATGGCAAATCCATGTCTCATAATCAGCAACCGCCTCCAAGATGATGGTGGAATACTTCTTGTGCCACTTGGACTATCCATGCCATGCTGTTGGACGGTTCTTCCACCTCGAGTGCATACAATCAATGGACTCAAGCATACCTAGAAAGCCTCATGCTGCATTCTGCTATAGCAAACATGATGTCTTGAGAAGTGGGTGATCTGAAATACTCAGGCCCAAACACATGGACAACCTCCTTTGCAAAATGTTTGACACACTTGATACTCTGGCTAGCTCTCACACATGGCCGAGTGATCATCGACAAGATCTGCCGGAATTCCATATGCCATCATGCGCAATGTGACTGTCACCTTATGGTTGGTGTTGTGCCCAAGATCTCCAGCACAATTCCTCTGTTGCTTGAATAACTTGTCATGAAGCTTGACAGACTCTGAAATGTCCTTGAAAAATCCAGAGACATCTGGAACTGGTAGCAAAAATACTTCTCCTTAAACATAGGGGTTGCAGAGAAGTAGTTGATCATGAGTTTGAGGTCTACTTCTGCGCAGAGTCTTCGAATGTACTGGCGAACCCATATGGAAGCGCCATGCTTTGGACTCTTGTTCCGATGCATAAGCACAATCAAAGTCACATCCTCATCCTCCTCCATCTCAATCTCCTCGCCGGAGAGGTGCAGTCGAACACAACCATCTACGGAACAATATGCTATAAAAAATAAATTAAACATGTCGAATTTGTAACAAAAACTTTGTTGAAGAACATACCTTCGATCAAACACCGTGCGGGCGCTGCCAGGTGCTTCGGTGGACGGTGGAGGGCAGCCACGCTCCGGTTGCTAGGCAACACAGCTGGTGTCAGTGGAGCTCCTCCTCCCCCACAGATGCTAGGAGGACTATGTTGGCTGCCAAAATAAAGCAGGGTCTGGGCCGGGCCAGCGACAGGCGGCGGCGACGGCTTGGGGGAGTGCCCTAAGACACGGGGATGGAGGGGTCAGAGCGGAGAAGCTTCGTGGACTCGAATCCTCGGTGGAATCAACCTGTGGCCAGGGAGGCGTTTTCATCACCGGCGGCGGGCGGGGGTAGGTGGCAAGCGCGAGCGGGAGGAGGCGGGGACTCTTTAGGATGGTGGTTGGTTGCTCGCGCGCACGTGTTTTGGTTTTACATCACCAGGCCAAGTGATGTAAACTTAGATCACCAAGGACCAATTTTGCATCACGATGTAAAAATTATACATCACCAACGAGTGATACATCATCTGTTGGAGAGGCATTGTTGGCCTCTGCTGATGTAAAAGTTAGATTTTACATCACCACACACATTATACATCATCTATTAGAGATGCTCTAAGTAACCTATACTAGAATTATTGTTAAGCGATGGAGAGAGTATTGAAAGCAATTTAACTACTACCACGATCCATAATGTAAGGCTAGCGGTTCTAACTGAACTACTAAAAAGGTTTATATTTTGAAACGGAGGTAGTAGTAAGTAAAGCTGCTAAATAAACTTTTGCATTATATTACTGTAACTTGAAGGAAAATTTGGACGGTTTGGATCTACTATATTTGTTTGATTTGATTGTTAGCTCACCAAAAAAAAAATCTGTAACATGTTGTCTTGCTATATCGTTGTGTGGCAGTGCATGTATCTAGCAGAGTTGATGTGTAGGCGCATGTATCCAGCAGAGTTGATGTGCTGGAAAGAGTCAAAGCACACACGCACAAAATCTGTGGTAGGATACTGCCGAAGTATTGTGTGTTCCTGGGTCTATGTCATTGTTCATTGACTAATAAAGTTTAACTATGATTAGATCCAACAAGGCCAGAGAAAAAATTAAAAAAACTAAAATTAATTTGTTTAAATTGTTATATCGTGTTTATATGCTTACAATGTGTCACCTAGCGGTCCACACATTAGATACCTTTCTTAGCCGTACATATTCATGATTTGTTTAAGTGCTTTGGGGAATATGTTAGACAAAGACATTGATCGATGAAGATGTAAAAGATAATAAAGTAACTGGTCACCAATGCAAGTAGCTATAAAGAGGCATCGGTATCTTTCTATCTCTCTAGCATACAGGTGCTCGCCGCATACTGCATACATGCCTTTACAATGTGAATCCATGACAGCAGCATGCATGCATGCATTTATATCCATCTATATATATATATCATAAAATGCACAATAACACATGCATGGAGGGTCGACTGCAGCTTCATGGTATTATTGATAAGACATGGACAATTTTTTTACTGTGATTCATGGAGATGAAACATAAATCATCCAGGGTATAGTAGATGTAGCTTGACATGGCCCTCTATCGACACTAACACCCAGATAAGGGTGCCAATATTATCTATAGGTACATGTACCCATAAATACTCCGGTCTTTGGACACAGGTTTGGAGGGTATTTGCCTATGAATTTTCGTGGGCATATATAATGAAGTCACGTTTAGACATGGGTGTATTTTGCCCTGGATACCCATTAGATACCTATCTGACATGTGTGATTGTGTGGGTAGGTACTGTAGGGACATTCCGCAAACCGTAACCCTTAGTCCGCAAAGCCCATAGGCGTGGCCTAATGTAACCCTCGCCTAGTCAGTACCCCTCTGCCTTTGCCCAATTGGAGACTAGGTGTGGGGCTTTTAGTTGATGTTGTCGATGTACAAATAATTTTTTGACACTATTCTATTTTCTCCAAGAATAGCTGAATATCGAGCACTTATGGCATAATAATTTTTTTTGCCTCAAGGTTGTCTTCATGGGCAAGTAGTTGGTCAGGAAATTGAATACGGATATGGATCTCGAGAGCTCTACTGACTAAACACACTGCATTGTCATCCTAATATTTTAGTGGAGAAAATTTCAATGCACGTCGGACCAACCTCTAGATAATTAAGTCAACGGGAACAAGGATAAATGAATGTATGATCAATGCGTCTATGAAAATTGAACAATGAAAGTATGCACATATCATTGATATATAAAAACAGACTATGAATACACATTGTTACTAATTTTCTCTTTTAAAAAGTTGAGAGTACACATACACACGAATAGTGACTTGAGTTAGAACTTACAACATACACATAACGAATGAATTACATAAAGCACGGGCATAACTCACGCCTAGCGAGGAAGAAACCTTTTGTCATTGTTTGTCTCACAAAGAAACCTAGTCATTATTGGAACAGGATAAAAAACCCAGCTTGGCATAAACTAGGTCCTTCAATTATTCTAGGAAATTAAAATGATGCATATACTTCACACCCTGACAAAATTTATTTCCATGTTGCAACCCTTTGCTCATTCTATAGCCAGAGGGCACCTGTATTCCTCAGCATTGGGACCAATTCACCGCTCAGGTGCAGAGACATGACCCTGTTTGTGCCACCGACAAGCTTACCGCCAATGAACACCACCGGAACAGATGGGCCTTTCCGGAGCAGTTTGAGGAGGGATTTCTCCATCTCCTTTCCCCTAGGGTCCTGGTCTAGCTCGTGCACGAGTGCATTGACCTCGAGGTCACAGAAGAGCTGCGCCACAGTGTGACACATGTAGCAGGAGCTCAGAGTGAAGATCACCACGGCCCGCTCCGACGCCAGCTTCATCACACGATCCATCTTCCTTCAAATGGTTGGCGGGTGTGCACGATTCTCTAAGCCTGCTTCGAGTATCGCTATATCTTGTTTCTTCTACGTACCAATCTTGTGCAAAAGAGCAAATTTTGATGGTTTGGTAGCACAAGGGGTGTGGCTTTCTTTTATAGGTCTTTAAAAAAGGTGTGTTTCATTCCACTAGGGCGTCCTTCATGAATTGGAATCTACGGTGCAAGTACGATCAAGAATTGTTTGGAAAAGACTAGTGTGATCTAACCAGCAACTTGTAACATTTAGCAAAAGTACTTTGGATTTTTCTTGAAAAAAATGAAAGATCCTAGCTATAGGACCATGCATGCAGGGGGTATGTAATTGCCATCTGCCATCAATTTTGGTTGAAAGCATATTGTTATGCAAGAGATCAGATTGGATATGTCTAGAGCCGTCTTTTCATCAAGAGGAACCAAACACTATTGTTGACCTAGAGGGAATCTCATGTAGTCTTATATGTGCATGTGGGGGAGGTATTGCATTTAATAGTTGATATCTATTTGGCCGTTTAAGCTTGCACTGGATGCATGCAAATCGTGAGTACTACTAATTTATCAACTTCCAAGTAGTGCTTGATCTTGACTCCTGCAACTTCCTAGAGTCAGCTAGGTATATATGTCGTGAATTACTCACAGATAAATGACCTATGTAGACACATTGTAAGTCTCTCTCATGTATGTCCATTTATATATGGTTGAGATCGAGGGTCCAAATAGTCCAATTGTTATATTGTCATTTTACTCAAATTACAAATTACCCTTTGGCCGCCACTAGCGAAACAAACACGCGGATGCAGCACCACCGCCACCAGCCCACCGCCTTTTGCCTCCCTCCTCCCCTCCCATCCCCTTTCTCCCGAGGCGACTCCGAAGGCCCCTCTCCCACCCTAGCGAGCCGTCGCTTGATCTACTTCTCACGGTCGATGTCGCCATCTTTGTCGACGGTGACGGCCACGCCCAGCCTATCAAAGATGGGAGGTGAGGGCGTGCGAGCTCTGACGGTCTCCTACACACGAGGAAGGCCATCACCGGGGCGGCGCATGTGGAACGCGGGTGGTGGTGGAGGTCTTCCACGGCGGTGCGTTGACCGGTGGCACGGGCTCCTCCTCGCTACGCGATTCAGCTAGATCCAACGGAACATCACCCCTGTTCTGCTGTCTTCTTCCTTGACGCTGGCCTGACCGGTGAGATTCGGTGCAGCAGATCTAACAAGGTCCTAGCGGGTGGTGTGGAGGCTAGTAGCTCGACTTGAATAAAGGTGGGGGTCCTAGGGTTCCAACTCGCTCCAAGATGATGGTCTGTCATATGCCTGTACCCATCGATTTGGCTGGGGCGTCGTGTTCCGGAAGGCTCCACCGGCGAACTCCCCTAGGAGATTCATGCCTGGAGATTGCTGGATCGAGTGGGATTCGGTCATGCTCACCTATTTTTTCTCTGACATTTTGGTTTCCGAGGGAGCACTGTTGAAAGAACATTTCATGTTTTCCTATGTTTTGTGTGTTAGATAACAATACTGTGGAGATTATTCATGTGCGCTAAGTGTGCAGAAAGCTTTGAGGGGCCCCGGATTATCCGCCCCACTAAAGGCCGGATAATCCGGCCTACCTCATTGTTCAGAGGGTGCCAAGGCGCGTCGCTCGGAGTCCGGTCGGATTATCTCCCGGAAAATCTGAACTAGGGCGGTTTTTCTTTCCCAGGCCGGATAATCAGGCTGTCGCATGGGCCGGATAATTCGGCCCCCAGTTTTTGAGCAAAGCATGCCAAGGCGCGTCGCTCGGAGTCTGGTCGGATTTTCTCCCGCAAAATCCGAACTGGGGCGGTTTTTCCTCCCCAGGCCGGATAATCAGGCCTTCACATATCACCGGATAATCTGGCCCCCATAAGTTGATCAAGGGAAAGCTCGGCGCGACGCTCTGATAGGAGGGCGGACTATCTGTCGGATATTCCGAGTGTGGCATGGAGTTTTCCCGAGGCCGGATAATCCGGCCCTCACTTGGGCCGGATAATTCGTCCCCCAAAGTCTCCAACGGCTGCTTTTGGAAGGGGGTATAAATACCCCTTCTTCCCCAACGTTCATAACTCTTGATTCACTCAAAATTGGTCAGACACTGTGTAAGAGCTCCCATTCTAGATCTCCCACTTCAACCACTCGAAGGCTTCGATCTTTGGGGGAATTGAAGGAGGAGAGAATCGTCATCGTCATCACGAATCAAGCGCATCAACTCCTCTCCATTCATTTGGAGAAATCCCTGATCTAGTATTCTTGTCAATATCTAGATCTTGTTCTTTGTTATTGATAACTTGTTCTTGTGGTAGCTTGTTGTCATTACAGGAGCCTCCAAGTTGATTGTGGAGTTGTGCCCTGCTAGTTGTGTAAAGGTGCCGGTATCCACCTTGAAGGGTCCCTATAGTGGAAAGGTGGATCAGGCCTTTGATGGCGGGATCCATCAGAGAACAGGGTGAGGCCTATTGTGGCGTGGTGGTGTTAGTACCGCCCACCCCTCCAACGCAGACGTACTTCCCTTAACAAGAAAGGAACTGTGGCCAAACATAGCTTGTGTCTCCGCGTGCTTCACTACGGTTAACCCGTTCCTCTTCCACTTGCTCTTTACTCGCTAGTAGATAGGTTTGCATATAGGGAAATTCAACCTATTAGTTTATCTAGAGAATTTACCCTTTGTGCTAAGCCTAAAATTGAAAAAGCATTAAAATTTGAAGTAGCACCTATTCACCCCCCCTCTAGGTGCCTATATGATCCATTTCAATTGGTATCAGAGCCCCGACTCTTAATTCGGGCTTAACCGCCTAAGAGTAGTATGGGTACCAGGGATGATGGGAATGAGGCTGTGGATAAGGTCACAATGGATGACCTAAAGACATTGGAAACAACCTTGTTGAAATACTTTGAGGCCAAGATGGAGGAGATGAATCAAATGATTGCTCGCCTCACATCATCCATAGCCCCATCTCCATCCTCCTCTGAGGCAGCCACACCATCATCTAAGGAAAAGGCTAACACCGGATCCAAGGATGATGATGCGGAAGGTGAAAAACTTAATGGTTCCACCTCCAAGAAGGGAAGTGGTAAGGAGGAATATAGTGAGGTTCGTCACATATATTCCCCCGACCCACCTATCCCTCGTCCTCATATAAACAATAGGGGTGATCCACCCAATCTCACTGCATCCTCTTTCAATCAATGGCAATTCTTAATGAAGTCTCATGTTTGTAGCTCCTCTATTGAACTTTGGAGGATTATTGAAGAGGGTCTTCATATTGGAGATCAAACCAACCTGACAAGAAGAGAAGTCGTGGACTACAAATTGAATGCCACTGCTCTCCACATGATACAACTCGGTGTGGGTCCCAAGGACATGCCCCACATTGAACATCTCAACACAGCTAAAGAAGCTTGGGATACCCTCACTGATCTCTTTGTTGGGAATGAAAGCATGAGAAGGAATAGGTATGATACCCTTAGTAATGAAGCTGAGGGATTTGACATGTTAGATGGTGAAAACCATGAAGACATGTATAGAAGACTCAAGGGCATTGCAACAACATTTAGAAAGCATGGAGCCACTCACATTGATGATGCGTGGATAAAAAGGAAATATGTGAGTGCCTTAATGCCTTTCGAGCCAACGGACCTGAAGAGCCTACAAGGTAGACATAACTACCATCAAATGACATCCAATGAGGTCATGCAAGAAATGGCGTCATTCAAAGTGGCGGCAAAGAATGTTGAAGATGCCCATGCTCGGGCCATTGGAATGCAAAAGGGTGTCAATGTTGCTCTAAAAGCTAATGTTGTTGAGCAAGAGGAGGATGAAAGAGCGTTTGATGGGGCCTCCGTAGACTGCCCTGATGAAGTCAAACGTGCTCATGGTGAGTACATGGCATTTTACGCAAGGAACTTTTGGAAGGACCCTGCCAAGGCCAAGTCGAAACTCGAGCGCAAGAATGGATCGAGTGGAAGAAGAGAAAGCGGCCCAAAACTGAGAACGTGCTACAACTGTGGAGATAGGCTGCACTTTGTAGCCGAATGTCCGTATAAAAATTGAGAAGACAATGGTGGCAGGCTCATTCTTAAAGAAAAATCCAAAGCACCTAAGAAGAAGCTATTTATTAAGAAGAATGGCCCCTACAAGAAGCAACCCAAGATCGTCTTAGTGGCACAAGAAGAATACTCCTCTGCAAGTGAAGATGAACAGGATGAAGATAGTTCTCGCGAGGTGGCTGCTATAGCCACCACATCGACTCCATCATCTCTCTTCGACTCGCCAAACGAGAACGTCATCAACAACATCTTGCCTAATGGCAAGACGGTCTGAGGTATCAAGTTCTAGCTCTTCATTTTCTAAGACTAACATAATTTTGGATATGGATGATCATGACAGTCTTAAAATGAAAGAAGAAGTTATTGCCTTGGACAAAATTTTCACTTACCCGCAAGGTGAGCACAAACTCCATTTGATGTTCTTATGAGTCAAATTGCTCAAGCCGAAGATCTTCTTGAAGAAAAGGGCAGAATCGAAAGAGAAGATGCCTTGGAGATAGCTTCTTTGAAGAATGCCTTGGAAGACGAAGAGGAAGCTCGAGTATCTTTAGAAGAGAGACTCAAATCCATTGAGGAGTCACATGAAGAAGCTGTGGCTCAGCTCATCAAAGAACGTGACAATGCTCTTGCCAAGGTAAAGAAACTAAAGAAAGAAAAGGTTGAATTTGGGGCTGTTCATGCTAGACTCTCGGAGAAGTTTGATAATCTTGAAAGTGCTCACAAGGCATTGAAGAGTGATCATTCTACTTTAAATGAGTCTCATGACCAGCTCCAAACTCAATTGACGCTGTATGATGTGCCAAGTACCTCCACATCACCTTATGGAAAAGAAGATCTTGCAAGAGGTTCTCAACACAAAGGTAAAGAGGTTCTTGATGAGATACTGAGCAAGCAAAGGACAAATAATAGAAAAGAAGGTCTTGGTTACATTCCCAAGACAAAGATCAAGAAAAACAAGAAGAAGAAGAAGAGCAAGACTGCTCAACCAAAGACTAGCAACATTACCAATGACAAGTCTAATTATGATGGTTTTGCAGGGGCTAACAATCCTAACTTTGAATTATACTGCGATTATTATGGTGATGTTTATGCTAGTTATGTAGGATCTTATGATTGTTACATTCCTTGGTCTATTTGGGTCCCCAAGACCCTTGTCACTAACATGAGAGGACCCATTAAAAAATGGGTACCTAAAACCAAGAAGTAACTTTCTTGCAAGGCTATGCTTCCGATGGTTCTAAATGGGTACTTGATAGCGGTTGCACGAGTCATATAACCGGAAGCAAGGAGATCATCATGGAGATGCGGCCAAATCACGATCATATAACCGTCTCCTATGGTGACAAGTCAAAATCTGAGGTATTGGGTCTCGGCAAAGTTGTGGTGGCTCACGATATCTCTCTCGTGGACGTCATGCTTGTTGAAACCCTCGGGTACAACTTACTTTCAGTTCGCGCCCTTGGTAAGATGGGCTTTGTAGTTTATATTGATGTTGATTTGGTGGTACTCTTGTGGAGCAAGTCTCTAAAAGTCGCTTTCATGGGATATGTCGAAAATGACCTGTACGTGGTGGACTTTTCGGGGAAAACCACTACATGCCCGATGTGTCTCTTCAGAAAGGCTGACGTGGGTTGGCTATGGCATCACCGACTAGCCCACGTCAATATGAGAATTTTTCAAAGTCTCCACAAGGGTGGCCACATCCTTGGACTAAAAGAAAATGCCTCCTCTACCAAAGATCATGTTTGCAGGGCATGTGTTGAAGGAAAAATGCATGACTCTCTCATTGAAGGAAGACTATTATCTCGTCAAAAAGGATCTTAGATCTCCTTCATGTGGACCTCTTCGGACCTCCATCTCATGCAAGCCTCGGTGGGAAGAAGTATTGTCTAGTGATTGTTGATGATTACTCAAGATACACTTGGGTTTACTTCTTCAATTTGAAGAGTGAAACTCAACAAACGTTCATCGACTTCGCCAATGAGGTTCAACATCAACACAATGTCCCTATACTGGCTATAAGAAGTGATAACGGCTCTGAGTTCAAGAACTACACCTTAAATGAGTTCCTAAGTGAAGAGGGGATAAGACATCAATATTCCGCTGCGTACACCCCTCAACAAAATGGTGTAGCCGAGAGGAAGAACCGGACTCTAATGGATATGGCAAGATCAATGCTAGCCAAATTCAAGTCTCCATATAACTTCTGGGCTGAAGAAATCTCTACCGCTTTTCACTCATCGAACCGGTTATACCTCCGTAAGATCTTGGACAAGACTCCGTATGAAATACTTACCGGTAACAAGCCAAACATCTCATACATTCGGGTATTCGGGTGTAAGTGTTTCTTTCTCATCAAGGGAGTTCGTTTATCTAAGTTTGAATCTAAGGCTCTAGAAGGTATTTTTGTTGGTTATGGTGCCGAATCCTACACTTATAGAGTCTACAGTAAGCTCTCTGGAATTGTTGTAGAATCTTGTAATGTGGTGTTCGAAGAAAATAACTGTTTCCGTGTGGAGCAAGTTAGTGTTTGTGATGCAGATGTTGAAATACCCCAAGATGCCATCAGAAGAATGGGCGTTGGATTTTTCCGCCCCATTGAGGAACCCCTTGTGGCGGATCGGGAAGGACAATGCTCTACTCATGTAGAGCCCTCATCTACACATAATCAACATGTTCCAACCACGAGAGAAACTTCTACACCATCTCCATCAACTGCTGAAGGTCAAGATGTTCCAGAAAGCTCCAGGACGGATTATCTGGTGGACACCGGATTATCCGGCCATCCTCATCCTGACGACCAAATTGCTCCTGGTGCTGAAGAAATCGCTGGAAGCTCCTGGACGGATTTTCTGGGTGACCTCGGATTATCCGGCCCCCGCCAGTTCAAGCAAGCCCCATGCAGCCTGATGAAGCTGCTACAAGTACTCCTAGGCCGAATTATCCGGCCTCTCCATCGGCCGGATTATCCGGCCCTGACTCACCTGTTGTTCAGCAGTCTCCTGTTACGGCTGCTAACTCATCTCAAGGGCATGCTTCATCACCGCCTACTACTGTTATCCCAGATTCTAATCAAGGTCGAGCAAATGATTCCAATAAAGATTCAAGTGATGAAACTATTCCACCAAGAGACAACAAACTTATTGTACTTCATCGCAAGGCTCGGGCGGATCAGAACCTTGAGTTAAGGGGTCACACCCTCGACAAGGTTGTTGGTGATCTTCGACGAAAGGTTTCTACAAGAAGGGAATTGGCCAGTTTTGGTGAGCATCAAGCTCACATCTCAATGGTGGAACCCAAGAAGGTCTTTGAAGCTCTTGAAGATCCGGACAGGGTTGTTGCTATGCATGAAGAATTGAATAATTTCGAGCGCAACAAGGTCTGGAAACTCGTGGAGAAACCCAAAGATTGCCGCAATGTTATCGGCACCAAATGGATATTTAAAAACAAGCAAGATGAGAATGACATTGTTGTGAGGAACAAGGCAAGACTTGTGGCACAAGGCTACTCTCAGGTTGAGGGCATTGACTTCGGCGAGACCTATGCTCCAGTGGCTCGCCTTAAGTCCATCTGTATCCTTCTTGCTTATGCTGCCCATAACAATTTTAAATTGCAGCAAATGGACGTCAAGAGTGCTTTACTTAATGGTACTCTACATGAGTTGGTATATGTAAAGCAACCCCCGGGCTTTGAGGATCCTAATTTCCCGAACCATGTCTACAAACTCGATAAGGCACTCTATGGCCTTAAACAAGCCCCACGTGCATGGTATGAGCACCTTAAAGAGCTTTTGCTAGACCATGGCTTCGAAGTTGGGCAAATCGATCCCACTCTTTTTACTAAGAAGGTTAAGGGGGAGCTCTTCGTATGCCAACTATATGTAGATGATATCATCTTTGGTTCTACTAATAAAGTTTTTAATGATGAATTTTCAAAGCTTATGACTAACAGGTTTGAGATGTCTATGATGGGGGAATTACGGTGCTTTCTTGGATTCGTGATCAACCAACTTAGAGAAGGAACCTTCATCAATCAAGCAAAATACATCCAAGACATGCTCAAGAGATTCAAGATGATGGATCTTAATGGTGTCACCACTCCGATGCAAACAAAATGTCATCTTGAACTTAACCCACATGGTAAAGATGTGGACCAAAAGGTATACCGGTCCATGATCGGCTCTCTTCTTTACCTCTGCGCATCTAGACCCGATATTGTGTTGAGTGTGGGGGTGTGTGCAAGGTATCAAGCAGCTCCTAAAGAAAGCCACTTAGTGGCGGTTAAGAGGATCTTTCGATATTTGGTTCATTCCCCTAACTTTGGTCTATGGTATCCCAAGGGCTCCAATTTCTATCTATGTGGTTATACTGATTCAGACTGGGCTGGTGATAAGGATGATCGGAAATCCACTTTTGGAGCTTGTCAATGCTTGGGAAGATCTCTAGTTTGTTGGTCATCTAAAAAGCAGAATTGTATATCTCTCTCCACCGCCGAAGTTGAATATGTTGTTGCTGCTAGTGCTTGCACTCATTTATTGTGGATGAGGCAAACTTTAAAGGAATACAGTGTCAATTGTGACAAAGTGCCTCTTTTATGTGATAATGAAAGTGCAATCAAAATTGCGTACAATCCGGTATAGCACACAAGGACAAAGCATATTGAGATTCGGAATCATTTTATTCGAGACCATGTTGCTGAAGGCGATATTGATCTATCTTTTGTAAGCACGAAGAATCAACTTGTGGACATTTTTAGGAAGCCACTTGATGAAGCAAGATTCTGCTACTTAAGAAATGAGCTAAATATCATTGATTCCAGGAGTTTGTCTTGATTACCCATGCACTCACTCGTACATCTCAGTCTTACTTGGTCTAGATGTGGGAATGGATATAGGGGGAGTGTGGTCCTAATACATTGGGCTAACCCTCCCCCCATAATGCCAAAAGCAAGATAAATCATTTCTCTTAATATCATTTTGTGATATGTGAGCTTATTGATGAGTATTGGTCGTGAACCCAAGATATATCTTCGCAGTGTCACACCATACACTCCAACAAGGTGGCTTTGGCCACCGCCCTCTCCCTTGAGGAGAATTGGATTTGTTTGGATATTTTTGGTGGCTTTTGCTCTCTCATGTTCTTAGGGGAATCACACTCAATTTTGGCTCTTATTTGATTTGGATCTTGCAACTTTGAGTGTCTAGTACCATCTCAGTTTGGCTCTCTTAATCCTAAGCCTTTCCCTACCCCTAAGCCATCTATTCTTACACACAAGTCCCTTGTACACCTTGTGGGGGTCTTGTTTGGGGACGCGCAGTCCTGAATCTGTGTACAACAAAAATTCAGATTTGAGGTCGGATAATCCGGCCCATGTGTAGGCCAGATAATCCGGCCCTGGCGGATTTCATCTTAAAGCGCAGGGATCAGGGGGAAGGGCTCATAACGAGCAGCACTTCTCCCCCAACCCTCTCCTCCTCCTCAGCCGCCGCCTGCCGTCCCCCACCCTCCCCGGAGCCTCTCCGGCCACCGGATATTCTGGGCCTCCCCGAATCTTCTTCTCTGCGCCTTCGGGTACCTTCTCCTCCGCGTTCTTCCTCCAATGAGTGAGGGTAACTCCCTCTCTCCCCATCTTTGGCTAGATGTGTTATTTGTTGGGTGGAACGTTGTTTAGAAGGATGTTGTTTCGCATAGGAATCGTAGTCTTGCAGTTTCTAGGCCCGATCTACTTTTTTGCATTCAATCTAGGTGAACTCGAAAATTTCTGCCAGGGCCGGATTATCCGCCCCTAGCCAGGCCGGATAATCTGGCCTGACAGACTCAACTCTGGTTCAGTTTCACCATGGTGTGTGCATTGAGTAGATTTGCCTTATGAACTTTTTGACTGCTTTTTCCATGCTCTCTCCTGGACTTGTGTGTATGCTTGTCCCCATGCTATCGCCCTTGTTCTCCTCACAGGTGGTTCTAGTGTTCCCAAGACCTACAAGCCCCGCCCTCGCGGTAAATACTTTCAGGATGACGGACAGGGTAACTTAGTGGACGAAGTTGAGTTAAGGAGAAGAAAGAACGAAGAGAAGTGCATGGCTGAACAAGCAAAGAGGACTAGGAAGGGGGTGTCCAAAAGGAAGGGCAAGGAGCCCAAGATTAACTATAGGGCTTTGGATGCAGTCACTTATTCCTCCATCCGTCACCATGATTTGTTTGCTGAGTTGCCTCGTGATGATGAGCTGCGGGATGCTCGATTTTGGTGTGCAGAACAGAAAGGTATTTATGAAGATGTGTATGTCAGGCTGAACATTAGGCCTATGCACCCACTGGTTCTTGCTGAGGCTTTGGAGAAGGCCCACCTTGTGGATGCAACGTTTGTGGCTGAGAGGATGGGGCTATGATACATTGCAAATGTATCTATAATTTTTGATGTTCCATGCTTGGTTTTATCCACTTTCTTGTGTTTTCTTCCAACTTTGGAGTACTTTTCATATGATTTCTTAGACTAACCTATTAACAAGAGCCACAGTGCCAGCTGCCTGTTTTCTGCTGTTTTTGGTTCCAGGAAAGTCAGAAAATGAATATTCTCGGAATTGGACGGGACAAAAGCCAAAGTGCCTATTTTTCGGAAGGGATCAAGTGCCAGAATACGAGACGGAGAAGGGCTAGGGAGCCACCACACCACCTGGCCGCATGGCCAGACCTGGCCCGTGCCAGGGGGTGGTGTGGCCGCTCCCTGCACCCCCTCGGCCTCTCCTTCCGCCTATAAGTTTCCCTCAGGATGAAAACCCTAGATACCCGATCAAAACATCCACGAAAGAGTCTGTAGCCGCCGTCATCTCCATCTGTAGATTGGGAGGGATCTGAAACTCTTCCCGGCACCCTGTCGGAGAGGGGAATTCACCCTGGAGGCCTTCTTCATCACCATGCAAGCCTCCGGTGTGATGCGTGAGTAGTTCATCCTTGGACTACGGATCCATGTAGTAGCTCGATGGCTGGTTTCTCCTCCTTTGTTCTTTCATGTTTAGATCTTGTGAGCTCCGTTCATGATCAAGATCATCTTTTGTAATCCATACATGTTGTGTTTGCAGGGATCCGATGGATATTGAGATGCTATTTCAGATTGATTATTGATTCTATCATGTCTTTGTTATTTGAGATCTTGCATGCTTTCCGTTGTTAGTAGCTATCTTGGCCAAGTAGATGCTAGCAACTCCAAGAGTTAGTATTTATGCTCGATAGTGGGTTCATGCCTCTGGTAATCTGGGGGAAGTGACAGAAATCTCTAAGGTACAAGATGTGCTGTTGCTACTAGGGAGAAAACAACAATCCTTTGTTCATAGAACAATCGTATTGTTTACTTTACATGCAGTTTGTAAAGCAATAATCTATTGCTTGCAACTTAATACTGGAGGGGGTTCAGATGATAACCTGAAGGTGGATTATTAGTCATAGATGCAGTTGGACGGCGGTCTATGTATTATGTTGTAATGCCCAATCAAGTCTTAGAGGAGTCAAGATGATTAGTATATGCATGTATTGCTTTCTCGGTGTTTGTCAATTGCCCTGTTGTAATTTGTTCACCCTACATCTTATCTATCTAAGGAGAGCCACCTCTAGTGAACTATGGATCCCGGTCCTTTTTCTTTACATACAATCTACAATCTTTTACTGTTATGTGTTTACTTTCTGCAAACTTTTACTTCTTTCCATTCGATACGTTTAATCCTTTGTTTTACGCAAAACACGGTGAGATTGACAACCTCATCGCAAGTTGGGGACAAAGTTCTGTGGTTGTGTTGTGCAGGTCTCCATGTTGCTACTAGCACCGGTAGTGCGCCCTGCCAAAGCTCAGCTAGTAACACCTTTGAGGTGTTTCCTTGCTCCTACTGGTTCGATTAAACCTTTGTTTCATAACTGAGGGAAACTTGCTGCTGTGCTCATCATACCTTCCTCTTGGGGTTCCCAACGAGCTCTACATCAACCACGCACCAGCACTTTTCTGGGCGCCATACACAGAGCCATCAAGCATTTTTCTGGCGCCGTTGCCGGGGAGTCAAGGACATCTTCACAAGGGGAGTCCCTCATAACCAAACTCTTTACTTTTTTGTTTTTGTTTTTCTTAGTTTTCTTTTTACTTTGTTTGCTTGTTTTGTTCTTCAAGAACACAAAAAAATTAGTTTTACTTGTTTTGCTTTCTTATTTGAAAAACACAAAAAAAATTAGTTCCTTTCTTAAAGTTGAATTTATGACTAGCTCTGCTCCAATCACTATTTCATTATGGATAGCTCACTCAGTTTCCTATTTAGGAACAGTTTTATGACTGCTAAGGTAATAGATGAATCACCGCCTGCTAGAACATCCATGGAAGAAGAAATTGCTGAACCTGAAAGCTCATTAGATGAAAAAGAGGAGGAGAGTGATGGACAAAAGGAGGAAGAATGGATCTACCCATGCCTACCTTCTAATGAGAGTAACTCTTTATCCCTTACATTATTTTATTGTCCCCCATGCTTATCAAAGGAGGGTGAATGTTATGTTCCCAAGGATTCTTTCGAAAATGTTTATAATAACGCTCTAGTGCTTGTAGATCATGAAAAGCATGCCTTCTGTGATAGTTATATTGTTGAGTTTATTCATGAGGCTACTGAAAATTATTATAAGAGAGGAAAATATGGCTGTAGAAGTTTTTATGGTAATGAAACACCTCTCTATGTGCTAAAAGTTTTGAAGTTACTTTTGTTTTATCTTCCTATGCCTGTCACTTTCTTCTTTGTGCAATTATTTGCATACAAGATTCCTATTCATAGGAAGTGGGTTAGACTTCAATGTGTTTTGAATTTTCTTCTTGATGCTCTCTTTTACTTCAATTCATATTTCCTATGAGAGCATCTTCTCAAATTTTTATGCCCAACTTAAAGGCGTTAAAGAAAAGTACTTGTTGGGAGATAACCCAAGAGTTTTAGATGAGTCTTGGAAGTTATTACCTTTGTAATAACCTCTCCTTATCCTTTTTATTTGCTTTTTGTGCCAAGAGTAACCTCTAATGAGAGAGAAGTAATGATTGGGAAAGTTGTTGTCCCGAAACAGATTTCTGTGCTTCACCATAAAAATTCCTGAGAGAGCTTTGTACGTCGGATTGAGCTGTAATTTCTTGTTCTTCTGCCCCAGGTTGTTATATAACTTTCGTTACTTCAACACTTTTTGATTTGAGCAACCGATGGTCTTAGGAAAAATTCGTCTTTACCTGCTGGTCTGTTTTGACAGATTTCTGCCATTTTCTGCATTTGCTTCTTGTTAGTTCCTTTGGGGAATTGAGATTTTTGAGGGAAGTGCTACAGTAGCCAGTGTTCTAATGGAAGTTTATTTGGTGTTAGAACTTAACCTTGAGACTTATTTATCTTAAGTGCACTAATGTTGCTAATGAGATTGTGTGAAGTTTTGTATGAAGGAAAATTTTCAGGTGTATGGAAGGAATGAGTAATGAGATGAAGGATGGACTAAACTAAAGCTTGGGGATTCCACGCGTGTCACCCCAAGAAATATCCAAGAAGTACAAGAGTCAAAGCTTGGGGATGCCCAAGGCATCCCCTTCTTCATCAATAAAAATCCAAGGTTTCTTCGAAACGCTTCATTTTATTGTTTCATGCACATTTGTGTTTTTCTTGGAGCGTCTTCTTTTTGTTTTCGTTTTGGTTTTTAGTTTGCTTGGTTTGCTTAGTTTTCTGAATAAATTGGTTGGACCCCCTCTTTCATGCATTGGTTTGCAAATAGTTTAGTTTGGTTTGGAAAAGAGTAGGAAAGCTCATGCTTATGTGGTAAAAAGTGCTCGTTTTGACTGTGGCTATGCTTTGTCATGCCATGCTTGCTATTGTTTTGGCTTTATGCTTAGTATTCTTTGCTGTAGCATGGCTTGTTATAAACAATTGAGATTGCTTAATGTGCCTTGGATGAATCATGTGTTGTTCTAGCATATTAAAGCATAGTATAGTGGTATTCTCCTTTGATGCTTTATTTGGGTTGACTTGGCACATGCTCACACCATGTTATGACTATCTCAAGTCACCATATCCTTTATGATCCTTTAGTTTTCAACTTGTAGTATCACTTTATGCTTTGATCAATGATGTTTTGTCGCTCTGCATGATTATGGCCATTATTGCTCTCTTAGTTTGTCGGTCCCAGTCTTTTGCTAGCCTCCACAACAAAGTATGAGTTCCACTCATGCATCCAACTCCCTAAACCAAGTTTTTCCAAAGAGTCCACCATACCTACCTACTAGCTTATGCTATTCCAAGTACATTCATGCTTTTGTCTACCTTTCACTTGTTATGAGAAAACTAGTGATTAAAGCTCTCACGAACTTGATGGCACACTTTACTTTTTGCCTCTGATAAACTTGAACCATTGGGTCCTTCTTTGTTGTGTATATGCTTGCGCTTTATAAGTTGAAATTAGCAGAACCATGTTTCATGGGGAACGCTTTCAACATTGCACTTGTACTTTGTACCCCGTGGATATCATGTTCTTTTGCTTACGGATCCCGGCGGTGTGAAATAAAAGTGGAACTTGTAAGATCATGGAGTTTGTATGTGTGTTAGAGAAACGCCTGGTCCGCTAGCCTAAGACATGCCTAATCATGGTGTAAACTTGCAGCATCACCATAATGAGCAGTCTATGAAGCATCCTCAATAAAAACCTATGCAAATAGCAAATAAAAAGATCGCTGAGATGCTCATTGTCTGCTTGCCTTGTCATTTTGATTATGGGAAAGCTCTAGTATCATGTGCAAGGGGTACCCCGTTGGCGGTTCTTAATGATACACATATACTTACAATGACAAGAGCTTACTTATGACTGAAGTTGAGTAGCATGAGGATCGGTCTTCGTAAGTAAGGGGCATGATATTTCGGTTTATAACTTGTCAAGCATATCCTCTTAGTTGTGTCACTTTAACCTTAATCACCTTCAAGATGCTTATGATAGGGGCAATGAGAGATGAAAACTATAAGTACCATAATTTTTGGAAGCTCTTTATGAGACTTGAATCCCTACTTCCTTTTACAAAAGGCCTTTCTTCCACCATTATATTGAGTCTCCACCTTCTATCTTTATGCACCTACTTTGAGAGCATAGTGGCCATTCTTAGTTCTATGTGCATTGTCCCAAGACTAGTTGATTGATGCATAACTTTATATTGCTTGTTTTAAACTATTGTATCTAGTCACTCTTATGAACTTTGAAGGTGTCCTATGCATTTATATTTGCTACTCTATTGAGGGACAAGCTGAATATTATTATGCTATGTTTTCTTTATGTGAAACAAACAAACGTCTTGCAAAGCATGTTATTCATGAATCTTTTGTTTGTACCTTTTTATGTTGCATCATAGTTTCTTTGCCTATTACTAGAACTTTGTCTTTCATGTTATGATTGAAGTACTATGATCCCAGCTTTGAGTTTTGCAAATACTTTGATCAAGTCTTTGATGGTTCATGTCACCTCAAAAATTATTTATTTTTATCACTTACTTACTCGAGGACGAGCAGGAGTTCAGCTTGGGGATACTGATACATTGCAAATGTATCTATAATTTTTGATGTTCCATGCTTGGTTTTATCCACTTTCTTGTGTTTTCTTCCAACTTTGGAGTACTTTTCATATGATTTCTTGGACTAACCTATTAACAAGAGCCACAGTGCCAGCTGCCTGTTTTCTGCTGTTTTTGGTTCCAGGAAAGTCAGAAAATGAATATTCTCGGAATTGGACGGGACAAAAGCCAAAGTGCCTATTTTTCCGGAAGGGATCAAGTGCCAGAATATAGGACGGAGAAGGGCTAGGGAGCCACCACACCACATGGCCGCGCGGCCAGACCTGGCCCATGCCAGGGGGTGGTGTGGCCGCTCCCGGCACCCCCTCGGCCTCTCCTTCCAACTATAGTTACCCTCGAGAGGAAAACCCTAGATACCCAATCAAAAAATCCATGAAAGAGTCTGTAGCCGCCGTCATCTCCATCTGTAGATCGGGAGGGATCTGAAGCTCTTCCCAGCACCCTGCCGGAGAGGGGAATTCACCCTGGAGGCCTTCTTCATCACCATGCAAGCCTCCGGTGTGATGCGTGAGTAGTTCATCCTTGGACTACGGATCCACGTAGTAGCTAGATGGCTGGTTTCTCCTCCTTTGTGCTTTCATGTTTAGATCTTGTGAGCTCCGTTCATGATCAAGATCATCTTTTGTAATCCATACATGTTGTGTTTGTGGGGATCCGATGGATATTGAGATGCTATTTCAGATTGATTATTGATTCTATCATGTCTTTGTTATTTGAGATCTTGCATGTTTTCCGTTGTTAGTAGCTATCTTGGTCAAGTAGATGCTAGCAACTCCAAGAGTTAGTATTTATGCTCGATAGTGGGTTCATGCCTCTGGTAATCTGGGGAAGTGACAGAAATCTCTAAGGTACTAGATGTGCTGTTGCTACTAGGGAGAAAACAACAATCCTTTGTTCATAGAAAAATCGTATTGTTTAGTTTACACGCAGTTCGTAATGCAATAATCTGTTGCTTGCAACTTAATACTGGAGGGGGTTCGGATGATAACCTGAAGGTGGATTATTAGTCATAGATGCAGTTGGAGGGCGGTCTATGTATTATGTTGTAATGCCCAATCAAGTCTCACAGGAGTCAAGATGATTAGTATATGCATGTATTGCTTTCTCGGTGTTTGTCAATTGCCCCGCTGTAATTTGTTCACCCAGCATGTTATCTATCTAAGGAGAGCCACCTCTAGTGAACTATGGATCCCGGTCCTTTTTCTTTACATACAATCTACAATCATTTACTGTTTTGTGTTTACTTTCTTTAAACTTTTACTTCTTTCCATTCGATACGCTTAATCCTTTTTTTCCCGCAAAACACGGTGAGATTGACAACCTCATCGCAAGTTGGGGACAAAGTTTTGTGGTTGTGTTGTGCAGGTCTCCACGTTGCTACTAGCACCGGTAGTGTGTCCTGCCAAAGCTCAGCTAGTAACACCTTTGAGGTGTTTCCTTGCTCCTACTGGTTTGATTAAACCTTGGTTTCATAACTGAGGGAAACTTGCTGCTGTGCTCATCATACCTTCCTCTTGGGGTTCCCAACGAGCTCTACATCAACCATGCACCAGCACTTTTCTGGGCGCCATACACAGAGCCATCAGGCTGCACCATCTCATGTCTCTCCAGTGCTCTTATGACTCTGAGGTGGTGAAGCAGTTCTTTTCCACTTTGGTTATTTGTGGAGATGAGCGTCGCACTGTGAAGTGGATGACTCATGACAGGCCTATGTCTGCTGATTTCCATGTGTTTGCTGAGGTTCTTGGATACTCTTTCCGCAGCAGGGATAGAGCCAGTGGCCACCGCATCATCACCGAGCTGAAGCCCAACAAAGATGCAGCTCTCTCTCCTTGCACAGTGGACAATGGCATTGTGGGCACTCTGGCTAGTCTTGCTCCTATCTATGCTGCCTTAGTGGGCCTCTTCCATGACTCCATCACTCCGAGTGGGGGCAACAATGACAGCATCCGTGGTCACCTTGTCCAGCTCCTTCAATTTTCTCATGAGGTGGCCTCGTGCGAGGACGAGTCTGTGCAGTACAGGCTGGATGTCATGGACTTCATCTACCATGAATTGACTGATGCTATGTTCAACAGTCTGTCCATCCCCTATGCACCCTACATTATGATGCTCATAAGGCACCTGCTTCCTTCTGAAGAGTTCAACATTGATTCTGTGCATAAGGCCAAGATGATCTACACCAAGGTTCGGAAGACCTCTCACCCCTCCTCTGCTCCTGAGGGTCTCATGAGGGATGCTCGTAGGGCCCTAGTGCCTCCCGTTGCCTGTGAGATCAAGCAGCTGAACTGGTTCCAGCGGCACATCCTTTGCATGGGCGTGGACACACACAAGGGTTAGTACGAGGCATACAAGCAGCGCCATGACTTGGCTCACTCCCAGCAGCTCATCCTTCACCATGTGTCCAGTGCTTCTGGTGACCCCCGGCTCCTACTCCTTGTTGGGTCCGTAGCATAGAAAACAAAAAATTTCCTACGATGAGAACTATACGCCAAGATCTATCTACTAGATACAGAGCAACGGATGGACATACATCCATGGAGAACTTACCCTCGAAGACAACGAGTTTTGTTAACGAGTAGGAACTCGTGGTTGATGTAGTCGTACGCTTGCCGATCTCAAGATCGTGTGGAAGTCCGACAGGTCCAGCAGCTCCAGCACCATCAGGTCCAGCACCATCAAGTCCAGCACCGCAAAGTAGCGGTGCATCCGTGATCGCACACACGTTCGGTCCACCGAACAACCTCTGCCTCCTCGCTCCAGCGATGCAGCGGAAGCAGCAACTCCTTTCTAGATAAAGCCACCGGGAACATGTATCTCGCTAATCCTAGACCATGGGGAATAACTAGAGGGAGAAGAGAACCTTCATGAGGAGGTGGTGCAAGATGAGAGGAGGGAGTGGGGGGCCTTTTATAGGGAGAGGGGGGAAGCCCCTCACCATGGCCAGCGGCCAAGGGAGGTTCCTCTACCTCTTCCACATTCATGTGGGTGGAGCTCCCACTCACATAATTAGACACCCACTCAAAATTCCACTCACCTCCATTCAATTTCAACGAAATTTAATGCAAGTTCTCATTAAATAAAACACTTTTATTTATTTTATTCAGAATTTTGTCAATTACATTAATTAACAAACATTCACATAAAACCCCCTGCAACATTTCAATATCACATGCAGAACCAGTTTCTGCAATTTCACCCGAAACGATTCCGGTTTCCATCGAAATGATTCCAGCGCTTTCTTAAATCTTTATCTGAAAACATATTTGCTCCTAAATGGTGTCGGTATCCCTTAAGTGTGTCATCCTACGGTTCGTGAATAATGCAGACATGATCGAGACCCCTCTCCGATCAATAATCAGCAGCAGGACCTGGAGATCCATACTGACTCCCACATATTCAACGATGACTCTTGTGATCGTGTGAACCTTTAACGTCGTAACTAAATCCCTTTGTCTCACGATATGTTACATGTCCGAGATTCGATCATCGGTATCCAAATACCTAGTTTGATCTCGTTACCGACATGCACTCCTAGTTTGATCTCGTTACCGACATGCACTCTTTTCTCGTTCCCGTGATATAACATTCTAGTGATCACATCACTTGCTTGCAAGCTATTTCAATGTGATATCACCGAGAGGGCCCAAAGTATATGTATCCGTCATCGGGATGGACAAATCCCACTCTTGATCCATGAGCCTCAACATAACACCTTCGTAGCACTGAACCCACCTTTATAGTCACCCTGTTACGGTGTGACGTTTGATGTTATCAAGATACTCTTATGGTGTTAGCAATTAACATGATCTCATGGTCTAAGGACTAAGATTACTTCGTATGATGTTATAGCAATATAAACATAATGACTCTGATCGTAATGCTATACTTCGGATGAATGTTCATCACATCATTCCACCAATGTTGTGACCTCGTTATTAACGACATCCAATGTCCATGATCAGGAAACCTTGATCATCTTGTTAATCAACGAGCTAGTTTATAAGAGAGGCATAACTAGGAACTTTCCTTTTTGTTTATTAAACACACATATATTAACGTTTCCAAATTAATACAATTATAGCATGCAAAATAAACATTTATCATAAACAAGGAATAATAACCACTTTATTATTGCCTCTCGGGCATATTCTCTTCAGTCTCCCACTTGCACTAGAGTCAATAATCTAGTTTGAAAAACTTTGCGTATTGAACACCTATGGCTTTCTGGTGTTGCATATACGCGATTGTTAGTGGTTAACATAATCTCCGGCTCTGACAGTTTCAGTTCCGTGTGTATTTGCATGTCTTTGCGTCTCTACGCATCACTCATTCTCAAATGAGATGGCATTGTATAAATTTGGTCCTTTGGTAGACCTTTAGTTTGTTTGGGTTAAAATATGTTGATACTATTGTCACACAATATATCTTCATAGTATTAGCCCACTTTGAACCACACCTAGTTTGATAACAAACTACTTAACACAAATGCCCTCCTATGCTGCTATTATAGTAGTCATATACTTAGCCTTTTGTTGTAGTATCCGTCACAATGTCTCAACTTTGGAACTCATCCAAATCCATCATGGAACATCCTTTCCATTACATTGGGCCACCCATAGTCTAAATTGAGATAAATTTAATTTGTATCTTGTGACAAAACTAGTATCAATGTAACACTTTACAATGAACTACCTTTAACGATTTGTCACTTATACATTACATATTCTTAGTTCTTCCAAAAGCTCATAAGAATATCTTTAATATTGTCCAATGATCATCTTATGAATCATTCTGGTATATGCGCATAACATTTAGAGCATAGGACATTATGGATATATACATATCATGGTATAATCGATCAAAATCTTCATGTGATTTTACTCACCAAGTGTTGAAACACTTGAATTTTGATACAATCCTTTCCATGCAGCAAGAACCTTTCTTGTTGCTTCCATATTGAACCCTTTCAATATCTCATATATGTATGTCTGGCACAACCATATTAGCGCCTTAATGTATCCATATAGATATTGATGCCTAATATTCTGGGTTTGCCCAAGTCTTTCATCGAAATCTTATTTTAATGAAATCCTTAACTTGTGTCAATTCAAGATACATCATTTCCAATCAACAATATGTCCTCTACATAATGTATTAGAAATATGTCTCAGCGCTCCCACTTAATTTCTTGCAAATGCAAGCATCTTCATCATCTCCGATGAATTTAAACTCTTTTAATAGTTTCATCATGGTGAAGATTCCAACTCCGCTATGCTTACTTCAACTATTGAAGTTTGCATGCCCTTTTAGCACCCTTTGAATTAACAAAACCCTTCGGACCATGTCATGTACATGTCCTAGGTTACCGTTCTATTAGAAGAACCTTGTTTTGTTTATTCAACTACCATATACAAAATTATATGTAGTGGTTGCTACATTAATCCGTTAAGACTATATATCGCTATGAAAGATCAAATCTTGTCATAGTCAACTCCTTGAACATTGTCGTAAACTTCTTTCCGACATGTCGACTATTTCATAGATGTTAAACATCCATGTCTTATTTCTTTATAGATCCAAACACGACCGATAGGCTTCACGCCTTTTTGGAGGGTCTTCCAAGTTCAGAAACTTGATTTCTCGTGTATGGATACTATCACGGATTCTATGACTTCTAGTCATTTTGTGGAGTCAGGGCCCATCATCACTTCTTTGCATGCAGTCGATTCATCATTGTCAAAACAATAACGACTTCTGTTTCAAATCTTACTATTTGATTCTTACCGACCCACATGGTTCAATATGAACTCTAATCTCCAAGATTACACCCTTTGTAATCACGGGAGCCATGAGCATTGTGGCCGCCAGCAGGACACTTTCCGGCGCTGCGCTACTCAGCACATATAGCTAAGGTTCAACAACCTTATCAAAGTTCTATTGTCCTCCCACATAACTTTTCACGAAAAATTCCTTCTCAAGAAACTTGACGTTCCAAGCGACAAACTCTTTTGTCTTCGGTGTTATGGAGGAATTCCCAACAAATTCTTTGGGATAACCTACAAAGACGTGCTTATCCGACTTTGGTTGTAAACATTCTACTTATGCATAGCATACCAAAATTTAAGAAAAGACAATTCGGGTTTTATCCCAAACCATAACTCATATGGTGTCATTTCAACGGATCACGATGGTGCTCTTTTCAGTGTAAAAGCGGCAATCTCTAAAGCTTTAATCTTTAAAACATAATGGCAGTTTTATAAATGACATCTTTGATCTTACCATGTCAAACAAGGTTTGATTTGATCTCTCGAACATACCATACTCCTGTGGTTTATCGGGAAATGCAAATTCATGGAACAATTCCTAAAATCTTAGGTGTTTTCTAAACCTGTAACTCAAATATCTTCCTTTATGATCAAATCATAAACTCTTTCATTTTCTTGTTACAATGATTTTTCACTTCATCTTGAAAGTCTTTGAACAATTTTCAAATGTTTCATACTTCTTCCTTATTAAGTAAATATATAAACATATTCACTCAAATTTCTGGCGAAAGCATATGAAGCAAAAAGATCCATCGCATATGGCTACACATAATGGACTATATACATCAACATGAATAATATCCAATAAGTTAGTCATCCGTTCCTCTTTCGCCTATGGTCAGAGTTTCCATTATCTTGAGGGAAGTTTCACAAGCATCAATTGATCAAAATCAAAAGACTCCAAAAATCCATCAAGATGGAGTTTCTTCATGTTTACTTTCCATTATAATTCAAACAGCGATGTCACTTCATAAGTGATCTTCCAATCATTTGTCTTATGACATTTTAGCAATAATATTTATGGATGTGATTTCTCCAACTAGACTTGTAAAAGTTCATCCATCCTTTATGGAATACAGTAATTATTTGAACAACCATTGTTCTCATAATACCGGAACAAAATAACAATTATTAAAACAAATCTTGAAGGCTAGGTTTGACGACAACGAAAAACACAATAACACTTTATTTGTTTTCGATGAACATCATCACTTATTCTTTTGCTAGTTACTTAGGCCGTTGCAGTTCATGAATTGTGTTGTTCTGTATGACACTTCACACCAACCAATCAGGATTCCAATACCTCAGAACCACATTGTTTAACAAGCAAGGAATACAACCATAACATGTACATCTTCTATATACCTAAGTTGGACATCTCCAGCCTTTTCTTTTCTGCCAAATATTTTATAGATTCTCTTTCAACAATTCCTTTTCTTTTAAAAGAATCTATCAACATCAATAGTGGTGTCATTCACATGACACATAGTACAAAGCGTATATAGTCAAATACTAATACCTTTGGACTTGCACTTTGAAGTGGATCACCATCATCAAATGTTTGGTGTTCTTTCAAAAATCCATTCTTTAGTAATCTATTAGTGTAGTAAACATTTTACTTACATCTTCTATTCATCCTTATCATGACAACTTTCATGATCAAGCTACTATAGCCTATAAGGAAGAATCGCGAGTATAATGTTAGTTCCCAACACCTTTTTGGGAGATCCAGATGCCTAGCATCTCCATCCTTCACAAATTCTCATACAATATGAGAACATGTATTTTGCTAAATTATACTCTATCATAATGCAACCAAAAACATTATTTCAGATATCACAATATCTTCCACACATGATGGTTCCTGAAACAATTCTTTCAGCTCCTAGATAACCTTGATATTAAAACAATTTTTGAATATCAATAATCATGGAGGCAAACATGATACTTCACATACTAACATTGGAATTCTTACTCTTTATTTAATACTACTTATTAAACTTCATAGAGTAAATAGAGTTTGCTGAAAGTTTGCAGTAGGACTTATAAACTTTAAATTGACATTCAAAACAATACGATACCAGTTTGTAAAGTAAATATCCAGAATTCTATAGTTCTATTATCTCAAATAAAACTAAGTATAAGGGAGTGAACAGATGCCAATGACTACAACAAATTATGCAAATTCACTTCGATTTAGTTTATGACAAATAGAGTTCGACTAATCCAAATTAGAAATGAACTCCCACTCAAAAACGACATCCCTTGTGCCTTTTTGGTGATTACATGAACCAAATCCACTACACCAAGTCCGATCATCACGTGAGTCGGTGTAGCTTTAAAGGCGAGCATCTATATGGGCATCATATCAACTATATGACTCATGCTTAACCTTTCGGTCCGTGTTCCGAGGCCATGTCTGTACATGCTAGGCTCGCCAAGTAAGAACCTTAGTATTCGCGTGTGTAAAACTGTCTTACACCCGTTGTATGAAAGCGTAGAGTTGAGTACACCCGATCATCACGTGATGTCTCGAAACACGATCCATAAAACGGTGCATACTTAAGGAAGAACACATTTTATCTTGACATTTAAATGAGGGATCATCTTATAATGCTACTAGAAGCGCCAAACTAGCAATATAAGATGCAAACATCTAATGTGTAAAGTGACATGATATGGTCCATGCATTTGATCTCTATCATTTGCATCGTGGTATGATCTCTATCATCCCTTTGTGTGTAAGGCCAAGGTCTATGGAACTTACACATTAAGTGTGTTGTAAGAGTATCTACCATACATCTACTTACAACAATACCATATCAAGACACTAGCCCAGCAACGATCTAAACTAGACGCCTCTAATTTATCAATTGCAATTTTTACGTGGCTTAGGGCTTTTGGAGATAGAACCGGTCTCACCTACGAACATGAACCACAACGAGGATAACCAAGTTATTAGAAACTCGTTGTAAATTAGATATTGACTATAGTAGGAGAGACAGACACCCGCCAGCCACTTATGCAAAACTAGTTGCATGTCAGTCGTGGAACCGGTCTCATGTATGATGACATGTAAGGTTGGTCCGGGCCGCTTCATCCCACTATGCCACCAATATCCAAAATACATAGAAGATGAAATAATATGATCATCATCGCCCACATATAAACATATGTGTACTACCCGTGCAAAGTACCTACGCATAGATCAGGCTCTGATGCCACTGTTGGGTCCGCAGCATAGAAAACAAAAAATTTCCTACGATGAGAACTATACGCCAAGATCTATCTACTAGATACAGAGCAACGGATGGACATACATCCATGGAGAACTTACCCTCGAAGACAACGAGTTTTGTTAACGAGTAGGAACTCATGGTTGATGTAGTCGTATGCTTGCCGATCTCAAGATCGTGTGGAAGTCCGACAGGTCCAGCAGCTCCAGCACCATCAGGTCCAGCACCATCAAGTCCAGCACCGCAAAGTAGCGCTGCATCCGTGATCGCACACACGTTCGGTCCACCGAACAACCTCCGCCTCCTCGCTCCAGCGATATAGCGGAAGCAGCAACTCCTTTCCAGATAAAGCCACCGGGAACATGTATCTCGCTAATCCAAGACCATGGGGAATAACTAGAGGGAGAAGAGAACCTTCACGAGGAGGTGGTGCAAGATCAGAGGAGGGAGTGGGGGCGTTTTATAGGGAGAGGGGGGGGGCAGCCCCTCACCATGGACGGCGGCCAAGGGAGGTGCCCCCACCTCTTCCACATTCATGTGGGTGGAGCTCCCACTCACATAATTAGCCACCCACTCAAAATTCCACTCACCTCCATTAAATTTCCACCA
This sequence comes from Avena eriantha, assembly GCA_910589775.1. NCBI lineage: Eukaryota > Viridiplantae > Streptophyta > Magnoliopsida > Poales > Poaceae > Avena > Avena eriantha. The sequence continues at coordinate 303,024,425 of OU342744.1, forward strand.
AATTTAATGCAAGTTCTCATTAAATAAAACACTTTTATTTTTTTTATTCAGAATTTTGTCAATTACATTAATTAACAAACATTCACATAAAACCCCCTGCAACATTTCAATATCACATGCAGAACCAGTTTCTGCAATTTCGCCCGAAACGATCCCGGTTTCCATCGAAATGATTCCAACGCTTTCTTAAATCTTTATCTGAAAACATATTTGCTCCTAAATGGTGTCAGTATCCCTTAAGTGTGTCACCCAACGGTTCGTGAATAATGCAGACATGATCGAGACCCCTCTCCAATCAATAATCAGCAGCGGGACCTGGAGATCCGTACTGACTCCCACATATTCAACGATGACTCTTGTGATCGTGTGAACCTGTAACGTCACAACTAAATCCCTTTGTCTCGCGATATGTTACATGTCCGAGATTCGATCATCGGTATCCAAATACCTAGTTTGATCTCGTTACCGACATGCACTCTTTTCTCGTTCCCGTGATATAACATTCTAGTGATCACATCACTTGCTTGCAAGCTATTTCAATGTGATATCACCGAGAGGGCCCAGAGTATATCTATCCATCATCGGGATGGAGAAATCCCACTCTTGATCCATGAGCCTCAACATAACACCTTCGTAGCACTGAACCCACCTTTATAGTCACCCTGTTACGGTGTGACGTTTGATGTTATCAAGATACTCTTCCGGTGTTAGCAATTAACATGATCTCATGGTCTAAGGACTAAGATTACTTTGTATGATGTTATAGCAATATAAACATAATGACTCTGATCGTAATGCTATACTTCGGATGAATGTTCATCACATCATTCCACCAATGTTGTGACCTCGTTATTAACGACATCCAATGTCCATGATCAGGATACCTTGATCATCTTGTTAATCAACGAGCTAGTTTATAAGAGAGGCATAACTAGGAACTTTCCTTTTTGTTTATTAAACACACATGTATAAACGTTTCCAAATTAATACAATTATAGCATGCAAAATAAACATTTATCATAAACAAGGAATAAGATAATAACCACTTTATTATTGCCTCTCGGGCATATTCCCTTCACTCCTCCCACACCATATGCTCGGTGGAACTCTTCTTCCGGGCTGAACTATGGAGAGCTGGAGCATCGATTGTTCCCTTCTGCCGCCACTGCTGATGATGAGGATGATGACACCGAGGAGCTTGAAGATGAGGACGAGGATGGAAACAAGGACGAGGACGAGGATGAGGACTACGAGTGATCCTTGGGGCGCTAGCATCGCTCTTCTCCCTTTTTGGTGTCTCGATGCCAAAGGGGGAGAAGTAGTTCTATTAGGATCTTCGAGGATTTGCATGGGTCGGGCATAAGCACTTGCATTTTTCTATTCGTCATTTTCTCGCTTAAGCCCATTTAGTGTTGAAACTTTAAATTTGTTTTGTGGTTTGTTTGAGACTCTATGTCAGTGGTTGTCAGGATTTATCTCATGGATTATGCTTATGGATTCATCTATTCATATCCTATTATGCTGGAAATCTTTATCAAGGAAGGCGCTTATATTGGTTATCTCGGTAATAATTGAGGCTATTTCAAGGATGCCTTCCTTCTACCTCAGTGGTATGATTATGTTGCTCATATGTCTATGGAATAGATTCACCTATTTGTGTGCATTTGTATTCCAATGCAAAATTCTAATATGCATACATTGAGGGGGAGTCTCTTCCATGTTTATTGTTGGTTGTCTTGTGATCCTTTCCTGCAAATCCTAGTATTGTCATCTAACACCAAAAAGGGGGAGATTGAAAGAACATTTCATATTTTCCTGTGTTTTGTGTGTTAGATAACAATACTATAGAGATTATTCATGTGCGCTAAGTGTGCAGGAAGCTTTGAGGGGGGGGCGGATTATCCGCCCCACCAAGGGCCAGATAATCCGTCCTACCTCATTGTTCAAAGGGTGCCAAGGCGCGTCGCTCGGAGTCTGGTCGGATTATCTCCCGGAAAATCAGAACTGGGGCGGTTTTTCTTTCCCAGGCCGGATAATCCGGCTATCGCATGGGCCGGATAATCCGGCCCCAAGTTTTTGAGCAAAGCATGCCAAGGCGCGTCGCTCGGAGTCCGGTCGGATTTTCTCCCGGAAAATCCGAACCGGGGCGGTTTTTCCTCGCCAGGCCAGATAATTCGGCCTTCACATAGGACCGGATAATCCGGCCCCCAGAAGTTGATCAAGGGCAAGCTCGGCGCGACGCTCTGATAGGGGGCGGACTATCTGCCGGATATTCCGAGTCTGGGACGGAGTTTTCCCTAGGCCAGATAATCCGCCCCTCACTTGGGCCGGATAATCTGGCCCCCAAAGTCTCCAACGGCTGGTTTTGGAAGGGTATAAATACCCCTTCTTCCTCAACGTTCAGAACTCTTGATTCACTTGAAATTGGTTAGACACTGTGCAAGAGCTCCCATTCTAGATCTCTCACTTCAACCACCCGAAGGCTTCGATCTTTGGGAGAATTTAAGGAGGATAGAATCGTCATCGTCATCATGAATCAAGCGCATCAACTCCTCTCCATTTATTTGGAGAAATCTCTCATCTAGTATTCTTGTCAATATCTAGATCTTGTTCTTTGTTATTGATAACTTGTTCTTGTGGCAGCTTGTTGTCATTACAGGAGCCTCCAAGTTGATTGTGGATTTGTGCCCCGCTAGTTGTGTAAAGGTGCCAGTACCCACATCGAAGGGTCCCTATAGTGGAAAGGTGGATCAGGCCTTTGGTGGCGGGATCCATCAGAGAACTGTGGTCAAACAAATCCTGTGTCTCCGCGTGCTTCACTACGGTTAACCCGTTCCTCTTCCACTATCTCTTTACTCGCTAGTAGATAGGTTTGCATATAGGGAAATTCCACCTATTAGTTTATCTAGAGAATTTACCCTTTGTGCTATGCCTAAAATTGAAAAAGCATTAAAATTTGAAGTAGCACCTATTCACCCCCTCTAGGTGCCCATACGATCCATTTCAACTGTGAAGCTCTCCTGGATATTACCATCACAGGGCAAACTTTCTCTTTCCATGGTGAAGTCAGCTGGTGGAGAATATCATGGAAGCTGAAATCTGGGGACTAGCAATGGTAATTCAAGTCTTTGTGGTGATGAGAAATTGGCTTGGTGATTCGTGACTTGGAGCAGCGGCATCATAAGTGGGGACGACAACAGAGGAGAAGTTCAAAGTCTTACCTTTTAGGGTAGAAATCCAAGGTATGGCCTTAATTAGTTGTGTCTGGCAATGGCCTTGTTGAAGACATTGTTTGTAAAAACCTAATATCTATGATCAGACAATGACGACACTTGTACAAGGAATAGATCACTGTAGCTGGACTTCTTTATCGTAATTCTTCTTCTTATAAGAGTTGTGTGCATCCATAAGGCCGTTAGGATAATGTGTTGTTGCAGAGACTAAGTGTAATTGATATCTTCGCGATATTAACATATAATATTTATGGAAAAATGACCAAAGGATAAAGTTCTACTATTTGTGTCTCAAAATGGTTTACTTCACCCCCTCTATCAACAAGCGGTTGTTTTTGTATGTTGAGTGTTAGTGTCAATCTTTGTACTGACACTATTGTTCAAGGGGAAGGGAAGGGTGACTTAGCATAATCTGACTTTTCAGGAAAATCTAGAAAACAATAATAGATGAAGAAAAAATAATTAATTACGGAATTTTGGGAAATATAATAATACAGGGGAAATGGAGTTCTAAGGAGTACAATTTCATGAAGTAATCATAATTGTTTTAAAGCAACATTCCAAAATAATTTAGAATCATGTTTTTGGTTGATGCACAAGTCCAAGGATGCATAAAGTGTGGTCACATATTATTTGAGGTTATTCAACAATTGTTAGGTTATTTATTGAAACTGATACTTTTTCATTATTCTTTATTTAGAATTTATAAAAACTTTGTATTTACCATTGCGGTGTTTACAAATTTAGATATTCTCTAAATTTATTGGATAATTTATTGTTGCCATTTAAATTATAATTAATACATGAGTAAAAATCATAAAATGCGCGCTTCGATTCCAAATTAGCTAAAACCACCTCGTTTGTAGAGGGGAAATGGCTTTGATAGTTGAAGGATGACTTCCAAATAGTAATTATTCAATGGATTGGATATTAAACTTGGATCATGGTTCATGAGTTAATGTCCACGAATATCTTTTAATCTTTTTTATCTACTTATCTCACGGTTGGTCTATCACCTTGCTTGTTTGGCCATGTCCAAGGACAAAAGAAAAGCAATTGAGATGCTCCTCACATAAATCAACTTACCGAGAAGAAATCACATACATATCTTACTAGGGTCGGTTGCAATTGATTCAATTGTCTACTGATAGATGAAAAACTTGGTTTTTGTCGGTTTTCCTTAATAAATAGGGTCGCCCCTTTTCGACATAAAGTTTAAGGCCGTGCTCCTGTCTGTTTCGCTGGAGTATAGATGAGCTGCGTTGCATATGCAAAAAACACTGAAGGTTCCTTTCGGTGGAAATGTAACGGTAGAGATTTTCCCTAGTGAAGTCCCTGCATTTTTCACTAGCATGAAAAATAGAGTTATTAGCATAAAATCACCACATATCTACGCAATGTATGATTAACCACCACTTTACAAAAATATCGTAAAATGTGACCACTTTTCAGCATTTTTTTGCAATTCACGCTAAAACTTGATTTGAGGCTGATTGACAGCTTTCTGACATGGAGGCCCCACTAGGACAATGATGTGGCGACAGGGTGATGGCTCTGAGCCACGGCCGTTGCACGCCGGCAAATGTGGGGCCCACTCCCCGTCCATGACCATCGACATACACCCTTCCCCGTCCAGGGACCACCGCCGCTCGCCTTGCCCCGTCCAGGGACTGCCGCCACACACCTCATCCCGTCCAAGACCGCCATGCCCTGTTCGTCCACAACCGCCGCCGCCCCGCCTTTCCCCGTCTAGGGACCGCTGGCGCGTCTAGGGACCGCCGCCGTAGACGTCGTCCCGTCCAGGACCGCCATGCCCCTGCCCGTCCGACCGCCACTGCCCCACCCTGCACCCTCCTGCCCTTTCCTGCGCCGCCACCGCGACATGCCCTTTCCCGCGTCGCCGGACCCTGTCCTCTTCCTGCCCCGCCGCCGCGCCATGCCCCTTCCCGCGCCGCTGCACCCAGCCCCCCTTCCTGCACTGCTAGGTAGCGCCACGTCGACCTACGCTTCGAGGGAAAGCCCAGCCGCGCGCCGCCATAGCAGCGGCCGGCGACCCGTGCGTCGAGGCACCGCCGAGTTCGTCGGAGGCGCTGCCCACCACGCCCTCGTGGCGGTCAATGGGATGAGATAAAAATAGAGGAGAAGGGATTTTTTACCTCTTAAAATGTGCTGACACGTGGGACCCACTAACAGCCGTTGCACAGTGCCGTTATCTCCTGCCACGTCAGCCTTCTGGATGGGCCCCGCTGTCAGTTTTGGCATCAATTCGTGCTCAATTTGATTTTAGCGCATATTGCAACAAATTTGTCGTAAAGTGGTGGTTTTTTGCCATTTTTTATAAAGTGGTGGTTAATCGAACATTGCGCAGATATGTGATGGTTTTATGCTAATAACTCTGAAAAATACCACCGGAACTCTCTGTGGCGAAAAAACGTGTCCGCAACAGCAAGAACCATGGCGACGAGTACACGGTACGGCCATTTCTTTGATTGTAAGGAACCTATTGCGGTCGACCAGCTAGCGCAGATTGTTTCAGCTGACTAGCTGAGTAACCGGCGATGAGTCGCCACAGGTTCAGAGAATAGCATCGGCAGAGCTCTCAATCTCTCATTCGCCTTATCTCTAGGCACCGAATCTGCTCAACTTGCCAGCTTTTCCACTGAAGATTTAGCTGCTTCAGCTTTGCCTGGCGGGATCATCGTCATCAGCCTCGCGGGATCATATATGAGGCGCCGCGATACCGTCGACGCTGCAATCCTTGCTTTTTCTTTGACATCCTCACCGAATCGATCCTGCAAAGTTTAGAGCGTGAGACAGAGGGAGGCTGCATGTATGGTGTTGAAAGCATCTACGTATCTATATATATATAATCAGATTTCATTTCGTATCTTTTCTCCAGTTTTAATGCATGACGCAAACAGTCCGGCGCGTACGAATGGATATATGCTTGATAGAGATTTCCTTACCGTCTACTCGTTCACTTCGTTCACAAAGCTAAAATATTTTATATTTTAAAACAGAGGGAGTAGATCTGACATGATACTCTCTTCACCTGGAAAGAAATGTGTAGTGTTTTACTAGAGCGATCTCCATAGCTCCTCAGGAATTAATTCAATAGAAAGTCAGATATATTCTATCAGGTTTATTTTCATTCTTTTCCTTAAGTTTTAATGCATGACGTGAACAGCACGGTGTGTAAACACAGATATATGTCTTTACTGAGATTCCCTTATCCTCCAGATCTGCTAAAGAAAAGAAAAGGTTAGTGTTCTGCTACAAGAGCAATCTCCATAGCTCCTCGAGAATCTTATGGTTCTTTGTTCATTCTTGGCTCCTCGTCCTCTCAGGGGTAGCTACTACCTGGCTGTACTCTGTATCATCATGTATAGAGGGAATTAGACTCATCTATATATCTGCAAATATAGGACATCACAATCAGAAAAACACTTGCGACATGGTGAGATATCAAGACGCCGAAGTCCTTTTGTCCTGTTTCCCAAAACAGAAGAACAAAGGTGGAATACATTTTTTTCCTAAACGGGGAGCGTAGCCCCGGCCTCTGCATCAAGTGATGCACATAGACTTTTTATTACGGAGTTCAAAAAGTTCAAAGTAATACACTCATAGATCAACCAAGGTTGAAACAAAGATCAACCATCTAAAAATGAGAAGCAACAAATAGCTAGTCATTTTGAATTCTACTAGTATGCCTGAAAATAGCAGTCCTGAGCTACCGTCAGGAGCTGGTTGCAGCCAGTAGCCATGTGCTCCCGCTGATCCTCCGGGAGAAGGTGCGACCATAAATTGATCCAGTGCGCCGTCATAAGAATAACCTGCAAGAAATTGGTACCAGATTGCTTGTTAAAGATAATATTATTGCGGCGTTTCCAAATAGCCCAACATAAAGCTGACACGCCAAGACGTATTCTAGCTTTAGTATTTTTATCAATCCCATTTAGCCAATTTTTAAACATATTGGTAATATTGGAGGGTGGCGCAATATTATAAGTAAAGAATATCATACGCCAATTTTTTTTTGCAAAAGGACAAGAGATAAACAAGTGTTCTACAGTCTCCAAAGAATCACAAAAGCAATACTTCTGACATCCCGTCCAATTGCGTTTTGCTTGGTTATATTTTGTTAGCAAAACCTTATTACTAAGAAACCACATAAATATCTCAACCTTAAGAGGGATTTTCAATTTCCATAGGTATTTACGCAAGTATCTTGTGTGATCATTCATTAGATCCAAATACAAAGATTTGACCGTAAATACACATGTAGATGATAACTTCCACACAAAAATGTCAGGCTCATTTGTGAGCTGTACTCCCATTAACCTCTGGCATAAATGGAGCCAATCATTCCACTTTTTACCGGTCAAGGCCCTTCTAAAACCAATATTTAGAGGGGTTTGTCCCAAAACATCTGCAAGAAGGACATTTTTCCTTCTCACAATGTTGTATAAAGAAGAGTACTTTTGTGCCAACGTTGTGCCACCCAGACACACATCTTCCCAAAAACGTATCGTCGATCCATCACCAACTTTGAAAAAACCTCTAGCAAAGAAATCATCTTTAACCCTCATAAGGCCTTTCCAAAATGGTGAATCAGTCGGTTTCGATTCTACTTGAGCCAGTGTTTTGTTGTGTAGGTATTTATTATGTAACAATTTTTGCCACATTCCCTCTTCAGTGAGAAGTTTGAATAACCATTTACTTAGCAAACACTTATTTTTGAGTTCTAATACCTCGATTCCTAGTCCTCCTTGGTCCTTTGGGCGACATATAATGTTCCATTTAGATAACCTGTATTTCTTTTTAGAATCATGACTCTGCCAAAAGAATCTTGACCTATAGAAATCTAAACACTTTCTCACCCTAATGGATATCTCAAGAAACGGAAGTATAAACATAGATAAACTAGTGAGAACCGAATTAATTAATACCAAACGGTCACCATATGAGAGTATGTTGCTTTGCCAACAACCCAACTTGGCCATGAAACAACTCTCAATTGGATTCCACTCGGCATTACGCAATTTTCTATAGTGGATAGGTACACCAAGATACCGAAAAGGGAGGGAACCTGACTCGCAAGCAAAATTTGTTTGTACTGTTGTTCCGTCTCTTTTGCTTTCCCAAAACAAAAAATCTCGCTTTTATGATAATTAATTTTCAATCTCGATAATTGTTCAAAAATACTCAGGATCAACTTTATGTTTACAGCCTTATCCAGATCGTGTTCCATAAACATAATAGTATCATCCACATATTGTAAAATAGAAACGCCTCCCTCCACCAAATGAGGTACAAGGCTCCCAACTTGGTTATCTTTCTTTGCTCTTGCAATAAGAATTTCTAACATATCCGCAACAAGGTTAAAAAGCATAGGAGATAATGGGTCACCCTGTCTAAGGCCTTTTTGAGTTTGAAAATAATGCCCAATATCATCATTCACCCTTATTCCCACACTTCCACCTTGCACAAAATCTTTGACCCATTCACAAAATACCGGATCAAAACATTTCATGCGTAAGACTTGTTGAAGAAATGGTCATTTAACTTTGTCATAAGCTTTTTCAAAATCAATTTTGAAAAGAACACCATCAAGTTTTTTACGGTGTAACTCATGAATAGTTTCATGCAGGACAACCACACCTTCAAGAATGTGTCTTCCCGGCATGAAGGCCATTTGGGTAGGTTTAATCACCTTATGGGCCAACTCAGTTATACGATTAGTCGCCACTTTAGTAAATATTTTAATACTTACATTCAAAAGGAAAATTGGTCTATACTGCTGTATTTGCACCGCATTCTCCTTTTTAGGTAGGAGGGTAATCACCCCAAAATTCAACATAAACAAGGGTAATTCTTGTTGATGTAGATGACTAATAAATCAGTTTTGACAACCTCCCAAAAGTCTGATAAAACTCTTCCGGAAAACCATCTGGCCCCGGTGCTTTGTTATGTTCCATCTGAGAAATAGCCTCAAAGATTTCTCGTTCAGTGAATTCAGCTGTTAGAAGAGCATTTTCCTCCAACGAAAGTTGTGGTACATCCTGAATATGATCCTCCAACAATAAGAAACTATTATGATTGGGATTACCAAAAAGCTTTTTATAATGCTCGGTAATATAGAGTTTTAGATTATTTTTACCCACTATGGTTCCTTCTTCTTGTTCAAGCTGAAATATTTTTTTCTTTCTATGCTTTCCATTCGCTATTAAGTGAAAATACTTAGTGTTATTTCCACCTTTTTGCACGTGTTTGACCTTAGCTCTTTGAGCCCATTTGGTCTCCTCATCTCGCATAAGAGTGTTAACACGCTCATTGACTTTTCTTAAATTTTTTTTGTTGCAGTTAGAGGAACTGTTTCGGCTTTTGATATCTAAGTCATCTATAATAGACTAAGCCGTTCTTTTTATTTTTTGTATTTGCCACTTTGGTTTTTTGCCAATCCTTTTAAGAAGTGGCACAAGTGTCGTATTTTATTCTGCCATCTTTGAATAGGAGTACCACACATAGATACACTATTCCATTCAGCCGCCACCATCTCAAAGAAACCTTCCTGACGCAACCAGGATAATTCAAAAGAGAAGTGCGCTTTATTTCCAATATGAGCTTGATTGCTCGAGTCAATTAGCAAAGGCGTATGGTCAGAACCCGACCTAGTCAGCGCCCTAACCGACACTAAAGGGATTTTTGTTCCCACTCAACACTAGCTAGAACACGATCCAACTTTTCAAAAGTTTGAGTGTCTCTATGATTGGCCCAAGTGAATTGTCGACCAGAAAGTACAATTTATCTAAGGTCCAAACTCTCAATGATGGCATTAAAAACAAATGGCCATCTTGGATTATAATTATCATTATTCTTTTCATGAAAATTTCTAAGAATATTGGAATCCCCGCCTAACAACAAAGGCTATGGTTCAGTTTCACACATTCTAACTAATTCTGAAAGATCTGATTTATGAGAATCTTGCGCAGCCCCATACACTGGTATGAAGATCCATTCAAACCCATCATTAATAGATCGAATGTGGAGTTTTACACAAAAATCTCCAGTCTCGACCTTCTTAACTTGTAGAGTGTCATAATTTATACCAACAAGAATTCCTCCAGACCTCCCATGTGGAGGTAAGCAAAACCAACTGAAATTCTTACCGGCAGCAAGATGATTTAAAAAGGGCACTGTAAAGTTTGACTTCCTGTTTCCAACAACGAAATAAAATCTAAACGGTGTTCTGTGATTGCTTCATGAACAAAAAATTGTTTTGCAGGGTCACCAAAACGCTCGCTATTTCAAGTCATACCTCTCAAACCCAACATTATGAATATGTTTTCTTAATCTTAATTCGAGTACTCCTATGCACATTATTTTTATCATACGACTTACGCCTCCGCGTACGACGGACTGGCACATCCGGAACCACAATGTCCAGATGCTCCTCATCATGGCTATGTTCACCGTCCATCAAATCACCACAAAGGTTTGATGCCCGAGAAACAACCAGACTAGTTTTATTACCTACTCCGTTTTCTACTGAACTCTCCTCATTTCTTTTAAGGTGGAATATATGTAAAATCCGTCGGCAACTAGATAAAATTTGTGATATACCATGCATTGCAACAAAAAAAATCTAAATTTTTCGGTGCACTGGCTGACAACTAGTCTACTACTATTTTTTCTATACGACTTAGTTCGAATATGTTTTGGAAACATAAGAAATAATTTTGAAATACAACTAGAGAGGTCTGAAAAGGGCGTACATTTAAACAATATGCTTTGTCATGTGCATCACAATTTGGTAAATCCAGTCACCCACTCGTAACCGAGTTTCCCAAGCACCCCTGGTAAATAGGCTTGCTAGCAAAAACTCGCAAGATTTTTTGAAATTTTTGAATTTGAAGCCCTGAACCTAGATAAATAGAATGTATATTCTTGCAAGCAGTGTGTGATACATTCCAAATGTATCTATATTTTTTGATGTTCCATGCTTGGTTTTATCCACTTTCTTGTGTTTTGTTCCAACTCTGGAGTACTTTTATTATGATTTCTTGGACTAACCTATTAACAAGAGCCACAATTTCAGCTGCCTGTTTTCTGCTGTTTTTGGTTCCAGGAAACTCAGAAAATGAATATTCTCGAAATTGGACGGGACAAAAGCCAAAGTGCCTATTTTTCCGGAAGGGGTCAAGTGCCAGAATACGAGACGAAGAAGGGTTGGGGGCCGGCCACACCACCTGGCCACGCGGCCAGGCCTGGCCTGCGGCAGGGGGTGGTCTAGCCGACCCCAGCACCCCCTCGGCCTCTCCTTCCGCCTATAAGTTGCCCTCGGGATGAAAACCCTAAGTACCCGATCAAAAATCCACGAAAGAGTTTGTAGCCGCCGTCATCTCTGTCCCTACATCGGGGGGGTCTGAAGCTCTTCCCGGCACCCTGCCAGAGAGGGGAATTCACCCTGGAGGCCTTCTTCATCACCATGCAAGCCTCTGGTGTGATGCGTGAGTAGTTCATCCTTGGACTACGGATCCATGTAGTAGCTAGATGGCTGGTTTCTCCTCCTTTGTGCTTTCATGTTTAGATCTTGTGAGCTCCATTCATGATCAAGATCATCTATTTGTAATGCATACATGTTGTGTTTGCGGGGATCCGATGGATATAGAGATGCTATTTCAGATTGATTATTGATTCAATCATGTCTTTGTTATTTGAGATCTTGCATGCTTTTCGTTGTTAGTAGCTATCTTGGCCAAGTAGACGCTAGTAACTCCAAGAGTTAGTATTTATGCTCGATAGTGGGTTCATGCCTCTGGTAATCTAGGGAAGTGACAAAAATCTCTAAGGTACTAAATGTGTTGTTCCTACTAGGGAGAAAACAACGATCCTTTGTTCATAGAAAAATTGTATTATTTACTTTACACGCAGTTCGTAAAGCAATAATCTGTTGCTTGCAACTTAATACTAGAGGGGATTCTGATAATAACCTGAAGGTGGATTATTAGTCATAGATGCAGTTGGATGGCGGTCTATGTATTATGTTGTAATGCCAATCAAGTCTTAGAGGAGTCAAGATGATTAGTATATGCATGTATTGCTTTCTCGGTGTTTGTGAATTGCCCCGCTGTAATTCGTTCACCCAGCATGTTACCTATCTAAGGAGAGCCACCTCTAGTGAACTATGGATCCCGGTCCTTTTTCTTTACATACCATCTATAAACTGTTTCTGCTTTGTGTTTACTTTCTACAAACTTTTACTTCTTTCCATTCGATACGTTTAATCCTTTTTTTTCCGCAAAACACGGTGAGATTGACAACCTCATCGCAAGTTGGGGACAAAGTTATGTGTTTGTGTTGTGCAGGTCTCCATGTTGCTACTAGCACCGGTAGTGCGCCTTGCCAAAGCTCAGCTAGTAACACCTTTGGGGTGTTTCCTTGCTCCTACTGGTTCGATTAAACCTTGGTTTCATAACTGAGGGAAAATTTACCGCTGTGCTCATCATACCTCCCTCTTGGGGTTTCCAACGAGCTCTACGTTGAAAGTCGAGCGCATCAAGGTTTTTTGTGGCGCCGTTGCCGGGGAGTCAAGGACATCTTCACAAGGGGAGTCCCTCATAACCAATCTCTTTACTTTGTTGTTTTTGTTTTGCTTAGTTTTCTTTTTGCTTTGTTTGCTTGTTTTGTTCTTCAGAAAACACAAAAAAAAATTAGTTCCTTTCTTAAGTTGCCTTTATGACTAGCTCTGCTCCAATCACTATTTCATTATGGATAGCTCCCTCAGTTTCCTATTTGGGAACAAATTTATGACTGCTAAGGTAATAGATGAACCAACCTGCTAGAACCTCCATGGAAGAAGAAATTGCTGAACCTAAAAGGTCATTAGATGAAAAATAGGAGAAGAGTGATGGACAAAAGGAGGAATAATGGATCTACCCATGCCTACCTTCTAATGAGAGTAACTCTTTATCCCTTACATTAGCTGATTGTCCCCCATGCTTATCAAAGGAGGGTGAATGTTATGTTCTCGAGGATTCTTTTGAAAATATTTATAATAAAGATCTAGTGCTTATAGATCATGAAAAGCATGCCTTATGTGATAGTTATATTGTTGAGTTTATTCATGAGGCTACTGAAAATTATTATCTGAGAGGAAAATATGGTTGTAGAAGTTTTTATGGTAATGAAACACCTCTCTATGTGTTGAAAGTTTTGAAGTTACTTTTGATTTATCTTCCTATGCCTGACACTTTGTTCTTTGTGCATTTATTTGCATACAAGATTCCTATGCATAGGAAGTGGGTTAGACTTAAATGTGTTTTGAATTTGCTCCTTGATGCTCTCTTTTACTTTAATTCATATTTCCTATGAGAGCATCTTCTCAAATTTCCGTGCCTAACTTAAAGGCGTTAAAGAAAAGTACTTGTTGGGAGATAACCAAAGAGTTTTAGATGAGTCTTGGAAGTTATTACCTCTGTAATAACCTCTCCTTATCCTTTTTATTTGCTTTTTGTGCCAAGAGTAACCTCTAATGAGAGTGAAGTAATGATTGGGAAAGTTGCTGTCCCGAAACAGATTTCTGTGCTTCACCGTAAATATTCCTGAGAGAGTTCTGTACGTCGGATTGAGCTGTAATTTTTGTGCTTCTGCCCCAGGTTGTTCTCTAACTTTCGTTAGTTCAGCACTTTTTTATTTGAGCAACAGAAGGTCTTCGAAAAAATTCGTCTTTACCTGCTTGTCTGTTTTGACAGATTTCTGCCATTTTCTGCATTTGCTTCTTGTTAGTTCCTTCTTGAGTTCCTTTGGGGAATTGAGATTTTTGAGGGTAGTGCTACAGTAGATAGTGTTCTAATGGAAGATTATTTGGTGTTAGAACTGAACCTTGAGACTTATTTATCTTAAGTGCACTAATGTTGCTAATAAGATTGTGTGAAGTTTTGTATGAAGGAAAAATTTCAGGGATATGGAAGGAATGAGTAACGAGATGAAGGATGGACTAAAGCTCAAGCTTGAGGATGCCACACGTGTCGCCCCAAGAAATATCCAAGAAGTACAAGCTTCAAAGCTTGGGGATGCCCAAGGCATCCCCTTCTTCATCAATAAAAAATCCAGGTTTCTTCCAAACGCTTTATTTTTATTGTTTCATGCAAAGTTGTGTTTCTCTTGGAGAGTCTTCTTTTTTTGTTTTGGTTTTTAGTTTGCTTGGTTTGCTTAGTTTGCTGAATAAATTGGTTGGACCCCCTCTTTCATACATTGGTTTTCAAATAGTTTGGTTTGGATTGGAAAAGAGTAGGAAAGTTCATGCTTATGTGGTAAAAGGAGCTCGTTATTGACTGTGGCCTATGCTTTGTCATGCCATGCTCGATATTGTTTTGGCTTTATGCTTAGTATTCTTTGTTGTAGCATGACTTGTTATAAACAATTGAGATTGCTTAATGTGCCTTGGATGAATCATGCCTTGTTTTAGCATATTAAAGCATAGTATAGTGGTATTCTCCTTTGATGCTTTATTTGGGTTGACTTGGTGCATGCTCACACCATGTTATGACTATCTCAAGTCACCATAGCCTTTATGATCCTTTAGTTTTCAACTTATAGTATCACTTTATGCTTTGATCAATGATGTTTTGTCGCTCTGCATGATTATGGCCATTATTGCTCTCTTAGTTTGTCGCTCCCAGTCTTTTGCTAGCCTCCACAACCAAGTATGAGTTCCACTCATGCATCCAACTCCCTAAACCAAGTTATTCCAAAGAGTCCACCATATCTACCTATTAGCTTATGTTATTCCAAGTATATTCATGCTTTTGTTTACCTTCTAAATTAAACTTATTATGAGAAAACTAGTGATTAAAGCTCTCACGAACTTGATGGCACACTTTACTTTACTTGCCCTTAATAAACTTTAACCATTGTGTCTTCTATGTTGTATATGCTTGCACTTATTTGTCGGGAATTAGCAGAACCATGCTTTCATGGGGAACGCTTTCAACATTGCACTTGGTACTTGTACCTAGTTGATATCATCTCTTTTGTATATGGATGTCGTCGGTGTGAAATGAAAGGGGAGCTTGTAAGTCCATGGAGTTATGTATATGTGTTAGAGAAACACCTGGGCCGCTGGTCTAATCCATGCTGACATGGTGGAAACCTGCAGCGTAACCATAATGAGCTGTCTATGAAGCATTCTTCTTATAAAAAAAAGACTCCTATATTGAGAAAAAAAAGAGAAAAAGAGAAAAAATAGATACTATGAAAAGAGGAAAGAGAGAAAAAAGCACCATATTCCCATGGTAAATAAGAAGAATGCTGAGATGCTCGTTGTCTGCTTGCCTTGTCATTTTGATATGGGGATTCTTCCGTATCATCGGGAAAGGGGTACCCCGTTGGCGGTTCTCAATGATACACATGTACTTACGATCACAAGAACTTACCAGTGACTAAACTTGAGTAGTATGAGGAGCGGCCCTAGTATACAAGGGACATGAGATTTCTGACTTATACTTCGTCAAGCATGTACACCATAGTTTGTTCACTTTAACCTTAATCACTTCAAGATGCTTATGATAGGGGAAATGAGAGCTGAAAGCTTTAAGTATCATAATTTTTGGAAGCTCTTTATGAGACTTGAATCCCTACTTCCTTTTAAAAGGGCTTTTCTTCCACCTTTATATTGAGTCTCCACCTTCTATCTTTATGCACCTACTTTGAGAGCATAGTGGCCATTCTTAGTTCTATGTGCATTGTCCCAAGACTAGTTGATTGATGCATAACTTGTTATTGCTTGTTTGAAACTATTGTATCTAGTCACTCTTATGAACTTTGAAGGTGTCCTATGCATTTATACTTGCTACTGTATTGAGGGACAAGCTGAATACTATTATGCTATGTTTTCTTTATGTGAAACAAACAAACGTCTTGCAAAGCATTGTTATTCATGAATCTTTTGTTTGTGCCTTTTCATGTTGCATCATAGTTTCTTTGCTTATTGCTAGAACTTTGTCTTTCATGTTATGATTGAAGTACTATGATCCCAGCTTTTAATGTTTTGCAAATACTTTGATCAAGTCTTTCATGGTGCATGTCACCTCAAAAATTATTCTTTCTTTTTATCACTTACCTACTCGAGGACGAGCAGGAGTTAAGCTTGGGGATGTTGATACATTGGAAATGTATCTATAATTTTTGATGTTTCATGCTTGGTTTTATCCACTTTCTGTTGTTTTGTTCCAACTCTGGAGTACTTTTATTATGATTTCTTGGTCTAACCTATTAACAAGAGCCATAGTGCCAGCTGCCTGTTTTCTGCTGTTTTTGGTTCTAGGAAAGTCAGAAAATGAATATTCTCGGAATTGGACGGGACAAAAGCCAAAGTGCCTATTTTTCCGAAAGGGATCAAGTGCCAGAATACGAGACGGAGAAGGGCTGGGGGCCGGCCATACCACCTGGCCGCGCGGCCAGGCCTGGCCCGCGCCAGGGGGTAGTCTGGTCGACCCCAGCACCCCCTCGGCCTCTCCTTCTGCCTATAAGTTGCCCTCGGGACGAAAACCCTAAGTACCCGATCAAAAATCCATGAAAGAGTCTGTAGCCGCCGTCATCTCTGTCCCTAGATCGGGGGGATCTGAAGCTCTTCCCGGCACCCTGCCGGAGAGGGGAATTCACCCTGGAGGCCTTCTTCATCACCATGCAAGCCTCTAGTGTGATGCGTGAGTAGTTCATCCTTGGACTACGGATCCATGTAGTAGCTAGATGGCTGGTTTCTCCTCCTTTGTTCTTTCATGTTTAGATCTTGTGAGCTCCGTTCATGATCAAGATCATCTATTTGTAATTCATACATGTTGTGTTTGCGGGGATCCGATGGATATTGAGATGCTATTTCAGATTGATTATTGATTCTATCATGTCTTTTTATTTAAGATCTTGCATGCTTTTCGTTGTTAGTAGCTATCTTGGCCAAGTAGATGCTAGCAACTCCAAGAGTTAGTATTTATGCTCGATAGTGAGTTCATGCCTCTAGTAATCTGGGGAAGTGACAAAAATCTCTAAGGTACTAGATGTGCTGTTGCTACTAGGGAGAAAACAACGATCCTTTGTTCATAGAACATTTGTATTGTTTACTTTACACGCAGTTCATAAAGCAATAATCTGTTGCTTGCAACTTAATACTGGAGGGGGTTCGGATGATAACCGGAAGGTGGATTATTAGTCATAGATGCAGTTGGATGGCGGTCTATGTATTATGTTGTAATGCACAATCAAGTCTCAGAGGAGTCAAGATGATTAGTATATGCATGTATTGCTTTCTCGGTGTTTGTGAATTGCCCCGCTGTAATTTGTTCATCCAGCATGTTATCTATCTAAGGAGAGCCACCTCTAGTGAACTATGGATCCCGGTCTTTTTTCTTTACATACAATCTATAAACTGTTTCTGCTTTGTGTTTACTTTCTGCAAACATTTACTTCTTTCCATTCGATACGTTTAATCCTTTGTTTTCCGCAAAACACGGTGAGATTGACAACCTCATCACAAGTTGGGGACAAAGTTCTGTGGTTGTGTTGTGTAGGTCTCCACGTTGCTACTAGCACCGGTAGTGCGCCCTGCCAAATCTCAGCTAGTAACACCTTTGGGGTGTTTCCTTGCTCCTACTGGTTCGATTAAAACTTGGTTTCATAACTGAGGGGAAATTTACCGCTGCGCTCATCATACCTTCCTCTTGGGATTCCCAACGAGCTCTTCGTTGAAAGTCGAGCGCATCAGTGTGTTATAAATAGAACAAGCAAATAACGAAGAAAGAAAACGAAATCATAGCAGGGAAACATGATATAACGTAGAAAACCTTTCCAACAAAGAGAAGTAAAAACACGAGGCTAGCCAGCGAAACTTCACTATACGGGGAGTGTTTACACAACAACGGGGATTTCACACATGCAACTTATCTCAACCGGTAGCTTACAAGAGGTATATATAAAGGTGAAAACCTAGATCTTCAACAATCCGTACCACCACCCCCAGGCATCCCTGTTAAACATAGTATGAGCTATACTTGGCCCTTGCCTCCGACAACGGGCCTCACTCCTCTCGTCATAATTTAGCCTACATATTTGGATCAAACTTTAACAAACTTCACCTTGAGATAAATTCCTTCGTATAGCATCAACAGCAAACATCTCCTTAAACAACAAAGAAAACACCTTTAATTTACGTTGAGCAACAATGTCTCTGACAAAATGGTACCTGGCATCAATGTACTTTATTCTCTCATATAACATCTAACCTTTTGTAAGGTATATGACACTTTGACTCTCACAAAACAAAGTAATACAAGAATCATCTCCACAAAGCTCAGCAAATAAACCATCAACCAAACAAATTCTTTGCAAGCTTCAATAATAGCTATGTATTTGGCTTCAATGGTAGATTGGGCAACAACATCCTTTAACGTTGTCTTCCAGCTAAGAGCACAAAAACCAACATTAAACACATACTTGTGAAGGATCATCTGTTATACAAATTGGAAGCAAATTCTGAAGTCACATATCCAACAAGTCCTTCATGGGTCCTACCAAACTTCAAACAAGCATTGGAAATCCCATGAAGGTACCTGGAAACCCACTGAATAACCTTCCAATGTTTTTTACCAGGATTAGAAATATATCTATTTATCAAACTAATAGCATATGATAAATCGAGACAAGAACAAATCATAGCATACATCAAAGAAACAACAACACTAGAATATGGCACCTTTAACATGTACTCAAAATCTTCAACCGTAGTAGGACATTGAGAAACTGATAACTTAAAGTGAGGAGAAATAGGAGTACTAGCTGGCTTTGAACCATGCATATTAAAATTATGGACTAAAAGACAACAAACTAGATTTTCTATCCCTTATAATTTCCATGCCTAATATTTTCTCAGCAGTACCAAGATCCTTCATCTCAAACTCACTACTTAGGTGCGCTTTTAAAGTGGTGATTTCTTTCTTACTCTTGGTAGCAATTAACATATCATTAATATATAGCAACAAGTATATAGGTGATCCATCAACAAATTTAATGTAGACACAAATGTTATATTTAGATCTCCCAAAACCATGTGAGATCATAAATAAACCAAACCCGTTGTACCACTATCTTGGAGATTGCTTCAAACCATAAAGTGATCTCTTTAACTTGCACACAAAAGTATCTTTACCGGGCACTATGAACCCTTTTGGTTGATCCATGCATAGTTCCTCCTCAAGCTATCCATGCAAAAAAGCAGTCTTTACATCTAACTGCTCAAATTCAAGATCACGCATAACCACAATACTAAAGAATGTACCGATTGAACTATGATTTACAACTAGAGAGAATACAACAATATAATCAATACCTATAATCTGGTTGAACCTCTTGCTACTAACCTTGCCTTAAAGCTTGGAGACTCGTTACAAGACAAACCTTCCTTTCTCTTAAATATCCACTCACAGCGAAACGACCTTCTTTTGTTTAGGAAAGCGCACAACATCCCATGTGCCATTTTCTTAAGCGATTGTATCTCTTTTTGCATAGCAAAAACCCACTTCTTGTGGTCAACAGATGCAACGGCTTCATTATATGTAGCAGGTCATAGTTATTTTCCATCTATTTAGCATAATCAACAAGATTACACTCTTCAATTAAACGAGGACGAGAACCTTTGTTACACCTCGCTCAGTCAGTAGCAATGGACTCATGTGGCTGCTCTAGTGTGTGTCGAGTTACTCGCTGCAGTCTAGTTAGTGTGTTATGTAGCTGCATGGAAGTTAGTTAGCCGATTCATGTGCATGTGTTTGTCCTGTTCAACTCTTAGTGGCCACTATGGTGTGTGTCTTGAGTTAGTGTGTCCATGGCCTAGGTAGGTACATGTAAGGACCAGGTTTATTTGAGAGATTGAGTAAAGAGAAAAGGTTGTGGTGTGGGAGGCAATCCAATGCCAAAATACTCTTGTCTCCATTGTGTTGTTTTGTGAGTTTAGTAAACTCTCGAGGTAGAAGAAAGGTGTTGTATGTATCTCTTGGATATATAGTACGGGTTGATCTTCCCCAATTTTGAAAAACAAGAAGAAATGTGCCGAGAGATTCAGCCCCAATAATGGGGTGATGCTATGGACCTAGGATGTGACATATATTAAGCTAGCATGTCGGTGAAACCACAAGAATGACCACCGACAATCTATGCGCCTGGAAAGGAAGTTTGGTAGCAAGATTGACATATACTCATCCCCTCGGACAGATTGAAGCCAGGACCAAGAAAGGAAACACTACGACCCAAGAGTAAAATAGTGGCAGCCCGCTCCTCGATCCGTGGTGATTTTTGCATGCATGTTTTGTCGATCGACCAAGGTGTGTAAACCCTGCCGATTCAATAGAGATACCATTATAGCTATCACGATATATGGTGGAAGATATAGACTGGCTTTAGAAACTACGCGGACGATGGTAGATGGCTCCGACATAGTAAGGGTGTCCCTTTGTGCGGCGTGTATGACCTTCCCGCATGTTTGGCATCAATGCTGATGTCGAAGTGGAGGCCAACGACTACAACAGTTGGTGGAGAATGCAAACCGCTATACTATTGGTGAAAAAAAGTGGTGTTTGTCTTCGCAAAACAATCGTGCATTTGTTACAAACTTGATACTATCGTATGTCGTAGATTTGTCTAGATTCACCTGTATTTGTACACTAAAACGCGTCTAGATACATGCGAATCTTATTGGTAAAAACGGAAGAGAGATTAACCCAACCTTGTGATTAGTACACTCTTAATGTGATATGAACGTACGAAGTGGAATAAATGTAAATTTCAGCACCAAAAAAAGTATACAACTCACATATCATTGCTCTTCACGAAATGAAACATATACAACAACATATATGGAGAAATAGTCTAACCACTTGACCAAACATTCTAGAGCTAATGTATGAAATAGTACTTAGGATTTCAGAAGTGAGAACTGCAGTAGAAAATCACATGGATGACAATCCTTTTTACGTGGAAAACCTCTTAACTTGATAGGAAAACCCTCAATCCGAAGCCACTGAAATAATTTTTTCACTTTTATCAAATGGAGATACAACTTGTTCTTATCTAGAGAGTATTAGATGATGTCATACATCAAGATACACAATGGATCTTGAATGCCAAAAAACAACATTTTATACACAAGAGCAAGAGATTGAAACAATCTCACCAAAGATGATGGTACCACAACTTGAAGAAAATAAGATAGTAGATCTAGTATTCACAACCTTGCAGAAAACGTCTGGTGATTGATCACAAGTTCTTCATTCAACTTGTTTCTCTTCCCTTTTCTATTGATTTTCTTCTCCAATAGAGGCTAATCTATGATTTTTGTCACACCACTGGCTGGATATGAGGCTTATCATCTCTTTTCTCTCGTTTGCAATGTCTAAAATGTCTCTCGCTCATAACCTAATGGGCAATCGGCTTTTGCACTTGTTTAAGAAGTCTACAAGACTTCCATAGGACATCTCATAGATCACATGAGGAGGATACCCAGCAAATCTAGATAGAACTTTGGCATCTAATTTGAGAGAGAGGAGTACATGGGAGCGTTGGCAAAGAAAGCATATGCACATAGGCTTGGGAATTTGGTCGCCTAACAATATGGCGTCAACCGATTTGTAGTACTGTCCAACTCAAGATCTCTTGTTTGCAGCAAATACAGCCTGATCCAGAAAAAACATTTGATAAAATTAAGGGGTCTCACTGGCTCATGCATCAGAAAGCCAACCTGATACAAATGTGTACATCAATGGAGGTATGAAGAAATACATCGAAAAGGTACAACATGCATAAAACCATGCACACTAATTGGTCACTAGTTATAATGATCTAAGACTTGGTTGTCCACATAACAGAAGAGGATTGAAAAACCCTGTACTGACGATAGGCCACTATGTCATACTCGGAAAACATGTCACACTCTCTGGCTATTTATTTATCCGTCTGTGCCCTCTATAGCCACAGGGCACCTGCATTCCGTACCCTGGGGACAAGCTCGCCACTCAGATGCAGAGACATGAGCTTGTTGGTGCCGCCAACAAGCTTCCCACTGATGAACACCGCCGGAACAGGCGGCCCCCTCCCGAGAAGCTTGACGAGCGCCTTCTCCATATCCTTGCACTCGGGATCATTGTCTAGTTCATGCTCTAGGGCATTGACGCCGAGATCGCGAAAGAGACGTGTCACCGTGTGGCACATGCAGCACGAGTCCATGGTGAAGATCACCACCGCCCTCTCTGACGCCAGCTTCATGACACGATCCATATGTGCTGTCTAATGTGCCTTCACGAATCTCGATGGCAACCTGTTAGTAAATACCACTAGTGGAAACGAGGCCTTTGGTTGAGCCTGGAAATGGGCTTTAACACCGGTTCTTCTAGGAACCGGTGTTAAAGGGGGGGCCTGTACCAGCGTGGCCCGTTCAGCAAAAAGGAGCCCCCCCTTTAACACCGGTTCATGGCACGAACCGGTGTTAAAGGCCCCTGCACCAGTGGCCCGCGCAGCCCCCCCTTTAACACTGGTTCGTGGCTTGAACCGGTGTTAAAGGGGGGGGGGGCTATATAAGACACCGCAGCCCACACCCCACTCTTCCATTTTTTCACTATCTCATTTTGGAGCCTAGCAAGAGGGTGTGAAGTGTGCTAGTTTGTGTTTTTTTCGTATGCACAAGAGGTGTTCGGTGAAATGCCCGAGAGCTAAAAATAAGTTTTCTCGTTGCTCTTTCCTTCTCGGTCGAGGTCGGCAACTATCCTTTCATGTGTCATTGTTGTAGTATATATATAAATGGTCATCTCCCTATTATTTTTTGATATATACTATATATTAATGCAGATGAACCGGCAATGGATGTACGGTGACCGCCGCACTCCCGAGTACATTACGGGCCTCCAAAATTTCATCGTTGTGGCTAATGCAAACCGTGGTCACAATGGTTTTATGTGCTATCCGTGTGTTCACTGTCAGAACAAGAAAGACTACTCAAATACCAGAACCATTCACGCCCACCTGCTTCGATCCGGTTTCATGCAAGCTATAATTGTTGGACCAAGCACGGAGAAAAAGGGGTTGTGATGGAAGACAACGAAGAAGAAGAGGATGATGACAACTATCATAATATGTATCCTGAATATGATGATACTGCAACGGGGGTAGATAATGAAGATCAAGAGGCAGCAAATGGGCCCGCTAATGATGATCTTGGTTGGGCCATTACTGATGCAAAGGAAGAATGTAAAACTGAAAAGGAGAAGGAGAAGCTGGAGCAGATGTTAAAGGATCACAAAACATTGTTGTACCCAACTTGCGAAGATGGCCACAAAAAGCTAGGTACCACACTGGATTTGCTGCAATGGAAGGCAGAGAACGGTGTGACTGACAGCGCATTTTCAAAGTTGTTGGTAAAAATGAAGAATCTTCTTCCAAGAAATAATGAGTTGCCCGACAGTACATACCAAGAAAAGAAGGTTGTCTGCCCTCTAGGATTAGACATGCAGAAGATACATGCCTGCATTAATGACTGCATCCTCTACGACGGTGAGAAGTACGAGAATTTGGATGCATGCCCGGTATGCACTACACTGCGGTATAAGATCAGACGAGACGATCCTGGCGATGTTGAGGGCGAGGCCCCTAGGAAGAAGGTTCCTGCCAAGGTTATGTGGTATGCTCCTATAATACCACGGTTAAAACGTCTCTTCAGAAATAAAGAGCATGCCAAGTTGTTGCGATGGCACATGGAAAACCGTAAGAAAGACGCGATGTTGAGACACCCCGCTGATGGGTCATAGTGGAGAAAAGTTGAGCGAGAGTACCCGGACTTTGCACATGATGCAAGGAACTTAAGGTTTGGTCTAAGTACAGATGGCATGAATCCTTTTGGTGAGCAGAGCTGCAGTCACAGCACCTGGCCTGTGACTCTATGTATCTATAACCTTCCTCCTTGGTTGTGTATGAAGAGGAAGTTCATTATGATGCCAGTGCTCATCCAAGGCCCGAGGCAACCCGGCAACGACATTGATGTGTACCTAAGGCCATTAGTTGAAGAACTTTTACAGCTGTGGGCCAAACCAGGTGTACGTATGTGGGATGAGCACAAAGGGGAGCCATTTGACTTACGAGCATTGCTTTTCGTAACCATCAATGATTGGCCTGCACTTAGTAACATTTCAGGGCAGACAAACAAGGGATACAATGCATGCACACACTGTTTAGATGAGACTGAAAGTGTATATTTGGATAAATGTAAGAAGGTTGTGTACCTAGGATATCGTCGATTTCTTCCAAACCTGCATCCAGTAAGAAAGAAAGGCAAGCATTTCAAACGTCTGGCAGAACCCCGGAGGAAGCCTGTCCTCCGTACCGGTGAGGAGGTATTTGGTATGGTCAAGGACCTAGAAGTAATCTTTGGAAAAGGTCCTGGCAGTCTATCTGTTCCGAATGACGATGCCGGACACGCGCCCATGTGGAAGAAGCAATCTATATTTTGGGACCTACCCTATTGGAAATTCTTAGAGGTCCGCTCTTCAATCGACGTGATGCACGTGACGAAGAATGTTTGCGTGAACCTACTAGGCTTCCTAGGAGTGTATGGGAAGACAAAAGATACACCAGAAGCACGGCAGGACCAGCAATGTCTGAAAGACCCTAAAGAGCCTATGCATCCTGAGAACGAGAAGGGTAAACGATGCCACTTAACTCCTGCCAGCTACGCTCTTACCAAAGCAGAGAAGGAAATCTTTTTTGAATGCCTGAGCAGTATCAAGGTCCCGTCTGGCTTCTCGTCGAATATAAAGGGAATAATAAATATGGCAGAGAAAAAATTCCAAAACCTGAAGTCTCATGACTGCCACGTGATTATGACACAATTGCTTCCGATTGCATTGAGGGGGCTTCTACCTGAAAATGTTCGAGTACCCATTGTGAAGCTATGTGCATTCCTCAATGCAATATCTCAGAACGTAATCGATCCAGAAAGCCTACCAGGGTTACAGACAAATGTGGCCCAATGTCTTGTCAGCTTTGAGTTGGTGTCCCACCATCCTTCTTCAATATTATGACGCATCTCCTAGGTCACCTAGTAGAAGAGATTGCCATTCTCGTCCTGTATTTCTCCTAGCACTAACCCCCAGGGAGGCGGAGGCGCTTTGCGCCTCGAACTCCTGCCCGCCGGGCTACTGTGTCCCCGTCGGCTGGATGCTGAGCGCCGAAGGCATGCCGGTTCCTCCTGTCCCTCTAGGTGTGGCGCACCGATGGCCATCACGAACCACTACTACTTCGAGCTCATGCCGGAGCAGCGGAGGAATCCCAGATGGCATCCCGACTATTTCCCTACTTGGGAAGCCTTCTTCGTGGATCGGCGTGAGTGGGCGCTCGCCAGGCACGAGGAGGACGGCCCACCTCCTCCAAACTTCAACGAGGCCGGCCGTCGGCTATGGTGGCGCGGTCGGACTCTCCAGAGCGTCATGGCCTATGACACTGCCGCCGACTCTAACCCCCGTTTGCGCTACCCTCAAGTCCAGCCCACGCGTACTCAGCCTTCAAGGTTCAATTACGGCGACCCCGACGACGACAGCGATGACGGCGGCGGCGAGTACGACGACTATAGTGGCGAGTATTACAGGTGTAGGCAGGAGCATGACTGAATCACTCCAACATTCTGAAACAAGTTCGGCCGATTGTTACTTAATCTGGCCATGTATCTTAATTTTCAGTTCTTTTATGTATCTTAATTTTCAGTCGTGCTTGATGTAACTTACTATTAGTTGCATTCTGTATTTTAATTCCAGTTCTATCTCCTTCACAAAATGACCTATCTCATTCGAGGTTTCTTGGCTTTCGGGTCAAATGACCAATGTTATGGCTAGAATCAAGGCATAGTTTGTGATAATATGGCCATATTGTGCATACATGTGCATCATGGCATGGCAAACAATGTTGCAAGAGGAAGTTTTCCTTTTTATCGCACCAAAAAGGAATTTTCCATTTTCTGAGCATAAAAAACGGACAATTTTGTGAAGCAACCACCAAATGGCTAATTCAAAAAACCACCACCACATTTTACAAAAATACTAGACCACCTTATATGGACAATGTACCAACAGGGGGATCTGAAACCTTTCCGTCCACCTCTGGTGAAAAAGACAAATTCTTGCCGAATCGGTAGGAAGTGGGTCAGATATGAACTATAGGTACATGATACGATGCTCATAATTTTTTACAAAAATCATTTTTAGGTTCACAATATGCTATTTTATCAAAAATCCAATGCAAGTTGAGCGAGGCTTTGTCAGATTCAAGTGTATACAAAAGATGCGGCATTTAAATATCCAATCAATTCAAAAATGTTAATACAAAATAAAATATGATTTTCTCTAATAAAATAGGGTTAGATTCCTTTTTAGATGCTTAATATTTCTTATGTTCAAAGTTTTAGGATTTGACAATTTATTTTTGTTTGAATTGAATAATCAAAATTTATATGTAAGTATTTTAATCATTTTGAAAATTTTCATCTAAAGTAAATATAATTTTTTTTACATGAATGGATAGATATTATTTTTCTCAAAATTATGATATATTATTCATATTTTTCTGAGTTGAAATGAATAAGATATGAATTTTGTAAATTCATATCCTATTTTTTGAATTATAAATGCCCCCACCCCTTTAATGCATGAAATAAATGCCTCCCAGCCAAGAACCGGTGTTAAAGGGGGGGGGTGTGCGCGCGCAAAAAGAAATAAATGCGCCCCCCTTTAACACCGGTTCGTGGCTAGAACCGGTGTTAAAGGGGGGGTGCGCGCGCGAAACGAATTCCCCCCCCCTTTAACACCGGTTCCAGCCACGAACCGGTGTTAAAGGGGGGGGGGTTATAATGCGCGCGCGTTCACCTTCCTTCTTCCCCCCAGCCAGATCGCGCGCGCAGAGAAAAGCCTTCGCCGTCGCCGCCCTCGTCGACGCCCCCCGCCGCCATGAGCTCCACCGCCCCGGCCACCGCCACGAGCTCCGCCGCCACCGCCCCGGTAGCGTCAGCACCACCGCCCCGGCCACCGCCACGAGCTCCGCCGCCACCGCCCCGGCAGCGCCAGCACCACCGCCCCTGCCTGCCACCACCGGTTCGTAAATATGTATAGTAAATATTTTTTTATGTATTTGTGTATATATTTGTATATGTATAGGGAATATATATTTGTATATAGGGAATATATATTTGTATATGTATAGGGAATATATATTTGTATACATTTGTATTATATAGGGAATATATATTTGTATATATATAGGAAATATATTTTTGTGTATATGTACGAAATATTTGTATTATATAGGAAATATTTGTATTGTATATGGAATATATATTTGTATATATAGGAAATATATTTTTGTGTATATGTAGGAAATATTTGTATTATATAGGAAATATTTGTATTGTATAGGGAATATATATTTGTATACATATAGGAAATATATTTTTGTGTATATGTAGGAAATATTTGTATTATATAGGTGCTCGCAGGAGACCGGACTTTGGGTTAGGGTGGTGGTGTTTGCGGGCAACCAAACTTAGGGTTAGGGTGGTGGTGCTCGCGGGGGACCGGACTTATGGTTAGGGTGGTGGTGCTCGCAGGCCCCCGGACTTAGGGTTAGGGTGGTGGTCCTCGTGGGCCCCCGCATTTAGGGTTAGGGTGGTGGTGCTCGCGCCCCCCCTAGAGATAGGGTTAGGGTGGTGGTGCTCGCGGGGGACCGGACTTATGGTTAGGGTGGTGGTGCTCGCAGGCCCCCGGACTTAGGGTTAGGGTGGTGGTCCTCGTGGGCCCCCGCATTTAGGGTTAGGGTGGTGGTGCTCGCGGCCCCCCCTAGAGATAGGGTTAGGGTGGTGGTGCTCGCGGCCCCTCGCATGTATTTGTGTATTTTTGTATGAATAATATGTATATTTGTGTATGAATCCAAGTCCACTTGAATGTTTACTCTCTTACTCTAGATAATATTATTGTTTTAAAAACTATGGATCCACTTAGTAGAAACCTTGAAGAAGAAGAAATAATGGAGAACATTATCAATGAGGACACCTCACAATACCTGAACTTGGAGGGACATGATGACAGTTCAAGTAGTCATGGAGAAGATGAAGACTCTGGTGAACGCAATTTAGTGATTACAAAGTCTGGCGAGGTATATGCATTGATTAAGCCTCTGCTGACTTCCACCAACAATCTTCTTCTACATGTATTAATTAACGCTTATTTCTTCTTTTAGCCCTCTAGATCGACCAGCCAGCAACCATCTTCTTCTACGAAAAAGAGCAAGCGAGGCGCGAGCCATCGGTTGAAAGATCGTGCAAAGTTCACGATCGAAGCAGTCCGTGTTGATGGCAAGCCGATGGAGCCCAAGAAGGCCGCAGACAAATTTGTACGTCAGGCTGGAGTTCTTGTTAGGGACCAAATCCCAATCATAATTGAATATTGGAATAAGCCAAAGCAGGGTGACGGTACCTTTGTCGATGAAATATCCAAAGAAACGCTTTGGAATTCGCTGTTGGTAAATTTCACC
Source organism: Avena eriantha (assembly GCA_910589775.1). Lineage (NCBI taxonomy): Eukaryota > Viridiplantae > Streptophyta > Magnoliopsida > Poales > Poaceae > Avena > Avena eriantha. The sequence goes on from OU342744.1 coordinate 303,053,263, forward strand.
CTTCCGCCAGAGGAGGATGAAAACAAACCGGTTATAAAGGAAAAGGTCAAAGAGTGGACTCTAAAGAAGATGGCTGAAGCTTTCCGCAACTGGAAGACAAAATTGAAGAAATTTGTCAAAGCTCGCGAGACTCCAGATTTCGAAGACGCATATTATTCGAAGATAAGACCTCACTGGCGCGAATTTGTGGCATACAAGAAAGGTGCTATAGCTACAAAGAGGTCAGAAACCAATACGCTAAATGCCCAGAAGAAGGAATATCACCAGAGGACAGGGTCAGGTGGCTACATATCTCAGAGGCCTAAGTGGGAGGAAGCTGAGAAGGCCCTGCGCGACAGAGGGATCACACCCCAGACACATGGGTGGGACCTACGTGCAAAGACTTGGTTCTACGGAATCGGGGCAACGTTGGACCCAGAAACAGGATTGTGTATCTTCCCAACCATCCTTGCCAAACCTGTCACTGAACTCATCACGGCATACGAGGAAACAGCCGCCAGGACCTTCCATCCCGACAGAGAGAATGACCAGCTCACACGCGCCATCGGTAAAAAAGAACACCCTGGACATGCACGAGGCACAGGGGGTGTGACGTGGAAGGATGGGTTTGCCGAGTGGAGCGACTCTTACAGATGGCGTGGCAGAAAAGAAAAAGAGCGTACAGAGCGGATGACACATATAGAACATGCACTTGTGGCGCTGCAGGCGCAAGTGAATGCACAACAGAGCCATCAAGCTACCGGCCCATCTCAGCGGCACGAAGAGCCTGCATTGGAATCTGCCGGCGGCCCAGACTCTGCGCGGAAAAGCAGCGTGGCTTCCACGGAGAACATGCAGCCCACGCTTGAAATGGCGGGTCCTCGATACCCCGTGGATGAGATCACGGAGAGCGAACACGCTGAGCTGCATGTGAGATTAATGGGCTTATCCATTAAGGTGGCTGTCGGCTATGCCTTACCTCCTGTAGCTAGTGGAACTTACCACTGCCGACCGATTCCAGATGGCTATGCTATTGTCGGGGTGGATGAGGTTGTGAAGGAATATGAGGAAGCACAGCTTGACCATGCTACAGGTGAAGGGGAAACTCAACTCAAATTTGCAGTGAAAACAACCATTCTTTGGAAGAAGGAACACATCGTGCTTCCAAATTGGAGGCCACTGGCACCCCCGCCGTCTCCGCAGCGTCAGCAGTCTGAGCCGCTTCAGCCATCTCCTGCGCGGCAGCCATCTCCGGCGCTTCAGCCATCTCCTGCACGGCAGCCATCTCCGGTGCGCCAGCCATCTCCTGCCCGTCAGCCATCTCCGGCGCTTCAGCCATCTCCTTAGCGTAAGCGGAAGAGCACTGCCACGAAGAGCATCACTAGCACTGCCACAAAGAAATCCGTAGGAAACCGTACGCCAAAGAGTTCAAAAAACTACGTCCCGCAGCCTTCCGCCAAGCCATTGCCGGTTTTACCGTGGAATCGCAGCGAAGAGGAGACCAATAGGATCTCGGAAGAAGAGGTCAAGAAATTCTTTGCACCTAGACGGGCCGAGCCAAAGGAGAAAATAGATCCGGCGGTGGTGGAGAAGTTTTACAAAAATCTTTTGAAACCTGAAACCCCACTTGTGCCGGACTACGAGCGCCAGATTTTGAAGGCGGATGCAAGGCGCCGTAGGGAGACTGAAAGTAGCAGTCGTGCGGCACCCCAGAAAACAGTTCCCATGCTCGGAGAGCAGGAAAACCAATCATGCGCCCCTCTCCAAGTGTTCGACACACGGGATGCTCCTCCCGTAAATGATTACGAGGCAGAGCTACAAAGAAAGGCCAATGAGATGGGGATGACTTACATTGCATACTTGAACATCATGGGAGACAACTTGCCCAAATGCGATGCCAACCCCATACAGCCATGGAAGTATGGGAAGAATCTCGTCAAGAAAGAGGAGCTCAAGAATCTACCAACAAAGATGCGAAGATTGTACAAGTGGTACCTTGATTTCTGCAAGACGAGAAAGGAAGAATGGATCACGACGCATATAAGAGATGAGATTTTCTTGTGTGGAGACGACGAGATCGACTTCAACATTGAAGACTTGCATTTTCTATTCAAACAGAAGGAACTCGACAAAGCTGCCATCAGCCTTTATTGTGTGTAAGTACTATTTCTGTATTTTCTATCTCATCTCATTCACTTCATTAATTGCATGTATATATATATGCTCACCATATATGTATATACTATTATGCAGGAAAAAGGTTATGGAATGCATGAAAGGAGGACCTTTTGACATTGGGTTCGTTGACCCAAATAGAGTTCATGAAGAAGTGGTAAGAACCAAACCCGGGCAAACAGAAGATTTATTGCTAAGGTCTTTACTGAGACAACAAACCAAAAGGGAAATACTATTGCCTTACAACTTCTCGTGAGTACTGTTACCCTCTCTTGTACACATTCTGTTCCGGCTTACTCGATGTTAAGTGTAACTGATGATGAGTTATGCGTGCGTAGGTTCCACTTTATTCTGCTAGTCATTCAACCTGACTCAGGAAAAGTCCTTGTCATGGACTCGTTACGAAAAGAAAAAGAGCTATGGCAGACTTTAGAGAGATGCTCTAGAGGTAATTTCAATCATATTATCGCACTAGATCGGCAACTTTCGTGACAACAAGTAATTAATTACTCCTTTATCCATTTTCTTTGCCGGACAGGGTTTGGAAAAGGTTCACGGGCAGGGCCGTGGGTGAATGGTCAGAAGAACTAAAATTTGTAGACCAAAATATAAGTAATACTAGCTAGCTAGGTCTGCGTATCTCTTTGATTCTGCTTCCAATTCCATTATATCATGCTTTATTGATTATTATTTTGATTGAACTCTCTATTCTCATAAAGTGCAAGCATCAGGGACACGACAATAACTTATATGGGTACTATGTTTGCGAGTTCATTCGCAACACGATATGTGCGACGGGCCAAGCCGCACTAGAACAACTTAGAGTAAGTAAACAAAGTACACAACATTATTTTATTACCATCAATTGTGTTGAGTTTTATTCTTATATATATATTGACCCCATTCTTCATATATATTCAGATCGAACGGATGCGGGACCAACTCCTACCATTTGACCGCATACGAGCCATTCAAGAGGAATTGGCGGGGTTCATAGTTGATGAGGTCGTCACGCCTGGCGGAGAACTCTTTAGATATCCACCAAAATAAACGTTGTATATATGCTTAAACGTGTTTGTCTTGTACTTGATGCTTCAACGTTTACGGAGAATACCACACAATGACGATGTTGTGTATAATACTAGTTGCTTAATTATTCATGTACTCGTATGTACCGATGACGATGTATGTGTATACCGCTCCCGATCGATTCCCCCTCCCCGTCCCCGCCGCGCCGCAAAAATACGCCCAGAACAGGGCAGGGGCAGAACTCTGCCGCGGCAGAGATTTAGGCCGTTTTCCTGCCGCGACAGAGATTTATCTCTTTTTCCTGCCGCGGCACAGAACCTTTAACACCGGTTCCCCACGTGCGCCACCCTTTAACACCGGTTCGTATAAGAACCGGTGTTAAAGGGGGGCCCCTCTAACACCGAACCCTCAACATCGGTTCTACAACCCGCTGTTAGAGGGCCCCCCAAACCGGTGTTAGGGGGGGGGTGTGCACTAGTGTACAGTAGTGTTGAGCTTTGCTGCTAACGTGCTAACTAGCTAGAGAGCGTGTTAGTAGCTAGGCAGTTGACTCTATGTGTTCGTATGGAAGGAAATTTGGGGATGGTATGGTAGCAAGGGAGTGGGTTTCCTTTTATAGGGTCACAATGGTTCGTTCTGTTAAAAAAGTTGGTATTCATCAGATCAATCTGAATATTGCTCCCATATGGCTTTTCATTTGGATCCAATCAACTTTGGAATATTTTCCCGTGTCCACCTATGCTAGAGATATGCCTATAGGGCATCTCCCTTTTTTACATAGATTTGCCCAGTGAGGCCATGTGTCTAATAGCTGCAACTTAGCCATACTTATTAGTTACTACTCCCTCCGTTTCAAAATATAAGATGTTTTAGCTTTGTGAAAGAAGTTTTTTTTTTCGAAATGGGGAGCGGAGCCCGGTCTCTGCATCAAGCGATGCACACAGCCTTTATTTATTATTATAATCATATTGTTTGGTAAAGCCATTATAAAGATCATACAAACCGGAACCACCAAAACTAAACATTGAGAAAAAATGATAACTGTATCGCTAGCTCCCAACTAGTTCTATCAAACCCCTTATCTACCTGTTTCGACCCGCCTATGGTCACCCACACTGTTGCTACTCGCCAAGAAAAGCTGAAGTGTCTTGGCACGGCGGCACGAACTCAAACGAAACGAGTTCTAGTGAAAGAAGTGTATCTAGATCTCTTTTAGTGTGTAGGTTAACTCAGATTTGAAATGAACCTACACACTAAAAAGTGTGTACATACATTTTTTTATAAAGATAAAACATTTTATATTTTGAAACGGAGGGAGTACTACCAAGTAGCGAGTCCTGCAGCAAATGTGTCCGCAGCGACAAGAACCGTGTCGACAACGACAGGGTATACCAGATGGTCCAAATTACCCATACGGTACGTACAGCCAATGAATTGGTTTCGAGCGGCTAAGCAACAGGCGATGAGTCGCCCCAGTTTCGGAATAACATCCAGACAGGTCCTCTCATCACTTATCTATAGGCACAGAATCTGTTCAAGTGGCCTGCTTTTTCTCTGAATATTTTGATACTTCTTCTTTGGTAAACCACAGCGCGCCTGGCCTTATCAGATATTGATGCATCGCGACGCCATGATCCGACGACGCTGCAATCTTTGCTTTTGCTTTGACATCCTCACCGAATTTGATCCAACAAAACTCAACGAAAGCAAGGAAAGTTCTGTGGTGCTGCCAACATATACATGCTACTCGCATGATGCTGGAACATCTCCATAGAAAGTAAGATATACGTAATAAGTTGTTTTCCTTTCTTTCTCTTTGTTTTAATATATATATGACGCAATCAGTTGAAAATGTATTCGCCTTTCAGGGGGGACTGAAATAATTTTTGGCCTGTAGAGGAACATATGATGTATATGAAATGTTTGGAATTTTCAACCTGTCGCGGTATTGTAAAAAAAAAGTATTTCAATATTTAGTCTTTCTTGTGGTTTATACAAAAATAGTGGTGTGTCTGTCAAAATATTTCAGCTAATATGGTAGTACTCAGAAATCAATGTACATCCAAAATTTTGCTTGGATTTCTACAGAATTCGAGTAAGATTTTCAGTCCTTCATGATATAAATATATTCATTAGCCGAAATAAAAACTAAAATTCAGCATAGCTACGTCAGAAATATTTTTCAAACTCAATTTTTTGCAGAAGACGCATCAGCAACGACAAGAACCCTGTCGATAATGACGAGGAATACCATACGGTACGGCTAATGAGGAATACCACACGGACCGGATTCCGCACCGACTAGCTGAGATGGTTTATGAGGAACCAGTGACGAGTCGCCTCAGTTTCGGAATAGCATCCACATATCGCCTCTCATCACTTATCTGTAGGCACCGAATACATCGAACCTTGGTGCTTTTTCCTCTGCGTATTTAGTTATGATTCTACTTTGTGAACCACATCATCATCGACAGCCTGACCGTATCATATGTGGAGGCGTCTTCACGCCACAATCTGAGTATGGTGCAATCCTTGGCTTTATCTTTATCCCCATCAAATTCTCCTAAAAAAAGTTCATATCAAGATGCTTGTTCCTGCAAAATTTTGGTATTGCAAGCTTTTCCAAAAAGTAAGATATATATTATCCGATCTTCCTTCTTTCTGTTTTTCATTGTTAATACTTACAAATAACCTGGCACAATCAGAGAATGGTTGATTTTCCGGTGGAAAAGAAAAGAGGTATCTCCTGAGAACGAAAAATGTAGTATCCTCTAGAGCAATCTCCATTCCTCCAGAATCTTAAGATTCCCATCGAATTATTGGCTCCTCACCTTCTCAAGGGGTAGTATTGGGCTCTTGGCTCCTGCAACTTCATTCCATTAGCTCTTCAATCAAATCTTTGCACTACCCCTCCATACAAAACAGGACATCTGAAATTTGCATTAGTGAGAGCAAGTGTGGTTTGTTTTAGAAAACTTATTTGTTCATTGTTAGTTGAAGGCTGGAAGCAACTGTGGATTATGTATAACTTTTATTTTTGTATAGGAGGATAACTCCCAGTCTCTGTGTTGATCCATGCATACATCCATATATATATAATTCATTATTATAGAATGCCTAGGATTGCTAACCAATAAAATCGGCTTATGTAAGAAAAATAGAAGACCATACTATTCCTGGAGTTAGAATTTCCAGCTCTTTGAATTAGACCTAGTATTTTGTTCTCGTATACACTAAGTAGAAATACAAATATGCTACAGTTACTTTCATTGGCACCTATGGTAGATTCCCTTTCTTGTGAATATCATGGTAAACAAGTTCAAAAATATCATGGTAGACTCTTTGATGGGTGCATCACAAGACATAAGACGCTCTTAATTTACTACATTCTGGCTATATGTCTGCCATGCTGTGCCAACTATTGGGAGTATATTATTCCATTAGTTAATTATGAAAATAGAGGACAAAGATTTTTTTATCTTTGATAGCCATGAGCAGACGAGTACGATTAGTAATATCCGATATCTTTGAACATAAAACAATTTTTTATGTGGTCAAGGGTGGCCTAAATATTTCCACCTAAAAATGTTTTCTGAAATTCATGCAAATATGTACTACATGATTCTTTTTATGTGGATGAAAGATTTTGTGCAAATGAAAGTTGAGAAACTTGCCCTAACTTCACGCACAAGCTAAATGTTAACTTTGCGACAATCAAATAACGAAGAACGATAAAGAAATCATAGCAAAGGGGACACCGATTTAACGTGGAAAAACTTCTCCAACAAAGAGAGAAAAAAACCATGGACGCCAGCCAGCAAAACTTCACTATATCTAGGAGTGTTTACACAACACCGGGGATTTTCTCAGATGCGACTTATTCCAACCGGCGGCTTATAAGAGCTTTACATAGCGGTGGTAACCTAGGTCATCAACGATCCCTACCGCTTCGGCCCAAGCCTCCGGCGACGGGCCTCGCTCCGCTCTATCAGAAGTTGGCCTTTACTTTATAGAATTTGGATTAAAATATAACAAACTCCACCTTGAGACAAATTCCTTCTTATAGCATCAACAGTAATCATCTTCCTGAACAAACAAAGAAAACACTTTCGGCGCCAATAGCCACTTGGGCTAAGTAGTTATTGATGGGTTCCACAGCAGAAAACAAAAAAATTCCTACGTTAGAACCTCCTAAACTGTTCAAGATCTATCTATGTAGTAATGCGGAAACGACCGAGCGTACAGAATACATGACCTTGTAGACCATATGGATTAACGTTCCAAGGGGAACGTGGTTGAAGTAGTCGAACTCATAGCCAACCTCAAGGTCACGAAGCTCCTCGCAGGTCACCCCTTGCTCCTTCTTCATCGTGTAGCATCTCCAGCTCACCACATCCAAGGTGCCTCAAGTGAGGCCCCTCATGGTTTCGTACACATACGGTGTACGATGATAACCTCCGACTTCTTGATCCCTACCGGGTGTGCGGAAGTAGATCTCCGGCTTGGAATCCCTACAGCGCAACGGCGTGATGTAGGTGTGTCATCTCTTGCGCGAACAGTCATTTCTTAGAACCGTGCCAACCCGTGGAGACGACTATATATATAGAGAGAGGGAGGAATTCTCTAAGGAAAATGCCTTAGTGAACATCTCAAATTGTGTGTTTAATCCCACCCATGGGCACCTCTTTATATAGGGGGATGGAGGTGTGCCCTCCCCTTTGGGTTTCTCATGTGGGACTATTCAAGGGAGAGAGGGGGAGGCGCATGGGCCTCATGGTCTAGCCGGCCAGGGGTGGGCCCCACCCCACGCATAGCCCTAGGCTATCCGGGTGGGACCCTATGAGGCGGCTAGTCCATGGCCCTTCCCTCCTTCGGTTTTCCCTCATGGGCCCCTTTTCCCTAGGAAGTTTGGCCCATTAGTGGAATACCCCTTCAAATTAGATTTTAATATTATGTTTAATATTAATTACATTAATTAACATGTAAATACATATTACAAAATCCGATTTGACCCGAAACATCTTTCGGTTCCCTTTCGATTTCCTTTGAACACCTTCAGAACTTTTCCGAGATGATTCCGGTTCTCTCATGGAACTTTTTCGGTTTCCTTTTCTCTTTCATATGGTGATTCCAACTTATAGAGGATCTCTAGCTCATCGTACCCTTAAGTGTATTTCCCCACGGCTCGGGAGTGGCACAGACATGATCTCCATCAATGATCAATAGTTGGACCAGGATGCCCATAATGACCCCTATGCATTCTACGATGATAATGTCGTTTGAACCGTAAACAGTCGTTTCCCATTCCCTTTGCCACTTGATACCTAGTTCACCCGAGATTTGATCTATGATATCTCCATACCTTCGTTCAATCTCATTACCAATAAACTTGTTTTCTCATTTATGTGACGTTGCATTCCGTGACCCAGTCACACGCTTGCAAGCTTCGTTAATGCAATATCACTGAGATGGCGACATATGTATCTATCCGTTACATGGATTGGCAAATCCTGGTCTTGATATGTACTCCTCTACGCGCCCCTTTGGGAAGCCTGAGTAGCACATTTTTGATCATCTAGTCACGGTATGATACTTGATAACCATCTAAGCTCCCTCCAGACTGGTGATTTGCATTATCTCACAATCTAAGGATCAGGTTGCGAGGTTTCCTTAGTTTATCATTAATGGTGAACTTTGTAACTAGATCTCATTAAGATACAACTGGTTGGGTTGTTTGTCTATCACATCATTCAAGTAATGATGTGACCTTATTTTCAATTGGCATAAATGTTCATGATCTCGAAACCCTAGATCATCCTCATGACCAATGAACTAGTTCGCTAGAGGTAACTAGAGACTTCGTTTGTTTACATACTACACGTGTATTAACGTTTCATATTGATACAGTTATAGCATAGTATGAAACTATTATAAACTAATTGAGATATGACAATAAAAACCTATTTATTATTTGCCTCTAGGGCATATCTCCTTCAGTCTCCCACTTGCACTAGAGTACAAATAATCTAGCTCGCATTTTACTCATCATAAACCATATAACATATGAGTTTATAGATCATGCATCCTCACGGGAAATATCATGTCCATGTTCTATTTTACCAGATCATTATGTCTTTGCAAATCGTTAATGTCTTCCTAACTTTGACATTCATACCATTATCTCATAATGGGTTGAAGTATTCATTTGGCGACAAAGTGAGACTTTGTTTCTAGTGTTTATAATGACGGTCGTTTTCACTGTTGTCATCAAAACTTTGAAACACACTTTGCAATCCTTTGTGTATATATGGCAGTTATGGCAACAGAATGAGGCCGGTTTCTAGGAGCCCATAGTGACTATAGATCAACCTCAGGGGCTTTCTCATGGGCACTGTGCTCTGGGACACATCATTCTACGTTAAAGACGAACTAGTCCCGCCATAACAATATACATCAGATCAGATGGAGCCTTGATACTTGTATATCTATGTAGATACCAGTGCATGAAATGCAACTATGCCACTTACATTGATTCTTGCCATTTAAGTACAAACTTAATTCTGGTTCAGTGATTAACTTAGGAATCACTTCAAGACATGTTCTTACAGTTAAGAGCTTGTCCTTCCAACCATACCCTCGGGTCACATTACGTCGAGCATACAACATGGTTGTATGGAAGAGCCTATGGTTGAGGCATAGGAGATGCAACACATCTCTTTGTTTCTTTTAACCATAGTTGCAACACGAACTCAATGCTTCACATAGTAAGAACTTCTTTCTTACCTTTTCCATTCTGAACTTCTTCAGAATCTTGCTTAGGACATTCTGAACATCTTTTAGAATCAAGTCCAGGAAGCATTCGACATTTGATTTTTATTAAACTTACCAATCTATCTTGATAGATCTCATTGTTTAATAACTTTCAACTTCATCCTTATTTACCTACTTAAATGTTATTAACACCAATCACATCATTCATATATGTCGTCCACATATCCCAGAATGATTCCATGCTCCCACTCAAATATGACATCCATATTTAAGATCCAGGGATTTCACTTACCTCCCACTCAAAATATGTCAGATACATATTATGATTTAGCCAAGCTGATTTGCTCCCACTCAAAAACATATCCTCTCGATAATTTTGGATATTCCAAAATTCCTTGATCACCATCAATTCGAGAATTCCACTAACGAGATTTCAATGACCATTCATTTCTTGCACTTAGGTCCATCACACTTCTTTGTATTTCGTAGGTATGTCTTGTTTAAAACATGGCAAGTGAATCAACAATATAATTCCATAAACTTGTAGAATATATAGTTTAATCCTAATTTCTTTAGTAAAAAGTATTCGCTGAAACTTTTATGATCATTATCATTAGTTTCTCTTTATTTGTAGAGTTTGGTTTTACGAAACAAATTCCGTTGCGCCACTCAACAATTCGGAGGAAAGGTCAAATACCTTGTTTTGATCTTTCACTTTCTTCCACCTTTATCTTCATCAAGACATGTCAACTTTGGACAACGGAAGGTTTTCCCCTTTTTAGAAGATCCATTCATAGCTTCCTAAGAATGATCTACAAAGACTTGTTTATTCGCCACAATTTTGACTTATCGAAATCTCCAGAAACTCGAGCATGCCATAACTCTTCTGGTGTTGTTTCCACGAATCTTTTAGATGTTCCTTTGTATTTCAAACGAGTGTTTGCTTATTTTGATCTGTGACTCTAAACGAAAATAATGACCCCGATAAGAGATAATATTACATCATATGTGTCTAATACGAAATGATTACGATGTTTAGGCATTGCAATACAATTTGAAATTGTCCAATTATCATAATTTGCGAAACATCTTTGACAAGTCCTTTTATGCTAAAATTAACTTAAATACTTTAGTCATGTTGATCAATTCGAAGAGACTTTATATTTCTGTTCAATATCCCTCTTTGTTGTGAACTCATTTGAAAAATTCAAATCGTTTCAAACGTATGTTTCATTAAGTAAATACCTTATTCACTTAAGTCCATAATTAACTAATGATTTCCACTACTTGTTCAAAATACGATACATCACTATGTATAAGATTCAACATTTCTTCGCATATCACCATTTTACCAGAATGCGGAGTTTTAGTCATTCTGCCCAAGCGACATGGTTTTGCAAAGTCTCTAGACTAAGCATCTCGGACCCCGATCTTCATTTAGAATGAAGAACATGGAGTAACCAAAATGACTTAAACTATAGTGTCATGTCATTACTAAAACTTTTGAATATCTTTTAGATTTCTAATCCTTTATAAATGTTTAAACTATTATCATTAACATAGTGATGAGAATAACTCATTTATGATCGTAATGTGACCACAACGGTATTGTTCATAAGAATAATACAACTGTCTTGTAACTCGTTCATATGAATAATCGTCTCGCCAAAAGCAAGACACACAAACAAGGATTACAAAATTATATTAAAGTCCACTAATACAAATGATAAACCTTGAGGAAAGGGGTGATGTCGACCATCAACTATTTTGCTTACCGTCATCAAGTTATATTGCCTCAAATCCAGCAATTCTCAAGCAGATCATCCTGTTTTCACAAAGCAGGACAAGTATCAAATACTTTCCAAACTGCAACGGTTTTTGCAAGAACTACATTTATAATTTGTATATCTTACATATACCCTTTTCATCCATGACCTCCATTGCAATAAAGTCCTTCTAAGAGTTCATAAATCTAATGCAAGAATGGGAAGTGTTTTTCCAAATATTCTCTTTTCCATCTATCATGGAAGAAAACTCATCCAATGGCTCATACGCTATGTGCCTTATTCTGCAGAATACAAAATGTAGCCTAACTCTCCATCGAATGGAGAATAGCTTATTTGATGATTATGGAGAAAACCCAAACTTTGCGGAGTCATCGAATTATCTCCTAATGGTTATTGTATCAAGAAGAGAAGATCACCTTTTACGAGGATATCCCTCAGGCGGTGGTATTAATCTATGAAGTTGGACCCTTTCGCTAAGTTCCATGTCAAGCAATAAATTTCCCATGGTCGCAGAAGACCTCAATGGGATATGCCATGATCTACTAAGATATTTGCAAATATACATCTAGACTAAGTTCATAATAAGAGTTCAATTTACAATTGATCTCCCACTAAAATTATCACCCCCTAGACGATTTTAGTGATCACATGATCCCAATCCTCTGCACCTCCCCTGATCGTCACGGCCATCAGTGCAGCATCAAAGGTAGACATTCCCTAATGTCAATCACATCATCCATGTGACTCATGCTCGATCTTTCGATCTCTTGTGTTTCGAGGCCATGTCTACACATGCTAGGCTCGCCAAATCTAACTTCTGTGTATTCGCTGTGCAACATGGCTTACACCCACTGTATGCGAACATAGATATGTCTAGCCCCCAATCGTCATGGTCGACTTCATAACAAAGAACTTTCTTGGTGGTGCACACACAAGGGGAACACGATCATTGGAATTAAGTACGGATTATCTTATTTGCTATCGTTGAGTATCTAATACTAGCACACAATCATATGTAAAACAGGTATCAACATCACATGTATATTTGTGATATGATATGGTCCTTCTTATTGCACCTTGATCTCCATCGAGTGCTCTGGCATGATCTCCATCTTGCCCTTGGCTTGACGCCAAGTCCAAGACGCCACCACCCGGTCGTTCATCGAAACGATGACTATTACTACATAACTTAGTAACATAAAAGTAAACTAATTTACCTTCGTAACGACCAATACCATATCATAATCACATGCCCTACTACAAAATAAAGTTAGACGCCTCTACTTTATCTACTACAAGTTTTACGTGGTTGTTAGGGCTTTCGTAATAAAACCATTTCTAAACTATGAACTTTCCAACCATAACATGGATCCAACAATTGTCTCTACTGCACCCCTTTTAGGGCCATCCGTTGTAAATACTATATCAACTATTGAATGAGAGACAGACACCCGCTAGCCACTTATACGATACAAGCCGTATATTGAGCGTGGAACTAGTGTCACGTACGAATACACGTAAGGTTGGTCCGGGCCGCTTCATAAAACAATACCGTGATATCGACAAGTACACGTTAGAGGGTAACAACTAAGGGTTCAATACCTACACAATACTCGTGCGTACTGGCTGTACAGCACTCCTACACATAGATCGGGTCTGATACCACTAATGGGTTTCGCAGCAGAAAACAAAAAATTCCTACGTTGGAATCTCCTAAACTATCCAAGATCTATCTATGTAGTATTGTGGTAACGGCCGAGCGTATAGAATACATACCCTTGTAGACCGTACGCAGTTAACATTCCGAGGGGAACGTGGTTGAAGTAGTCGAACTCATAGCCGACCTCAAGGTCACGAAGCTCCTCGCAGATCACCCTTCCTCCTTCTTCATCGTGTAGCAGCTCCAGCTCACGACATCCAAGGTGCCTCAAGTGAGGCCCCTCATGGTTTCGTACACATACGGTGTACGATGACGACCTCCGACTCCTTGATCCCTGTCGGGAGTGCGTAGGTACCCCGGCTTGGAATCCTTGTGATACGTTGCAAACGTATCTATAATTTTTGATGTTCCATGCTTGGTTTATATCTACTTTCTTATGTTTTGTCCATACTTTGGAGTACTTTTTATACACTTTCTTGGACTAACCTGTTAACAAGATGCCACAGTGCCAGTTGCCTGTTTTCTGCTATTTTTGGTTCCAGGAAAGTCAGAAAATCAATATTCTCGGAATTGGACCAGACAAAAGCCAAAGTCGATATTTTACCGGAAGACTCACGGAGCCAGAAGACGAGACAGAGAGGGGCCACAGGGTGGCCACACCACCCCTTGGCGCAGGCAGCCCTAGGCCGCACCAGGGCATGGTGTGGGCCCCCTGGCCGCCCACCGACCTTGCCTCTTCACCTATAAGATGCCTCCCGATGTAAAAACCCTAAATCGTCAAGCCTCCAGCCACGAAAAGTTTCGCAGCGCCGTCGCCACTGAAGAGGATATTCGAGGGATAGAAGTCTCTGTTCCAGCACCCTGTCGGGACGGGGAAGTGCCCCCCGAGCCATCTCCGTCGATCTCCACCACCATCTCCATCGTCGTTGCTGATTCCCATGATGATGAGGGAGTAGTTCTCTCTCGAGGCTAAGGGTTCTACCTCTAGCTATGTGTTCATCTCTCTCTCTATGAATGATCATATTGTGATGATGAGCTTTGTAATCAAGTAGATCTACCTTGCTACTCAAGTGCTTTAATAGATCTCTACTCTCCCCATGTGTGTGAAGTTGATAGTGTGCACAACATGGTGGCACTTAGGCTGGAGATTATAAATACTTGTTATGAGTTATATTTGGAGTTGGATGTCTCTATGAAATTGTGGTGTTTGTTGGAACCATCTAGTGCTCAAGGTGACAGTGTGGGGTTATCTAGATGGGAAAGGCTTACTTTGAGGTGTGCTGTTATAGCCCTACCATGGATTAGAGTGTTCAACTGAAGAGTAGTTAAGAGTAGTATCATAAAGAGAAGATATTTATATGAGAGTGTTCACTAGTGAAAGTATGATCCCTAGGCCTTGTTTCTAAATATTGAAACACTGTTTGCAACTAGATTTGTTACATGTTTGCTTGCTTCCATCTTTATTTCAGTTTGTCTTTAGTCTCTTCCACGCCATCAAGCTATTTTCTATCACCGTTACCACTTATAATTATCTATACCACTTGTATTTCACTATCTCTTCGTGGAACTAGTGCACCTATACACCTGACAAGTGTATTGGGTGTGTTGGAGACACAAGAGACTTCTTGTATCTTGATTGCAGGGTTGCTTGAGAGGGGATACCTTTGACCACTTCCTCCCTGAGTTCGGTAAACCTTGGGTGATCCACTTAAGGGAAAACTTGCTGATGTTCTACAAAGCTCTACACTTGGAGGCCCAACAACTCCCTACAAGAATAGAAGTGCGTAGACATCACCCTGCAGCACAACGGCGTGCTGCAGGTGCGTCGTCTCTTGCGGGAATAGTCCTTTCTTAGGACCATGGCAATGCGTGGAGACGGCTATGTAGAGAGAGAGGTAGGAATTCTCTAAGGAAAATACCTTAGAGAACATCTCAAATCGTGTGTTTAATCCCACCGATGGGCACCCCTTTATATAGGGGGAGGGAGGTGTGCCCTCCCCTTTGGGTTTCCCATGTGGGACTATTCAAGGGAGAGAGGGGGGAGGCGCATGGGCCTCATGGGCCAGCCGTCCAGGGGTGAGCCCCACCCCGCGCACAGCTCTAGGCTGGCCGGGTGGGCCCCCATGAGGCGGCTAGGCCTTGGCCACCCTTCCCTCCTTCGGTTTTCCCTCATGGGATCTTTTTCCCTAGGAAGTTTGGCCCATTAGTGGAATACCACTTCAAATTAGATTTTAATATTATATTTAATAGTAATTACATTAATTAATATGTAAATACATATTACAAAATCTGATTTGTCCCGAAACACCTTTCGGTTCCCTTTTGATTTCCTCCGAACGCTGTCGAAACTTTTCCGGAATGATTCTAGTTCTCTCATAGAACTTTTCCGCTTTCCTTTTCTCTTTCATATGGTGATTCCAACTTATAGAAGATCTCCATCTCATCGTACCCTTAAGTGTGTTTCCCACGGCTCAGGAATAGCACAGACATGATCTCCAACAATGATCAATAGCCGGACCGGGATTCCCATAATCACCCCTGTGCATTCCATGATGATAATGTCGTTTGAACCGTAAACAGTCATTTCCCATTTCCTTTGCCACTTGATATCTAGTTCACCCGAGATTTCATCTACGGTATCTCCATAACTTTGTTCGATCTCGTTACCGATGAGCTTGTTTTCTAGTTTACATGTCGTTGCATTCCATGACCTAGTCACATGCTTGCAAGCTTCGTTAATGCAACGTCACCGAGATGGCCACATATGTATCTATCCGTTACATGGATTGGAAAATCTTGGTCTTGATATGTACTCATCTACCCACCCCTTTGGGAAACCTAAGTAACACCTTTTTCATCACCCAGTCACGGTATGATACTTGATAACCATCTAAGCTCCCTCCAGAATGTTGATTTGCATTATCTCATAGTCTAAGGATCGGGTTGCGAGATTTCATTAGTTTATCATTAATGGTGAACTTCGTAACTAGATCTCATTAAGATACAACTAGTTGGGTTGTTTGTCTATCACATCATTCAACTAGTGATGTGACCTCATTGTCAATTGGCATAAATGCCCATGATCTCAAAACCCTAGATCATCCTCACGACCAATGAACTAGTTCGCTAGAGGTAACTAGAGACTTGGTTTCTTTACATATGACACGTGTATTAACATTTCCTATTAATACAGTTATAGCACAGTATAAAACTATTATAAACTAATTGAGATATGACAATAAAAACCCTAGATCATCCTCATTACCAACTCCTGAAGCACTTGTGCATGGGCTCAAAGTGGCAAAAGAAATTGGAATACGCCGGATCCAGTGCTTTGGTGACTCGGATTTGGTAGTTCAGCAAGTCTTGGGGCAATGGGATGCTTTGGATGCAAACATGGCATTGTATAGATTTCATGTGCAAAAGATATCAGGATACTTCGAGGGATGCGAGTTTCACCATGTACCCCGGCTAGAAAACGAGGCTGCCGATGTATTGTCAAAGCTCGGATCAACCCGACAAGCAATTCCACCGGGTGTAGCACTAGAGCACCTCAGAAAGCCATCCATCAAGCTGTCCCCCAGAATCCGAGTCAATCTACATCCCGACAGATCCGGAGTCCGGAGCTGTACCCATGGACATTGATGCGGGAAGTGGTTCAGGAAACCTGGGGACTGCTTCGCAGAACCCGGGGACTGCGCAGCATGATCCGGCCGAGGTTATGTTGGTGCATAATATGGAAATTGACGAGGATGTGTTTCCGGTGCGAGCTATACCAGCTTGGGCACTGCCCATATTCCAATACCTGAAGGATGGAACTTTGCCCAATGAAGAAGTGCTTTCCAGGCAAATTTAGAGGCACACAAAGGTATACACGATTATCAATGCCGAACTATACAAGGGAAGTGTCACAAATGTCTTGCAACGGTGTGTTGACCCGGGAGAAGGGCTTGCCATCCTCCGAGATAAACATCGATGGGAATGTGGGCATCACGCCTCATCCAGAGCCTTAGTGGCAAAAGCTTTCCGACATGGATTCTACTGGCCAAGTTCCTTGGAACAAGCAGAAGATCTGGTAAGAAAATGCAGTGGTTGTCAGAGGTATGCTACCAAGACACACATGCCAATGTCGGAGCTCAAGACCATACCAATTACCTGGCCATTTGCCGTATGGTGTTTGGATATGATTGGCCCATTTAAACCGGCGAGAGGAAATATGACCCATATCTTGGTTATGGTTGACAAGTTTACAAAATGGATTGAAGTAAAGCCGATAAGAAAATGTGATGGAGCTACAGCCATGACATTCGTCAAAGATATCATTCTGAGATATGGCTATCCTCGCAGTATCATAACAGATAACGGTACCAATTTTGCTGAAGGAGCATTTGCGCGATTCTGCCGAGATAAGAAGATCTGGCTGGACGTTGCCTCGGTAGCCCACCCCGCATCAAACGGACAAGCAGAGAGAACCAACGGATTAGTATTATCCGGGATAAAACCCCGGCTCATTGAGCCGCTGCAAAGATCAGCGGGGTGTTGGATAGAAGAACTACCAGCGGTAATGTGGAGTTTAAGAACAACTATGAATCGATCAACAGGCTATACACCATTTTTTCTGGTATATGGGGCAGAAGTTGTATTACCAGCCGACATAGAGCATGATTCGCCTAGAGTCACCCAATACACAGAAGCCAAAGTGCGAGAAGCCTGGCAAAATGATGTTATTCTGCTGGAAGAAGCGAGAGAATTGGCATTGTCCAGATCCGCCATATATCAACAAAATCTCCGACGCTATCATAGCCAGAAAGTAAATCCCCGAGTCTTCCGGGAAGGTGATCTGGTACTCCGGCTGGTACAACGTACTGTTGGCATGCATAAGTTATCTCCCCCATGGGAAGGGCCATTCATTGTGAGCAAAACATTGCACAATGACTCCTATTATCTTATCGATGCAAAACCACAGGATAAGAACAAGGCGGACAAGTTTGGTGAGGAATCTAAGCGTCCATGGAATGCAGCTCTTCTTCGTCTGTTCTACACTTAACAAAGAAGTGTGTGTATCCGAGTCTCTCATACGTCGGTATGTATGCCGGCAATGAGGTTATCAATGAAATCTTGGCACCCTGAGCAGTAACTTGGGGACTACCTTGATAATATTTATTGTCTTCTATGCTTGCTATTTTATTTTATGTCGGATGGCTTAAGTTGCTTCTGCCTAAGCCGGATTATTAGTGTGTGAGCACCAAAAACTTAACTCTTCAACTTGCTGCTGTCCAACAAGATTTGGCTTCATGGCAAGCAAGAGAACAAGTTTGGAATTGCGTAGCACACGAAAAACGACTAAGGAAAAGAACATAATCGAGCTGACATTTGTTATTTGGACTATGCCCAAGTTAATCCAGGGTGAACAACTTAGTAGCAAAACATAATCAATATGCTTAATACATCTGCACACGGCATACCAGTGATCTGATAAATTTCAAAGTGTTTTCTGGTGCTCAAGGAGCAGCAGCAGGTGGGGGTAACTCGGCGTCAGCGGGTGCAGCAGCAGCTCCAGCCTCGTTGTCTGGGTTAGCTTCAGCCCCATCGTCATCTTCATTCTCTTCAATATCTGAAGCTTCGTCCTCTTCCTCGTCTTCCGAACCATCTTCGACGTATTCGTTGCCAATAGCGCCAAGGAAACTTGGTCCTTCATTCCATTAATGGATGGGGGCAAACTAGATGAGGCTATGGGCGCAAGCCTTACGCCGGGCAACCCAATCCGGGTCATTCGACCACCTTGATCTGGTGCGCAAGCACTCGTGAAGCTTCAGATCTAGCTTTTCATACCATGTGAGCACGAAGTGGAGGACAATTTCAGCTCCGGCACGTGCGACGGATTCCCTCTAGAGGTCAAGCTGGGTCTCGCAATCCATTAATTTGTTGATCAGGGTAGTGGATCCCTCTAGAGCATCCTCACCAGGCCAAAGCGCACGTAAGATCCGGACAACTGCATCCAGGAGACCCGAACCATAGTTCTTCACAATTTCAATGCGAGAGGATAGGCTGACCAGCAAGTCCTCCATGTCATAGGGAATGTTTTCAGAGCCAGGACCAGTTGGGGTACCCCTCTGCTAGCGGAACTTGGAAACCGCAGCAGCCACAATGGCATCGCCCTCTGGGAATTTGCCTGAAAACAAAACAAGTGAAGTAAGTAAAAAAGTTTAACCCAGAGAAACACATGTTGGCAGAAGCAAAGCAACTTACGTGAGATATGACTATGGATCCGGGCCAGCTCTGTGGTGCAATCAGCACGCCTCTTCCGGAGTTTCTCAAGTTCAGTGTTAGCCGAGCCAAGCTTGACGTCGGCCTCCTTCAACAACTCCTGATCTTTTGAAAGTTGAAGACTAAGACGTTCTCGCTCTTCGGTGAAGTCTTGGCCACCCTTGTCTATCTCGATCTTATGGAGATCTTTGAGTTTCTTCATATCGGCCTTAAGCTTGGAAATTTCATCATCCTTGGCTCGGAGTTTGGCAAGTTCGTCGTCCTTCTTCTTGATCTCGGCCTGATGTTGCCTTGCTTGTTTGAGAAAATGCTGTATCATATCAGGCATGGGCACACTATCTTCAAGGGATGCTGCAACGGTGTGTTAACCCGGTAGAGCCGAGGCATAAATATCTGCCGAGCCAATAAGAAAAGGAGAAAGAGCGCAGAAGAAGATTAGCCAAACCGAGTTACCTTTTATCTCGTCCAAATTTTTCCTCATAATTGTATTCTCGGCCTCCACTCCAGCTGCGCAATACGAATGACAGATTAGTTCGGCTGAAAAGCAAGCAAGGATAAGGAAGAGGTCGAAGAGAAAACTTACCCCTTTTCTCGAACTCAGCGAGAAGCGTAGTATTCTTTGTGCGCAGAACCTTGTGTGAGTCCAGGAGGCGCTGAAACTCGGCGGTCTGACAATTGGTAGTGATCTGAAAAGAGCAAGGTTGGCTCAGTTATGTGCATATTCGAAGTGTACAAAATCCGGGCCAAGTGGAACTTAACCCGGCTCTAGGTGTGTGCATATTCAAAGTGTACAAAATCCAGGCCAAGTGGAACTTAACCCGGCTCTAGGTGTGTGCATATTCGAAGTGTACAAAATCCGGGCCAAGTGGAACTTAACCCGGCTCTAGGTGTGTGCATATTCGAAGTGTACAAAATCTGGGCCAAGTGGAACTTAACCCAACTCTAGGTGTGTGCATATTCGAAGTGTACAAAATCCGGGCCAAGTGGAACTTAACCCGGCTCTAGGTGTGTGCATATTCGAAGCGTACGAAATCCGGGCCAAGTGGAACTTAACCCGGCTCTAGGTGTGTGCATATTCGAAGTGTACAAAATCCGGGCCAAGTGGAACATAACCCGGCTCTAGGTGTGTGCATATTCGAAGTGTACAGAATCCGGGCCAAGTGGAACTTGACCCGGCTCTAGGTGTGTGCATATTCAAAACTACTAAGGAGCTATGCTAGTTCTCTAAGGAGCATCCGGCCGAGTAACAAGTTACTCCCCCGGAGGCTCGGGGACTAATGGATATATCTCTAAGCACTTATGCGTATTAAGTAAAAAAGCAAAGCAGCGTACCTCCATCATCCGGCCAACGAGGTTGATTACCTTGGCTGCTGTGTTCATTTGTATGCTAAATTCGGCGGGCCCAAATTTCTTCGGGAGATCGTCGTTAGGATTGACGAACTCCGTCTTGTTCTAGTTGTTTACATATTCAATCAAGGTTGGAGGTTAACCCTCTCCACTAAGCATGTGAGGCGCCACCAAACCTTTGGCATGGGCCTCCCTCCTCGCAACTTGGGTAATAGCAGGGCTGGTATGCAGTGCGATTTGCTTGCTAGCTGACCCGGGGGAGGCATCTTTCTTCGGCAGATTTTTCTTCGGCAGCATGGACGCGAGTGTGCGCTGTCTAGCTTCGATGGATGCTACCCTGGTGGCCCCAAAACCTTTCTTGGCCTTGGGTTGCTATTGGGAGGCTGAAGTTTGGGCTGCAGATTTGGATTTGGGTGCAGCCTTGGTGCTAGCTGGGTCTTCTCGCCGAGTCTTGGAAGACTCTGACGAGGCAGAAGGAGTAGGTGTTGCTGCTGGTACTTGTGGTGCTGTTGTTGGTGCTGGCGTTGGTGCTTGTGCTGGTGCTGGTCTTGGCGGTGGTGCTGTTGTTGCTGCTGGTACCTCGGAGGTGACGGATTGTGGCTGAACCGATGGGGAGCTAGGAGCATCCTCTACCTCGGCAGAGCCACTTCCCCTGCTCCAAGGTTACCCTCCTCTGGACGAGGTGGGCTAGAACCGGAGCAGCCACTGAACCCTCCTGAATTGGTCTAAGCGGGCGTGTATCTTCGCTACGAGGGGGAGATGGGCTGCGCCGGAAGGAAGAGGATATGCTGGAGCCGCTCTGGGGAACCTCCACCGAAGCCCTGCCAAATCAAATGACGAATAATAAATTACACCAAAAGAAAGGCATATGGATAGAAAAGCACAAAGCAGAGAATTGGACAAAGAGAAAAGTGACTTACTCGTCTAAAGTCAAGGGCTCCTTGGGCTTCCGAGATCTCCGAGTTGTGGCCTTAGTCGGAGGCTTGGTGGCAATCTTGTCTGTGGACTTCTTTCGCCTCTTGGTCGTTTTGGGAGGTCCGGAGGAAGCATCGGAAGTAGCAGCTCGTTTCTTAGACGCGGCTGGGACCGGCTCACCCGTAGCGAGAGGAGGATCTTCATGGATCTGCCCAACCGGGTTAGCTGAAGCCGGAAATGCATAAGAAATGGGTACTGCATCAAATACCTCCACCATCTCAATGTCGGAATCATCTTCATCGTTAGGCCAATCCCTTAAGGAAGAGAAGTTACCAGTGGGTCGCTTGGTTGCATCCGAGAATGGCAGGAACATTTCCTGATCCTGCTCCTCCTCATCCGAGATAAGTCGATCCTTCGCCCATTTGAGGGAAGGCTTGGTGCCATCTTCAAGGGTTTGCTGAAGAAGCAACTAAAAATAAAATGCAAAGGAATCAAATAAACAACATACTCCGACATAGGATGTAACTCGGAAAAGGATTGAATAATGAGATTTACCGTAGGAGGAGGCTTGTCCCGGCAGTAATGCTCCAACCCCCACTCCCAATCAGCGGAGAAGTCTTTGTCGGTCGTAAAGAGGGCCTTGACCCAGCGGAATATCTCGGTGGTGTTCCGTTCAAAGGAAGAAGTCCGGTTGGGGTCAAGTCGCCAGCTCATGTGGCAAAGTTTGTGTGTGCGCTTCTGGAGAGGGAGCTCCGGCTGCGGACGAATGTGATCATCGCGTCCTCGTTGCGCAGCCCCAGATCCTTCAACTCCTGGAACCGCTTGTTGACTTGATTCGCCAAGACAATCGGTTTCTTGGAAACCCGGTCCCACAAATCTGGATTAGGAGGACCCGAAGCATAGGGGCGCAGCTGGATCAGATCCTCATCCGTGCCATTCCTCACATAGAATAAGGTCCGGGCCCAGCCCTTGCAAGAGTCAAGCCCCGTGAATCGGGGAAAGACAGATTCTTTCCGGAGAGAGATGGAGGTGGCACCGAATTGTGTCAGATGTTTGTCCTCCCGAGCACGCAGCTTATTCGGAATCACGTTCCTTCGCAGACCGAAGAACCGGATCCAGAGCTCTTTGGTGGGCCACAGGCCGACGTATCTTTCTACGGTGGAGGCGAATGAAGAAAGGGACGTAATGGAGTTCGCCGGAAGATGGTCAGGTTGGAGTTCGTAGATGTTGAGGAAATCGTGGAAGAAATCGCTCACAGGCAGGCCAAAGCCACGCTGGAAGTGGGATAGGAAGACCACAAATTCACCCGGATTGGGTGAGGGAGCGAGCT
This sequence comes from Avena eriantha, assembly GCA_910589775.1. Taxonomy (NCBI): domain Eukaryota; kingdom Viridiplantae; phylum Streptophyta; class Magnoliopsida; order Poales; family Poaceae; genus Avena; species Avena eriantha. The sequence goes on from OU342744.1 coordinate 303,076,523, forward strand.
CCTCGGAGGCAAGGCGAGCTATCACGCCCTCAGGGATGCGGCGAGTGCGGTAGAGCCAGTCAAAGTCATCCTGGCACATCCAGGAACTGGCCCAAGCACCACGCTCCTTGTTTTCACCCCCTCATCCATCTCTTCTTCAGCGACGACGAGCTCCTCTTCGGTCATCTTTAGGTCACTGTCCTCACCGGCCCTATCGGAGGTGGGGGCCAGGGGCTTGGATTGGCACGGACCCGTGGCGATGAATCAGTGCGGGAGAGGCAGCGAGGCTAGTGCAAAAAAGCACATTGCGGCGGCGGCGCAGCAGAGGAGATGCAGCGGCGGCGGCGCTGTCGCTAGGAAGAAGAAGAGACAGAGAGACAGAGGGGCGCGAGAAGGGGAAAATGGCCAAGGGGCACGCCCCTCCCCTATTTAACCACACCCCAGCGGTGGGTAGTGGGATCGTGCTATGCGTCGAGGCCACACGGTGTGGCCGTGTATCAGCCGGATCAGCCAATCACAGGCAAGCCACAGGAAGGGCCAGAGGAAACAGGGAATCCCATGACGTGACGTGGTAATACAGTTAACGAGGAGGCAGTTACGATCCGACATGCGCTGCAGTACACACTGCCAATAAGTGCAGTAACTGGCGCATGCCCTTAAAAGGAGGCAAGATAATGATTACCCTCCACGTAGGACGTGGGGAAGTGTATGAGAGAAGGAAGGATAACCCGGAAAACTGAAGGGTGACCCGGCCAGCGAGTGGCCATGTATGAGAGAATGTGCCAAGGGAAAGCTAGGCCATGAAATCCGAGCTATGAGGTAACTTGGAAAAGGGAGCAAAATGCTCGGTAAATGGAACTTGCCGTAGCCTTAGCAGCTGAAGTTGCTAAGTACGCACCAGCTTCGGGGACTAATGTTGGGGGATACCCCCGGGTAGGGTCACACCGGGATATAGAGGCCGAGTTAGCCGAGGTACGGCAAGGTCAAAGCGTATGTTGGCCGAGTCACCTCAAGGCAGGCTGACTTACGGGATGACCCGCACTGGAGGATGTCCACCTAACTGAGTCCCGGCCAACGTATGCCGTATGCCAGTGGGTTTTGTGTAACTTGTACGGAGGTACCCACTGAGCCGGATTAACCAGGCCTGATCCGGGTTATATCAGGCTTGCAAGAGAAGGAAGGTATCTCGCTGGTCAAAAGGTGGTCACTATACGCTGGAGCTTGAGAGAAACGGACAGAGGGAAGGACCACTAAGGCGTGGCCGACAAGGGTGACGCAGCCTGTGTCGGATGACCCTGGCGCCGCAGAGGCTCACGTAGCCTCTGCATGGCTTACGATGGAAAAAGGTGACCCGGTCGATTTGCTATTTTGGGAGAGGCATATTCCTTGGAATATGCCTCCACGTAGGCCCTAGCTAGTAGCCTGGCCTCCCCTTTATATGGAGCGCCAGGACCTCTGTAGAGGGGGATCGCAAGTGGTTTAGTCCTACGCGTGGGTAGTTGGTAGTGGTGAGAGTAAGAGAGCTCCTTCTTCATCCTCTCCCCAATACGGCTCAAGGAGCATCTGTAAACCTTGTGAGCCTTGAGAATACAAAGCATCTGTGTGTGGAATCACCACACTATCCCTCCCTGGATTCCTCTAGAGCATATTGGCCCCACCTTTAGCCTATCCATGGCATCTGCCGTGACACCACCACGACATCTAGGGCATATCTCCTTCAGTTATACCAACTAAGATTGAGCATGGCTCAAACTTAGCAACAGGAACAGGCTTTGTCATCATATCAGCAAGATTATCATGAGTGCGTATCTTCCATACCTTTCATGTACCTTGTGCAACAACATCATAAACATAATGGTACTTGATATCAATGTGCTTTGTTCTCTCATGGAACATCTGATCCTTAGTAAGGTATATAGCACTTTGACTATCACAGAACATGTTAATGCAAGAATCGTCCTAACAAAGCTCAACATACAAACCTTTCAACCAAACAGATTCTTTGCAAGCTTCAGCAACAGCCATATATTCTGCTTCGGTTATACATAGAGCAACGACTGGTTGCAGCGTTGCCTTCCAACTCACGGCACACCCACCTATCGTGAACACATAACCTATGAGGGACCTCATCTTATCCAAGTCGGTAGCAAAATCTGAATCCACATAGCATGCGAGCCCCTCACAAATCTTGCCAAACTTCAAGCAAGCATTGGATGTGCCACAGAGGTACCTGAAAATCCACTGAAGAACTTTCTAATGTTCTTTACCAGTATTAGCCATGTAACGACTCACCAAACTCATAGCATATGATAAATTAGGGCGAGAACAAACCATGGCATACATCAAGGAACCAACAACACTAGAATAAGGAACTTGTGACATGTACTCAACATCTTCATCAGAACTAGGACATTGCAATGCTGGAAATTTAAAGTGAGGAGCAACAGGAGTACTAACAAACTTTGCACCATGCATATTAAAACAATGGAGAACTTTCTCAATGTAACTTTGCTGACTAAGAAATAGCAACCTAGATTTTATGTCCCGTTTAATTTCCATACCTAGGATTTTCTTAGCAGCACCAAGATATTTCATCTCAAATTCACTACTTAGGTGTGCCTTCAAAGTAGTGATTTCTTTCATGGTCTTAGCAACAATTAACATATCATCAACATATAACTGCAAGTACATAGGTGATCCATTAACAAATTTCATATAAACACAGTTATCAAACTGAGACCTCTTAAAACCTTGTGAGATCATAAATGAATCAAACCTTTTGTACCACTGTCTTGGAGATTGCTTCAAACCATAAAGCAATATCTTCAATTTGCACACAAAATCCTCTTTTCCAGGGACTATGAACCCTTTAGGTTGGTCCATGTAAATATCCTCCTCCATTTCACCATACAGAAAAGCAGTCTTTACATCTAGCTGCTCAAGCTCAAGATCATGCATAGCAACAATACCAAGGAAAGTACGAATAGAGCTACGCTTCACAACTAGAGAGAAAACATCATTATAGTCAATACCTGGAATCTGGCTAAAACCTTTTGCTACTAACCTTGCCTTAAACCATGGAGGCTCATTAGGAGACAAACCTTCCTTCTTCTTGTATATCCATTTACAGCGGACAACCTTCTTTTGTTTAGAAAACGCACAACTTCCCATGTGCCATTCTTTTCAAGCGATTGCATCTCTTCTTGCATAGCAGAAACCCACTTCTCGTGGTCAACAGATGTAACAGCTTCATTGTATGTAGCAGGTTCAGTATCATGCTCCACCTATTCAGCACAACTCAAGGCATAATGAGCAATATTACATTCTTCAATTAAACAACGAGGTGGAACTATGTTACGCCTCGGTCTATCAGCAGCAATAGACTCAAGTGGTTGCTGCAAAATAGTATGTGAGTGCTGGATAACGTGATCATCAACATTTTCCTCGTGAGTATCATCATCCACAACATTATTATCAACAGTTTTCTGCAGGTGCTCCACCTGCACACTAACTCCCTCCTCTCTAATAGCAATAGGAGAGGGATCTGATGGCAAGATATCATGATACATAATGGATTCATTAAAAACAACATTCCTACTGAAAAAAATCTTTTTAGTTTCAGGATTCCATAGTTTATATGCTTTAACTCCTGAACCATAACCAAGGAATATGCACTTAACAACTCTAGGCTCTAACTTTCCATTATCAACGTGAGCATAAGCAGTGCAACCAAAAACTCTCAACTGTGAATAATCAGCAGGCGAACCTAACCATACCTCAATGGGAGCTTTCTTATCAAGTGGAATAGAAGGTGACCTGTTGATGAGGTAGAATGCTGTGTTGGCTGCTTCAGCCCAAAAATGTATATGCATACCTGCATTGGACAACATACACCGAGCCCTCAAGATGATGGTTCTATTCATGCGCTCAGCCACACCATTCTGCTGAGGAGTATAAGGAATGGTATGGTGCCTGATCATACCATCATTACTGCAAAACTCCTCAAACTCATTAGAACAGAATTCCATACCATTGTTAGTACATAGTACCTTTACCTTCTTTTCAGTTTGATTTTCAACCATAACTTTGCACTTCTTAAAAGCATCAAACATATCAGATTTATGTTTCAGGAAAAATGGTCATACTTTTCTTTTGTAGTAATCAATTATAGTAAGCATTTGATTAGCACCACCATCATATGTCTTATGGGAACGTGCCTGTGGGGCCCCCAGATTAATCCTTCGATAATCCTTGTTATGCATACACCACAATCCTATGATCAGTTGGTCGTGCCCACAATCGACAAGTATCAGAGTAAACATCCATTACTTAAGAGGATACATGTCATACCTTATTTGCCATTATGACTACATCGATCAACATCAGTGGAACTTCATAACGCTTAGAGCCCGAGCCATGCCAAAACCTACAGGCAACTGAGTGGGAGGATGTCCTAGCTCGCATAGTCTTCAAATCACCTTCTTCTTCGAATCTGACCAAGTTAATAGCCAGAGACAATGCCAGTGAGTACTTTGAATGTACTCGCAAACCATCTTAAAGTAATAACAACTAGACCATGATAGCGCACATTGCCGCGCCCATACATTCTTCCATAGAATTTGGGTCCATATATATAGTATTCATGTAAATATGTGATGGCATGAAACCTGAAAGATAACATGCAATTACTGGGAATTGAGAACAAACTATAAAACCTAGCCACATTGGAGATTAATGGGAAGGATTCGATGGACCAACCTTTGTCAGAAAGCACACATTAATTGTTCAATATCCTTTTTCTTAGTATGTTAATTTGATTTCACCTAATGCTAGGCTACCAAGTCTACAAGTATTTAAGTTACAGACATACTAATTTCTAAGATAATGCCGAAACTAAATCACATCATACATAATTACTATCCATCATTCCTGAAGAATGGAACCTCGCCTCCATCACATGTTGCACCGATCATCCACACATTCAGCTTGCCCACCTACATAGAAGCATGATCTTGCATACGCATTTACAGGAATAGCTTTCTACCCTACAAACTCGACTTTGGCCACTCACCAATATGGCTTGGCAAATGCTATAACACATCCCAAGCCTCCACGACAGGTATCTAACATATATATATCATTCAAGCATATAAAATAAAATCTCTCTATTTTGATTCAAACAATGGCAGGACTCAGCTCACCAAGTGCAATGTCAGGTTAGTTACATTCTACAACTGAAGCCCCAGTGGTAGAAAGCATGAACGTCACTTCTAAAACAAAGAGAAACAAAAAAAATTGACAAGGAAAGAATTTTTTCCTGATTTTAAGCTCCCAATAATAGGATATAGTGGTCAGCATTGGATGAAAAAAAATGATAAAGTGAAAATCACCTTAACCTTTTTTCAAAATGGGGAGCGAAGCCCTGGCCTCTACATCAAGCGATGCACACAACCTTTATTCATTATTTGAACAACAAAAGTCTGGCAAAAACTATTACAAAGATCATACAACAAAGACCGCCAAAACAAAACACCGAGCATAACGATAACCATATCGCCAGCTTCCTGACAAGAGCTAGCAAACACCCAACTGCCTCATAGCCAGGAGCCCAGATCTGCCCAGCTTATCCACGAAACGGTGCCCACACACTCACTCCGGATCTCACTGCCTCCACTATCTTCTATAAAACCATCTTCATCATGTAGATCGATGCACTGACTCTTGCCACACCAGCCACCGACACCACCACGGTGCCAAGTAGCACCACCTCCCTATGCACTATATCCAAAGCACGTCACAATCGCCACTGGTACCCCACAGCACCATGCCACTAAGTACCACCAGCCAAATCTTGAAGTCTCCGGAGGATCTATCGTTCTTAGCACCTGCCGAACATGCATGACTTAGAGTAGCACATGTCGATCAGGCATGACTTGACTTTGTCGCTGAAGCTCTGTGTAAGACAAATCCGCTCCACTTGGTCCCCACGCAAGAAACACGCGGAGACTGACGCCCAGCCACCAAGACACCCACATGCCCGTCTAGCTACTAAATGTCTCCAAAGATGATGCCCCACTGGTTTGACAATGAAGACGTCGCCATCATATGATCCAGGAGGGGGACTGCTACCCTGCGGTACCAAAGTTCGCGGGCGAGTGCACCGCGGTACCTAAGTTGCCTGAAATTGCCGTGTTTCGAAATGTTGGGCCGCTAACTACCGAGAGGGGCCATTTCGATGCAAACTCATCTCACCCCTACCAAATCCAAACATTCCGTGAAACTGCCCCGTGAAGTAGACGGTCGGGACCCTCATGTCAGTAATATTTCCGTGACGCGAGCGCCAACGCGGCAACCACGTAGGCAAAACGAGAGACTAAAGGAGCATGGTGTGTTGACCAAATTCACAAATCCACTCCCTCCCTCCTTTCGCATGAATCCTAGCACCGGCGGCATCGAAATTCCCTCTCCAACCAGAATGATCTCTTCAGGCATTTGACTTCCAGCGCCAAGTTGCTGCGCCTACTCGCTGCTACCGAGCTCTAATGCCGAATGTCGTGCTAGCCGTTGCAATGATCTAGCCTGCCTCTACCGCCGACGAGCTAAGCAACGCGAAGGATGGCAGATCCATTTGCCGAGGAAGTAGTACTTCTGGCTAATTGCGGGTGAGCTAATCTTCTCTTTGCTATTCGCACTACCTATAACTGCTAGCTGGCTATTGGCATTACAGAGATATATCGAACATAGAATTGTTTGCTAGCACGACGCTGACAAATAATTATTATCTTTTGTCTCCAATTTTATGTCAAGTAGGATCTCCGCTGAACCGAAATACACAGTTCGGGTCACCATCTGCGGCTACCACATTAAATTAGCAGATGGGAAGAGCACATGGAAACAAGCTCACAATCTGAAGATGGATGTAGTGCTTGTGCAGTTATGCACTATCCCTGGTTTGGTTGCTGTTGTGCGTGAACTTGCTGAAATGAGGTCGGAGCAGACTGCACTGTTCAGCATCCTTGATCAACGAGGCTTCAAGGTTCCTGTAGCGTGTGACAGTCAGCTAATTGGTTTGATGAAACAACATGCTAGGCTTCGCGTGGTTATGCTGATTAGTAACATACTGGATGGGGAAGCTCCTGCTACAAGGAGTCGCCCAGCTATTATTGGACAGGGAGGTCTAACTCGAACCCCTGCTGTTGTTGAGCAAAATGTGGTTCCTCGTCCGCGACATGCTTCTATCAGGCAACCTCCTCGTAGGAGTCCCCGTATTGCCGTTGTGGAAAACTCTACTCTAGAATCTGCTGGTACTGGTCGTCCCCATCCCCGTGGTGTTGTTGCTCCGGCTACTGCTCACCCAATCCAAGCCACTATTGAGGAAACTAAGGCTTCTGGAGGCTGCCCTGCTATTGTTGCCAAGACCGCCGCCTTGTGTGCTCCTCCTCTAAACCGTCCTCAAGTTGTGTGAACCCGTGCTCTGGAATCTGCTGGTACTGGTCGTCCTCGTGTTGTTGTTGATCTGGCCATTGTTGACCCAAACCCTGCCGCTGTTGAGCAAACTAAGGCTTCCGGAGGCTGCCCCACTGGTTGTTGCAAAGACTGATGCCTTGAATCCTCCTCGAACCCGTGCTCAGGTTCAGCGAGCTACTGGTCTGGAGCCAGCTCATGGTTTAGACTCTGCTAGCTCTCGAAACACTGTTGTTGTGGGAACTGCTCCTGATCATCGATGTGGAATGACAGCAGTTGATCCTATTGTGGCTGCCGTTAGAAGGGGCCCTGCCTGTCCACCATGTAATGTAGCTCCCGCTGCTAAGGGCCCTTTCCTTGCTCCTGGTCCTGGTACTTCCACCGAGGTTGATCTAACTAACGATGACGGTGGTGATGGCGATGGTGGCATTGGGGCTGGGTCTGATGGTGCCGCTCCACCTCTCGAACCTCTCGGAGGTTTCTATCCTAAAGAACCTGATGATGGCAAAGTAATCGTTTGTATTGGTGTTGCAGATTATACTGCAAAATTAGATGATGGCACAGAAAAATTCTATGACGAGTTTGATGTAATCATTGGAAGATATGATACTGAAGTGGTAGAGTTATCTAACCTGATGGCATCGTTACGTGTGAAGGTGCTGTGTGGGTCCTCCCAGGAAGCATGTTTGTTATATTTTGGTTACAGGAGCAAAAAGGCTATCGAAGTGAAAGATACCGGGGATTTAGTCGTACCGTTTAGAAGGAAACATTATAGAGGTGAAGTGCACTTCCACTTGATAGTGCAAATGGTTGGAGAGGAATGTGAACTCGACAATAGATATGATGGACTTTTAGAAGGCATGCGTGACCTGATCCATGGCATCACTGGGGCTAGTGCGACTGAGGGTAGCTTCGAACAGAGGAGAGTCTTACAGAGGAGCGTCATAAAGAGGAGCAGGAAGAGCATCCCTAGAAAGGGCACCCCGAAGAAGAACGTCACCAAGGAGACCATGCTAGAGAAGAGGATGCCCAAGAGTCGCACGAAAAAAGGCACCATGCCATAGAGTACACCCCTGAGATCCAGTCAAAATGCCACACCGAACGGTAGCAGCAAAAACGCTAATAGGGCTAGCACGATGGTGAACACTCCTAGGAGTGGTAGCAAAGAGACGAAGATGGCCAGCAGGGAGGCTACCACACCCAGTGGAAGGAGAAAATAATAATTTGGAGTGGAACACGCCGCTGTCAGGGAATAATGCCAGCACGAAGGAGAACACGCCCAATAGTAGCAGCAAAAGGGCTAATTTGGAGCGGAACATGCCGTTGAGGTCAGGCAATAATGCCAACACGAAGGAGAACACGCCCAATAGTAGCAACAAAAAGGGCTAATTCAAAGAAGAACACGCCGCTGAGGTCAGGCAATAATGCCAGCACCCTGGAGCCAACATCCATGAGGGGAGGCAGGAAGGAGATCACACCCAAGAGCGGCAGCAAAAAGCCTAGTTTGATGGGGAATGGAACACAGATGTCAAGCCCTATTGATACCATCAGGAAAGATTACATCAGGAAGAAGGATGTACACATGAAGAGAAAGAGGGTTCTGTATAGTCAAGATGAAATTGATTCTGACTGCAGTTTGTCCATTGAAGTACCTGGGATGCGTGCAAACGTAAGACCACCCCATGTGGTTGCGGCAGAACCAACCAAGTGTCTTGGAGAAAACAGAGTTGCCGGTGAGGTGGATTGGGGCAATGTTCTGGTCCATCTGGGTGGAGACGATGGTGTAGCCCCACCCATGGGAGTCAATATGATGTGTGCAGTACTAAGCATTAGAGATGATGGCCAGGATTCTGAATCAGATGAAGAAGAAGGCACTGTAGAGGATCAAGAATTTGGTGATGATGAAATAGATGAGGAACTTAACGATGAGGCTGGTATTCCAGTCGATGATTTGGGTGTTGAAGTAGAAGAAATGAAACATGGCCACGAGTATCCTATAATTTCGGTCTGCACCGAGTTCAGTAGCAAGCATGAGTTCAGGATGTCATTCTGGCATTTTTGTATCAAGGGGGAGTTCGACGTTTATTGACTGAAGAACACTGCCCATAGGTATGAGGCCATTTGCAAGTTAACATGGATGAATGGACAGGCTGAGGTACATTGTCCATGGAGGATCACAGCAAGAGCCTTACCTGCGTCGAAGGCAATTAGGGTACTGGGGCAATGAATGCAGCAAACCTATAGAACTTTCCCTCTTTTCACTCTATAACTACACTTGCTGTGCGATATCTTTCTGGCAACTAGTCGACTCCACTTATCTTTTAAATTAATCTGTGTTGCAGGTGAACAAAATGGGCCCTCCACACATGTGTCCGACAGGCAACAAACTGAAATCCTCAATGGCTGATACAAAGTGGGTGGCTATGCAATCTATATCCATACTAAAGGATAACCCCAACGTGTCGTGGAAATGGCCACGACAGTCGCTGCAGTAGGCAGCGATTGATTGAATCGGGGGCGAAAGCTGGCGGCCATCTACGGTGAGAGATGGGGGCGGATGCACATGGGTTTACCCAGGTTTGGCCCCCCGGAGGGTAAAGACCTACTCCTGCTAGATTAGATTATGGGAGAGCGAGTTACAGGGGTGGCGAGCTCGGCGTCTAAGCAGCGAGTCGCTTGAAGGGGTGTATGATGGAACGTAAGTCCTCAGGATACCCTAGGGAGGTTTATATATGAGGCACCTCGCTAGGGTTTACAAGTTACAACCGAACAAGATATGGATTCAGAGGCTTTAACCTAATCCGACTAGGCTTCTGGTACGCTTCTGGGCCTCCGGTCTCTAGTCGCCGGGCCTTCCCCTTAGTCGCATTCCAATCGCCGTCCTGCAGGCCCACTCGTGAGACCTTTTGGCCCAATCGGAACGTCCTGCTGGGCATACCCCATTCGGCATATCCCCATCAGTAGTCCCCGAGGCCATCATTGAATCAGACGCAGATGGTCATTTGGCGGCCAGAGTAGGCGAGTCCAATTTGGACGCCTAGTCGAATCGGCGATGGACTCCACTAAAACCACGGAAATTTTCCCTAGGCTCCCAGTCGCTTCTCTGGCAAATGTCACGGCTGCAAGTCACTGCTTCGGCGAGTGGACAGGGCCAGTTGCTAGCGGGTGGAACGGGGGAGTTGGACCGTCAACTTGGTCAAACTATCTGTTGGATATTCCAACGGTAACTTCGGCGTAATTACCGTAGGTAACGGCTATCCCGAATTTGGCGGATAGCCCCCCCCCTTATAAGGGGAGTGACGAATCACCCTCGCAGATCCTTCCTTGCATTCTTCATTCTCGCGCATTCATCTTTCTGTCTTCTTTCGATTTGATCCTTTCACACCGAGCGATTCCACATCCTTCCCAATGGCACCTCCAAAAGGTTCATGGGGGAAATCCAAGTGCACCACGGCCCAACTCAAATCCTTCGAGGATGCCGGAGTTCTCCACAAGGGGAACTGGTGGGTTCCCGCTCCCTCCGAGACCGAGCCGAAGCCGCGAGCCGGCGAGTTCATTTGCTTCCCCAGCCAACTAGAGAGGGGCTTGGGGTTTCTCACCTCACTCTTCTTCTAGCGCTTCTGTGTGTATTACACAATCAAGCCATCAGATCTCGGTCCGCACAACATCGAGCAGCTGGAGATCTTCATCGCCTTTTGCGAATGATACCTCGGCTACATGCCGTATTTCCCGCTATGGCTGGAGCTCTTCCACGGCCGCATCGGGCGCGAGGCATCCGGCGGCTTGATGCTGGTGGCCGGCGGTGTCACGTTCCAATTGAAGCCAAAGGCCAACTTTGTCAAGCTCCTACTGCGAAGTGTTGGGTCCGCAGCATAGAAAACAAAAATTTTCCTACGATGAGAACTACACGCCAAGATCTATCTACTAGGTACAAAGCAACGGGTGGACATACATCCATCGAGGACTTACCCTCGAAGACAATGAGTTTTGTTAACGAGTAGGAACTCGTGGTTGATGTAGTCGTACACTTGCCAATCTCAAGATCGTGAGGAAGTCCGAGCGCCGCAACTCAGCAGCGCATCCGTACTCGCACACACGTTCAACCGACCAGACAACCTCCACCTCCTCGCTCTAGCTATCCAGCGGAAGAAGCAACTCCTTCCAGACGAAATGCTACCGGGAATATGTATCTCGCTAATCCGAGACCATGGGGGAATAATTCTAGAGGGGGAGAGAGATCCTTCACGAGGAGGTGTGAGGAAGAAGGAGGGAGAGGGTGGCCTTTTATAGGAGGAGGGGGGTGCCTCTCCCCATGGCCGGTGCCTCAAGGGGGTGCCCCTTCACCTCCTCCATTCATGTAGTTGTAACCCCTCCACATTAAAATGCCTCTTCACATTCCCTTTTAAAGTCCCCACTTTAAATGCATTAAAATTCTCTAAGTTTAATGCTCTCTCATTTAATAAAACTCTTTTATTAAATTTAATCAGAATTTTGTTAATTAATTTAATTAACAAACATTCACATATAACCCAATGGAATATTTCAATATCACATGCAGAACCACTTTCTGCAATTTCACCTGCAACAATTTCCGGTTTCTATCGCAAAAATTTCCGGTTTCTGTCAAAACAATTCCTGCGCTTTGCAATTGTTTCGTCTGAAACATATGTGCTCAAAAATGGTGTCCGGTAACTCTTAAGTGTGTCACCCTACGGTTCGCGAATAATGCAGACATGATTGAGATTCCTCTCAGATCAATAATTAGAAGCGGGACCTGGAGATCCATACTGACTCCTACATATTCAACGATGACTTCTGTGATCGTGAGAACCTTTAACGCTAGTAATTTAATCCCTTTGTCTCATGATATAATACATGTCCGAGATTCGATCATCGGTATCCACATACTTAGTTTGATCTCGTTACCGGCATGCACTCTTTTCTCGTTCCCGTGATATAACATTCTAGTGATCACATCACTTGCTTGCAAGCTATCTTAATGTGATATCACTGAGAGGGCCTAGAGTATATCTATCCGTCATCGGGATTGACAAATTCCACTCTTGATCCATGATCCTCAACATAACACCTTTGTAGCACTGAACCCATCTTTATAGTCACCATGTTACGTTGTGACGTTTGATGTTATCAAGATACTCTTCCGGTGTTAGCAATTAACATTATCTCATGGTCTAAGGATAAAGATTACTTCGTATGATGTTATAGAAATATAAACACAATGACTTGATCGTAATGCTATACTTCGGATAAATGTTCATCACATCATTCCACCAATGTTGTGACCTGGTTATTAACAACATCCAATGTCCATGATCAGGAAACCTTGATCATCTTGTTAATGCTATACTCCGGATGAATGTTTATATGAGAGGCCTTACTAGGAACTTTGTATTTTGTTTATTAAACACACATGTATTAATGTTTCCAATTAATACAATTATAGCATGAAAAATAAACATTTATCATAAACATGGAATAAGATAATAACCACTTTATTATTGCCTCTCGGGCATATTCCCTTCAGTCTCCCACTTGCACTAGAGTCAATAATCTAGTTTGAAAAGCTTTGCGTATTGAACACCTATGGCTTTCTGGTGTTGCATATACGCTATTGCTAGTGGTTAACATAATCTCCAAATCTGACAGTTTTAGGCCCATGTGTATTTGCATGTCTTTGCGTCTCTACGCATCATTCATTCTCAAATGAGATGGCATTGTATAAATTTGGTCCTTTGGTGAGACCTTTAGTTCGTTCGGGTTAAAATATGTTGATATTATTTTCATACAATATATCTTCATAGTATTAGCCCACTTTGAACCACACCTAGTTTGATAACAAACTACATAACACAAATGCCCTCCTTTGCTGCTACTATAGCGGTCATATACTTACCCTTTTGTTGTAGTATCCGTCACAATGTTTCAACTTTGGAACTCATCCAAATCCATCATGGAACATCCTTTCCATTACATTGTGCCACCCATAGTCTAAATTGAGATAAATTTAATTTGTATCTTGTGACAAAACTAGTATTAATGTAACACTTTACAATGAACTACCTTTAACTATTTGTCAGTTATACATGATATATTCTTAGTTCTTCCAAAGCTCATAAGAATATCTTTACTATTTTCCAATGATCATCTGATGAATCATTCTGGTATGTGCTCATAACACCTAGAGCATAGGACATTCTGGATATATACATATTAGGCATCAAAATCTTCATATGATTTTACTCACCAAGTGTTGAAACACTTGAATCTTGATACAATCCTTTCCATGCAGCAAGAACCTTTCTTGTTGTTTCCATATTGAACCCTTTCAATATCTCATATATGTATGTCTGGCACAACCATATTAGCGCCTCAATCTATCCATATAGATATTGATGCCTAATATTCCGGTTTTGCCCAAGTCTTTCATCGAAATCTTATTTTAATGAAATTCTTAACTTGTGTCAATACAAGATACATCATTTCCAATCAACAATATGTCCTCTACATAATGTATTAGAAATATGTTTCAACGCTCCCACTTAATTTCTTGCAAATGCAAGCATCTTCATCATCTCCAATGAATTTAAACTCTTTTAACAGTTTCATCATGGTGAAGATTCAAACTCCGCTATGCTCACTTCAACTATTGAAGTTTGCATGCCCTTTTAGCACCCTCTGAATTAACAAAACCCTTCGGACCGTGTCTTGTACACGTCCTAGGTAACCATTCTATTAGAAGAACATTGTTTTGTTTGTTCAACTACCATGTACCGAATTATATGTAGTGGTTGCTACATTAATCCATCAAGACTAAATATCGCTATGAAAGATCAAATCTTGTCATAGTCAACTCCTTGAACATTGTCGTAAACTTCTTTCCGACATGTCGACTATTTCATAGATGTTAAACATCCATGTCTATTTCTTTATAGATCCAAACACGACTGATAGGCTTCACGCCTTTCCGGAGGGTCTTCCAAGTTCAGAAACATGATTTCTTGTGTATGGATACTATCACGGATTCTATGACTTCTAGTCATTTTATGGAGTCAGGGCCCATCATCGCTTCTTTGCATGTAGTCGGTTCATCATTGTCAAAACAATAACGACTTGCTTATCAAATCACACTATTTGATTCTTACCGATCCACACTGTTCAATAGGAACTCTAATCTCCGAGAATACACCCTTTGTAATCACGGGAGCCATGAGCATTGTGGCCGCCACCGGTACACTTTCGGGCACTGCGCTACTTAGCACATACAGCTAAGGTTCAACAACCTTATCAAAGTTCTATTGTCCTCCCACTTAACTTTTCACGAAAAATTCCTTCTCAAGAAACTTGACGTTCCAAGTAACAACCTCTTTTGTCCTCGGTGTTATGGAGAAATTCCCAACAAATTCTTTGGGATAACCTACAAAGACGTGCTTATCTGACTTTGGTTGTAAACGTTTTACTTATGCATAGCATACCAAAATTTAAGAAAAGACAATTCGGGTTTTATCCCAAACCATAACTTATATGGTGTCATTTCAACGGATCACGATGGTGCTCTTTTCAGTGTAAAAGCGGTAGTCTCTAAAGCTTCAATCCTTAAAACATAATGGTAGTTTTATAAATGACACCCTTGATCTTACCATGTCAAACATGGTTTGATTTCATCTCTCGAATATGCCATACTCTTATGGTTTATCGGGAAACACAAATCATGGAACAATTCCTCAAATCTTAGGTGTTTTTGCAAAACACGTAACTCAAATATCTTCCTTTATGATCGAATCAGAAACTCTTTATTTTCTTGTTACAATGATTTTCCACTTCATCTTGAAAGTCTTTGAACAATTTTCAAATGTTTCATACTTCTTCCTTATTAAGTAAATATATAGATATATTCACTCAAATTTCTTGAAAAAGCATATGAAGCAAAAAGATCCATCGCATATGGCTACACATAATGGACTATGCACATCAACATGCACAGTTTCCTATAAGCTATTCATCCGTTTCTCTTTGGCCTATGAATGGAGTTTCAATTATCTCGAGGAAAGTCTCACAAGCATCAATTGATCAAAATCAAAGACTCCAAAAATCCATCAATATGGATTTTCTTCATGTTTTCTTTCCAATATAATTTAAACAGCGATGTCACTTCATAAGTGATCTTTCAATCATTTGACTTGCGACATTTTAGCAATAGTGTTTATGGATGTGATTTCTCCCACTAGACTTGTAAAAGTTCATCCATCCTTTATGGAATATGGTAATTATTTGAAAAACCATTGTTCTCGTATACCGGAACAAAATAACAATTATTAAAACAAATCTTGAAGGCTAGGTTCGACGACAACGAAAAACACAATAACACTTTATTTGTTTTCGATGAACATCATCACTTATTCTCTTTCTAGTTACTTAGGCCATTGCAGTTAATGAACTGCGTTGTCCTGTATGACACTTCATACCAACCAATTCGGTATCTAATACCTAAGAACCACATTGTTTAACAAGCAAGGAATACAACCATAACATGTATATCTTCTATATACCTAATCTGGACATTTCCAACTTTTTCTTTTCTGCCAAATATTTTATAGATTCTCTTTAAGCAATCCCTTTTCCTTTTAAAAGAGTCTATAAACATCAATAGTGGTGTCATTCACATGACACATAGTACAAATCGTATATAGTCAAATACTAATACCTTTGGACTTGCACTTTGAAGTGGATCACCATCATCAAATTTTTGGTATTATTTCAAAAATCCATTCTTTAGTAATCTTTTATTGTAGTAAACATTTTACTTACATCTTCTATTCACCCTTATCATGGCAACTTTCATGATCAAGCTACTATAGCCTATAAGGAAGAATCGCGAGTATATTGTTAGTTCCCAAAACCTTTTTGGGAGATTCAGATGCTTAGCATCTCCATCCTTCACAAATTCTCATACAATATGAGAACATGTATTTTTCTAAATCATACTCTATCATAATGCAACCAAAAACATTATTTCAGATATCACAATATCTTTCACACATGATGGTTTCTGAAACAATTTTTAGCTCCTATATAATCTTGATATTAAAACAACTTTTGAATATCAGTAATCATGGAGGAAAACATGATACTTTAGATACTAACATTGGAATTCTTACTCTTGATTTAATACTACTTATTATACTTCATGGAGTAAATAGAGTTTGCTGAAAGTTTGCAATAGGACTTATAAAGTTTAAATTGACATTCAAAACAATACGATACCAGTTCGAAAGTAAATATCTAGAATTCTATAGTTCTATTATCTCAATTAAAACTAAGCATAAGGTAGTAAACATATGCCAATGACTACAACAAATTATGCAAATTCACTTTGATTTAGTTTATGACAAATTGAGTTCGACTAATCCAAATTAGAAATGAACTCCCACTCAAAAACGACATCCCTCGTGCCTTTTTGGTGATTACATAAACCAAATCCACTACACCAAGTCCGTTCATCACGTGAGTTGATGTAGCTTCAAAGGCGAGCATCTATATGGGCATCATATCAACTATATGCCTCATGCTTAACCTTTCGGTCCGTGTTCCGAGGCCATGTCTGTACATGCTAGGCTCGCCAAGTAAGAACCTTAGTATTCGCGTGTGTAAAACTGTCTTACACCCGTTCCTATGAAAGCGTAGATTCGAGTACACCCGATCATCACGTGATGTCTCGAAACACGATCCACAGAATGGTGCATACTTAAGGAAGAACACATTTTTATCTTGATATCTAAATGAGGGATCATCTTACAATGCTACAGAAAGCGCCAAACTAGCAGTATAAGATGCTAACATCTAATGTGTAAAGTGAGATGATATGGTCCATGCATTTGATCTCTATCATTTGCATCGTGGTATGATCTCTATCATTCCTTTGTGTGTAAGGTCAAGGTCTATGGAACTTACATGTTGAGTGTGTTGTAAGAGTGTCTATCATACATATACTTACAACAATACCATATCAAGACACTAGCCCAGCAACGATCTAAACTAGACGCCTCTAATTTATCAATTGCAAGTTTTATGTGGCTTAGGGCTTACGGAGATAGAACCGTTCTTATCTACAAACATGAACCACAACGAGGATAACCAAGTTATTAGCAACTCATTGTAAATCAAATATCGACTATAGTAGGAGAGATAGACACCCACCAGCCACTTATGCAAAAGAAGTTGCATGTCAGTCGTGGAACCTGTCTCATGTACGATGACATGTAAGGTTGGTCCGGGCCGCTTCATCCCACTATGCCACCAATATCCAAAATACATAGAAGATGCAATAACATGATCATCATCGCCCACATATAAACATATGTGTACTACCCGTGCAAAGCACCTACGCATAGATCAGGCTCTGATACCACTGTTGGGTCCGCAGCATAGAAAACAAAAAAATTCCTACGATGAGAACTACACGCCAAGATCTATCTACTAGGTACAAAGCAACGGGTGGACATACATCCATCGAGAACTTACCCTTGAAGACAACGAGTTTTGGTAATGAGTAGGAACTCGTGGTTGATGTAGTCGTACACTTGCCGATCTCAAGATCGTGAGGAAGTCCGAGCGCCGCAACTCAGCAGCGCATCCGTACTCGCACACACGTTCAAGCCACCGGACAACCTCCACCTCCTCGCTCCAGCGATCTAGGGGAAGCAGCAACTCCTTCCAGCCGAAATGCCACTAGGAACATGTATCTCGCTAATCCGACACCATGGGGGAATAATTCTAGAGGGGGAGGGAGATCCTTCACGAGGAGGTGTGAGGAAGAAGGAGGGAGAGGGTGGCCTTTTATAGGAGGAGGGGGGTGCCCCTCTCCATGGACGGCGCCTCAAGGGGGTGCCCCTTCACCTCCTCCATTCATGTGGTGGTAACCCCTCCACATTAAAATGCCTCTTCACATTCCATTTTAAAGTCCCCACTTTAAATGCATTAAAATTCTCTAAGTTTAATGCTCTCTCATTTAATAAAACTCTTTTATTAACTTTATTCAGAATTTTGTTAATTACTTTAATTAACAAAAATTCACATATAACCCCTTGCAATATTTGAATATCACATGCAGAACCACTTTCTGCAATTTCACCCAAAACAATTTCCGGTTTCTATCGAAACAATTCTTGCGCTTTGCAATTCTTTCGTCTGAAACATATGTGCTCCAAAATGGTGTCCGGTAACTCTTAAGTGTGTCACCCTACGGTTCGCGAATAATGCAGACATGATTGAGACTCCTCTCAAATCAAATAATTAGAAGCGGGACCTGGAGATCCATACTGACTCCTGCATATTCAACGATGACTTTTGTGATCGTGAGAACCTTTAACACTAGTAATTTAATCCCTTTGTCTCATGATATAATACATGTCTGAGATTCGATCATTGGTATCCAAATACTTAGTTTGATATCGTTACCGACATGCACTCTTTTCTCGTTCCCGTGATATAACATTCTAGTGATCACATCACTTGCTTGCAAGCTATCTTAATGAGATATCACTGAGAGGGCCAAGAGTATATCTATTCGTCATCGGGACTGACAAATTCCACTCTTGATCCATGAGCCTCAACATAACACCTTTGTAGCACTGAACCCATCTTTATAGTCACCCTGTTACGGTGTGACGTTTGATGTTATCAAGATACTCTTCCGGTCTTAGCAATTAACATGATCTCATGGTCTAAGGATAAATATTACTTCGTATGATGTTATAGCAATATAAACATAATGACTTGATCGTAATGCTATACTTCGGATGAATGTTCATCACATCATTCCACCAATGTTGTGACCTCGTTATTAACAACATCCAATGTCCATGATCAGGAAACCTTGATCATCTTGTTAATCAACGAGCTAGTTTATATGAGAGGCATTACTAGGAACTTTGTAATTTTTATTAAACACACATGTATTAACATTTCCAATTAATACAATTATAGCATGAAAAATAAACATTTATCATACACATGGAATAAGATAATAACCACTTTATTATTGCCTCTCGGGCATATTCCCTTCACGAAGAAGGTCGTGAGAGAGTGGAAGAAGAGATAGTTCTACATGAAGGAATCCACTCCCTCCGGTGAAGTGGCGCTTCCCGAGTTTGTCGCCGAAAGGAGTGAGGCTCGCTAGCTAGCGCCGAAGAAACTCCCCGAAGACCAGAGAATGGCCGTCGTGGAGATGATGGAGCAGATCCAGAGGTTGAAGGACCAGGGGTTGTCTTCGATCAACCTCTACAACTGCTGGCTCAGGCGGCTTCTGGTTCCGCTAGCGGCTCGGCCGCATTGGATGTATGAGTATAGCGGGAAACACGATCCCTCCCGGACCAGCAAAGAGTCATGGGAGACTGAAGATTACAAGGCCGCCCTGAAGAAGATCACCGATGCGGAATTCACAAGCGCATCGGTCGGGCTCGCCCCGTATACTCCCGTGAAGAACGAAGCCCCCATAGTAAGTTTTTCCTTCCAGTCGCAATCTCTGCAATGTAACTCACAGTTGCGTCGTTCGATACTCATTGGTGGTTGTTCTCAGTTGTTCCAGGTGTTGGAGGGTTGGCTCCCTCCGCTTGAAGAAGAGGTTCCCTGGGAGCTCGAAGAGGCCTCCGAGGGAGATTCCTCCAAAAGCGACAACGAGGAGGAGGAGGTTCCTCCCCCAGCGCCTACGGCTCGCAAGACTCGCAAGCAGAAGCACCGTGAGTTCGAGGCGAGTCGCAGCCTCGATGAACATGAAGGGGGCGACAAGATTGTGCAAAAGCACACGTCTCGGCGCACAGCCACGCCCGCGAAGCCCGCGCGCAAACCAAAGTCGCCAGCGAAGAAGCCAGCATCGCTGCCAAGGTCGGCGGTGGTGTTTGAGTCTGATGATGACTCCGATGACGATGATGCCCCCGATTCTTTGCACAAGATCCCGGAGGATGTGATTCCAATGAAGGGATTGGCGGGCGAGGACACCGAGGTGGCGGTAGAAGTTCCTCTGGCGGTGATTGCGCCTATAGCTTTGAGGGCGCCAAGCTAGGAGGCGGCTGAGGCCGCTACGTCGAAATCGCGCAACCTTCAAGGGTGGCCGCGTATTCGGAGCCGAAAATTCTGGCGAGCGGCTTCGTCATCAAGGAAGCCCACGGTGTCATGGGCTTCAGATGTCTTTGAGAGGAGTCTCACGCGCAAGCTAGGGCCAGAACTAGACAAGCCTGCCCACATCAGCACTGGGCTGCACGTTCTCCCAGTCGCCAAGTAAGCATTGACTTCTCCATTCCAAGTCGCGTCTCATTTTTGTGTTGTCCTTGCATTGACTTTGGAGGTTTTGGCAGGTCTGGAGCCAAGAAGATTGGTCGCCCTTCAGTGGCGAAGATTCCATCGGAAGCCACCACGGGAGAGGGCGACCTCCCCAAGAAGAGGAAATCTACTGAAGATGCGGCTACTGTGGAGGGCGCGAAGAGGCAGAAGGGCGGTGTTGGTGATGTTGTGGCGATGGATAGCGCCAAGGAGTGTGATCTCGGTGCAGTCGTCAAAGAAGTGGCGGCGGCGCGGTTGGAGCCAGTCGTGGTCGCTCCTGCGACAGAAGCGCCGGCTCCGACGACCAGTGCCCCGGCTAGAGTGTCGGCAACGTTCCCACGCTTCATGGCGAGGGGGTTTCTAGGCATGGCGGACAACCAGTCTCCACGGAGCCCAGAGATCGTTGATGAAGACGTTGGGTCCCGTCGTGGGCGCACCTCCTTCATGGTCCCGTCGACTGATGCCGAAGAGCTGCACAAGATGCTTGGCACCGCCATTCAGGTACGTCCAGTCCCCGAGTGTCTAGCTGCTGAATTTCAGCGGCTAGGCACTGAGTTTCTTCTACTCTCCAGTCCCCGACTTCCTAGTCGCTGAATTTCAGCGGCTAGGAACTGAATATTGTTTTTGGTAAGTACTAAGTTTCGTTACTCTTGCACGGTTTGCAGAGGGAGTCGACCGATCGACAGGCCGCGCAGGAGCGTCTAGAGCGAGATCTGCGCGTGGCGCAGGAAGCAAACCGGTGACTCCGGGAGACTGTTGCTAAGTACTTGATTCGTTTTTTTGGCTAGGAACTATTGGTGTGCTGGCGTGTTGATGATTTGTGTCTTTTCTTTTCAGATGGTCTTTCGGCTACGATTTCCAAGGCCCGTGAAGGGTACGTTCTAGTTGTCGAGTTGGACGCGGCGAATGGGCGAATCGCCTTGCTAATCCAAGAGTTGGAGGAGGCGAAAGCAGCCTCAATTTCTTCTGAGGATCGAGCGAAGGCTGCAGTCGCTGCGGCTGAAGAGGAGCGCAAGGCCGCGGACTCGATCATCCTGGGGTTGCAGAACGATCACGCCGCCCTGGAGAAGCACGTCACCGAGAACTGCCGCAAGCTTCTTGGTGAGTCTCTCTTTTTTGCTTAACATGTTTGGCAAGTCCCCGAGTGGGGAGATCCATAGTGTCACTGATGTCTGATGTTGCAGCTGTGATAGGGCAAAGCGACCCGGTGGTTCAGACCTTCAACGCCTCGTATTGCGTGACTGCCGTGGTGAACACGGCCACTACCTCGGCATTGTACGTCCAAGCGGTCCTTCAAGGGATGTCCCCCACCGAGGTTATTCCTGGGGGACTTATAGAAGTGTGGCGCTATCTGGAGGAGGTTCCCGGTGTCATGGAGTGGATGGCACGCTCGGCTTTCAAGCACGGGGCCACCACGGCCTTGAGCCTGGGTATCGCCCACTTCCTCGACGATTTCGTCTTCGACGACGTGACCAACGCCTATCCTTTGGCGACTGGTACGGTGGAGATGTCAGAGGTGCTGAAGCTGACTGCCAAGGCCACCCCTTTTGCTGATCGGGTGTTCGCGATGTGGGACCTTCTGCCATAACAGGAGATGGTATTGGCGCCTGGCGACCCCAAGCCGGAGCATCGCGACATGAAGTCGGAGCAACCCTTCCGGTCGGCGTTGTCAAAGTCGCTGACGACCTAACCGATGAACCCATGGCAACCTTTCGTTCGTGTCAAGGGTGGTAGGGATGCTTCTTCGTCAGGGCCTACCAAATAGATAGTATCGTTGGGCAGTTTGTAATATATGCCAAGTGGTTACTTTTGTAATATGAACAATATTTTGAGTAAGAGGAGTCAATCGACTAACAATGCGACCGTGATTGTGTGGTGTGTTTATTTTTGCTTGAGCGAGTCCCCGAGCGCGTCCGCCCTTTAGTGGGGTATAACTCGATTGTATATATATGTGTTTTTCTTTTATGGTGCATTGTTTGTCCCTTGCATCTCCTGAAGGGGCTAGTCCCCGAGCGCGAGTGGGTTTGTTTGTAGGCGAGTCCCCGAGGGTAGTGCTTAGTCATGTTGCGCGCGTGCCTGTTGTAAGTTGCTAATGCATTGTTTGTAACCCTCCTCCTCCCTTGGCTCATAGAGCCAGTCGCTGGGCGATTCCAAGGCAGTTCTCTTACTTGGTGTGTTCCCGAGCCACGTGAGGGTTCCATTTTTGTGGAGTCCCCGTGGGTGGTACTTAACCGTTTGAGTCACTTTGCACGAGGATGGGAAGGACAGGTCGGTGTGAGAAGCGTATACCGGTCGTCTTGTCCCGGTGGGCCAGTCGAGCTAGGCGACTTCGATGGTGGCTCCGGGTTAGAGTATTCGTGGACGTCCCAAAGCCTGAGTATTTTCGGTGCCCTTGGACCGCACTACTTAGCCGTGCCAGTCGCTCGACCAAAGGTTGACTTTCGTGGGTAGCGTATTGCTGATTGTACGAGTGCGTGTGGCACAAGGATATGGCGAGTAGACACAATTTTGTGAACCGAATGAATTTCTTTATATATGTCAGCTGAGTATATGTTTCAATTTTATGTATAGAACTTTCATAGGTGGTTTACATTCCATGGCCTCCCAACCTCGAGCTGGCCATCGCCTCGTATGTCGATGAGG
This sequence comes from Avena eriantha, assembly GCA_910589775.1. Taxonomy (NCBI): domain Eukaryota; kingdom Viridiplantae; phylum Streptophyta; class Magnoliopsida; order Poales; family Poaceae; genus Avena; species Avena eriantha. The sequence continues at coordinate 303,099,944 of OU342744.1, forward strand.
TAGTAGGCGTCATTGCCGAGGACTCGCCCTATGGCGAACGACGCCTCCCATGGGGGGAGAGTTTGTGCATGCCCTTCATGTCTTGAGCCAGTCGTAGGACCAGGTCGCCCTCCTGGAAGGTGCGAGTCCAGACTCGGCGGCTATGGTAGCGATGGAGTCCCTGCTGGTAGATGGCTGTGCGGGAGCGAGCGAGGTCGCGTGCCTCGTCAATTTTATCGATGTTGTCCTAGCGGGCGGTCTCGTTTGTCGCCTCGACGTTTATTGGCGACTCGAGGTGAGTCGTGCTCCAGGTCTGATGGCATTATGGCTTCAGCGCCGTACACCATGAAGAAGTGTGTGAACCCGGTGGAGCGATTGACTGACGTGCAGATCCCCCATTTGACTGAAGGGAGCTCTTCGACCCAGCATTCTGGGGTGCGCTTGAGGGGCACCTGGAGTCGTGGCTCGAGCCCGTGGAGGACACTCTGGTTGGTGCTTTCTGCTTGGCCGTTCGACTCCGGGTGGGCGACTGAGGCAAGGTCGAGTCGTATGTCGTCCTCTTCGCAGAATTCCGCCATGGCCCCTTTGGCGAAGTTGGTGCCGTTGTCCATTATGAGGTTGTGCGGGTAGCCACACCGGTAGATGAGCTCGTGTAAGAACTTGGTGGCCGTCTTGCCGTCGCACTTTTTGATTGGCTTGGCCTCGACACATTTGGTGAACTTGTCGACCGCGACCAGGAGGTGGGTGAAGCCTGATGGGGCCTTCTTGAACGGGCCTACCATGTCCAAGCCCCATACAACGAATGGCCATGTGATGGGGATGGTCTTGAGTGCCGAACCAGGGAGGTGCATCTAGTTGACGTACTTCTGGCACTTGACGCATCATTGGACGATGTTGGTGGCGTCGGTGTGCGGGGTGAGCCAGTAGAAGCCGTGCCGCATGGCCTTGGCTACCAGTGACTTGGCGTCGGCGTGATGGCCGCTGTCGCCGGCGTGAATGTCATGGAGGATCTTGCGGCCTTCTTCTAGTTGTACACAACGTTGGAACACGCCAGTCACGCTGCGTTTATGGAGCTCGCCGTTGATTTGCAGCGGCGCACGATCATTCGCGCCTCCGTCTCATTGCTTGGGAGGATCTTGTGCTCGAGGAATGCGACGTATGGTGCCGTCTAGTCGCTAGGCTCCACAACCATGGCGACTAGGGCCGGCTCTGTTTGTAGTGGTATCCCGACGTCGATCTCCTTCGGTGGGCAGGCCGAAGGTTTGTGGATGATGTCGAGCAAGATGCTTGTTGGTGGCGTTTGTCGGGCTGACCCGATGAGGGAAAGGGCATCTGCCTCCTTGTTCTTGCGTCTGTCGATCCACTCGACGAATAGCCGTCGAACTGTCCTCCTAGCTGGTCTACCACTTGGAGATACGCGATAATTGTTGGAGAGACGGCGTCGCATGTTTCGGGGACCTAGCCGGTGACTAGGTCGGAGTCGCCGTAGCACCGTATGTGGTTGATGTTAATTTCCTTAGCGGCCCGCATGTCGTGGAGGAGGGCCTCGTATTCAGCCATGTTGTTGGTGCAGGGCTTGAAGTTGAGGTGGAGCACGTATCAGAGGTTGTCCCCTTTGGGGGAGGTCAGTATGACCCTGTCCCCTGTGCCGTCGGCGTGCTTGGAGCCGTCGAAGTGTAGCGACTAGTTGTGGAGATATGGTAGCCTCTCCGGCTGTTGCGTTTCTTCCCAATCTGCGAGGAAATCAGCTAGGGCTTGTGATTTGATTGCTTTGCGGGGCTCGTATTTGATGTTGTGGCCGTCGATTTCGACGGCCCACTTGGCGACTCACCCAGTCGCCTCGCGATTGCGTATTATGTCCTGCAGTGGTGCAGATGTGACCCCCGTGATTGGGTGCTCTTGGAAATAATGGGGGAGTCGCCACTGAGCTCGGAATACCGCGTACACCAGTTTCTGGTACTGTCGGTAGCACTGTCGTGAGTCCGTCAGGACTTCGCTGATGTACTAGACGGGGCGCTCCTTTCCCTCCTCTCGCCGTTTTACCACCATCACGGCACTGACGACTCGATTGGAGGCCGCCACGTAGACGAGCATGGGCTCTTTGTCGGTTGGAGTGGCAAGTAGTGGAGCCGCGAGTAGCACTTCTTTGAGTGCTTTGAGTGCATCGTCTGCCTCTGCGTCCCATTGGAACGTGTGGTTCTTACGCATCAGGCGATAGAGGGGCATGTTCTTCTCGCCTAGTCGGGGGATGAAGCAACTGAGAGCCGTGACTCGCCCGGCCAATTTCTGGATGTCGTGCAGGCACTTGGGTTTTTCGAGTCGCGTGATGGTGTCGATTTTGGTGGGGTTGGCTTCGATGCCTCGCTTGGAGACTACGTATCCCAGTAGCTGTCCGGTGGGGATACCGAAGGTGCACTTTCCTGGGTTCAGTTTGATGTTGTACCTCCGCAGATTTGCAAAGGTTTTGGCCAGGTCGGAGAGCAGGTCGGCCTGGCGGGTGGATTTTACCACCACATCGTCGATGTAGACGTGAATTTTGCGGCCAATTTGGTTTGCGAGGCACTCCTGCATGCACCTTTGGTATGTGGCGCTGGCGTTCTTGAGGCCGAACGTCATGGCCGTGTAGCAGGAGGCGCCGAATGGCGTGATGAACGCCATCTTCTCCTCATCCTCGACCGCCATTTTGATCTGGTTGTAGCCAGAGTAAGCGCCGAGGAAGCACAGCGACTCCGATCTCGCGGTAGAGTCGATGATCTAATCAATGCGCGGTAGGACGGACTCCTCCTTCGGGCAGGCATTGTTGAGGTTGGTGTAGTCGATACACATTCTCCATGTGTTGTTCTTTTTCAGGACCAGGACTAGGTTCGCCAGCCACTTGGAGTGTTTTATTGGCCGAATGAAGCCTGCGGACAACAAGCGTTGCACTTCTTCGGCGATTACTCGGCAGCGCTCTTCATTGAAGGGCCGCAGCTACTGCTTTACCGGTCGCACTTTGGGTTCGGCGTGCAGTTTGTGCTTAGCAAGTTCCCTTGGGACACCTGGCATGTCAGAAGGTTTCCATGCGAAGATGTCGCGGTTCTCACGGAGGAACTCGATGAACGCGCTTTCCTATGCGGGGCTCATATGCGCCCCAATGGTGACCGTCTGGCTGGAGTCGCCTGGGACGAGCTCGACGGTGCGGGTATGCGTGGTTGCCTCGAACGTGGAGTTCACGGCGGTTGGCTTCTTTAGTATGGTGGCGTCGTCCTTGTTGATGTTGCCCGCGTATTTCGCGAGCTCCTCCGCATGGTCAGTCTCCACGGTGATGACGGTGTCAGCGAGCTCAGTGCCTTTGTCCTCGCATTCCACGGCCATATCGGGGTCGTCGTGGACGGTGATGATGCCGCTCGGTGCTGGGAGCTTCATCATGTTGTATGCGTAGTGGGGGGTCGCCATAAATTTGGCAAACATTTAGCGTCCCACGACGTAGTGGTAGGGGCTGCAGCAGTTCACCAGCTCGAACTCGATTCGCTCGGTGTGCCAAAGGTGACCGGTAGTGTCACTTTTCCGATCGGGTATGCCTTCCAACCGGGGACGATGCCGTGGAAGGTTGTCAGCGTCGGCTGGATTGCCGACTCTAGGAACTAGAGCCTTTTGAACGTGTCCAGATACATGATGTTGATGGAGCTCCCGCCGTCCATCAGTATCTTGGGCAGCCAATAGTTGGCCACTTTGGGCCTGACTACCAGGGCGACTCGCCCTGGGTACTCGATCTTGGGAGCGTGGTCCTGGCGACTCCAGGTGATGCTCTGCTCGGACCAGTTGAGGAAGCATGGGATGCCGACCTATGTCACCGCATTGACGGCGTTTGCACGGGCGAGCACCTTCCTCTCGCGCTTGGTACCGAGCCCGGTGAAGGTGTTTAGCGAGCCGATGGTGTTGGCAAAGCCGCCGGCGTTTCTGTTGTCCCGAGGTGGGTTGTTGTTGGGGTCTTCCCTTGCTCGCCTTGCCTTTTCGATCTCTTTGAGAGACTGGCAGTCCGCGGTGGTGTGGGTGGCGGGTTTCCCCTCCCTGATGTGGTAGACGTAGGGCTGGTTGAGCAGGGCGGTAGGGTCGAATTTCGGCCTCGCCGCGTTGTTGGCGCAGTAGTTTCCGATGTCATGGTAATTTCCTCCGTCACGCTAATTTCCTTCGTCGCGGTAATTTCCTCCGTCCCGACGGTAGCTTTTGGGATCACGTTGGCCATAGCCAGCGATGGCGACGAAGTCGACTCTCCCGTCCGTGCAGCACTTGCCGGTGATGCGGGTGTTGCTGTAGCGCATGTCGCGCTGTCGCCCGCTGTCGTGGCCGCTGGTGCGACGTCTTCCTCCCCACTCGTCGTTGGAATCTTGGTTAGGTTCCTCCTCTGCGTAGCGCTTGGCGATCTCAAGGAGGTCGAGGATGTTGTCGAGCGTCCGGTAGACCCGCTTGATCTTAGCAACCAAGGGTTCGTACCGGCACGCGTTCTTGAAACAATGTATCACCATGTCCGGGTGGATGCCCGAAGCATTGATCCACAGTTCTAGCAATCTTGGAATCCAGTGGCGGGTCGACTCGCTTTGTTCCTGGATGCACTGCTCCAGGTCTTCGATGGTGGTGGCGCGGGTGTAGGAGCCCTCGAAGTGCCTGACGAAGGCATCCTGCATTTCCTCCCAGGAGTCGATGCTATCAGCGGGGAGGGTGTTTATCCATTGCCGGATCGCACCCTCCATCATCAGGGGAAAGTAGCGAGCGGCGAGCAGGTCGGTGTGACTGACGATTCCCATCGCCATGAGGTATGTGTCCAGCCACACTACTGGGTTGTACGTTGGATCATACTTTTCGATCTCTTTGGGCACCTTGAAGTTGCCGGGGTACTTTGCCCCTCTGATCATAGGCCCAAAGCATTGGGGGCCAACTCGGCTGAGCGAGCCCCTAGGTTCGGGGTCACCGCGATTACTGAGGGTGTGCCTCAAGTCGTTGCGCTAACGCGCCCGCCAGGCCTGGTTGTTGACGATGTGTGTGCGGGCGTCGATGGGCTACCCGTTGGCGGCAACCGTGTTGGTCACCGGTCGCGGTTCGTTGGTGGAGAGTGCAGGGTTGGCGGCCCGCGACTGGTTCGCCAGTGGTTGCGGTGGTGGGATGGTCACAGTGTTGGCGATGGTGGGGTGGCCGCGTGAGGCCATCCTGCTTGCTGAGGAGCGGGAATACATCCGACCCCGCGGGTCGACTCCCATGGCTTATTGCTTGACGGCCCTGGCGAGTAGGGACTTGGCGTACTGGATATGCAGCGCGCCGTCTCCCTGGACATCGAGGTTGGCGACCGCGGCATCGGCCGCGACGACGTTGTCCATCGGGGTGGAGTAGAGTGGGAGTCTGTTGGCGAGATGATGATCCGCGGCTGGTCCGGCAGGGGCGCACGGCCAATGGGTTGTGGAGGGGCTCCGGTCGCCGGTGCGCCGGGTGGTGGTCGGTTGCTTCCACCTGGTGGCGCGTTCTCACAGTACTCGCGCTCGGCCACACGTGCGGGGTCGCTTTCGTTGTTGAAGTTCAGGACGCAGCCCTGGACGTTGGAGTTCAGGCGGGTCCTGATGCGGTGTTGGTGATAGAGCGATAGCTCCCGCGCCATTTCCCGCTCGAGGCGATATTTCTTGCGCTCGGCGAGCTCATTGCGCCACGCCTCCGCGAGTCATAGGCAGGCCTCCTCCACCTCTATGGCCGTGGCAGTCGGCAGGATCGGTGTGGAGAACGGATCTGGCGGGGCGAGCGTGCTGCCTGCCATGTAGATCACGTTAAAGCTATGGGATCTGGCACGGAAGTCTTCGGGCGACTCCGAGCCGGAATCGGAATCGAAGATCCCGAGGATGGAGGAGTCCTCGAAATCCTCAGGGTTGTAGACCCGCATGATGGAGTCCTCTCGTGATGCCGTGGTGATAGATCCGTCGACCGAGGCAGGGGTCACGAAGTCAGCATAGTCGTTTAGGGCCTCGTCGTTCATGGCGGCGTTGGTCTTGGCCGTGTTGCTGGCGGCCGAGTCGTACTCGGTGACGAGGCTCCTGATGGAGCGGACCTGCTCCTCCGAGAGCAGATCGCGGTGCGGCGGCGACCCGCCAACGACCACCGTTGCCGCTGGGTCGACCACGCCGGTGAATCCGACGAAGAGGTTGATGGAGCCGACCGGCATCACCGTGCCATGAGTGACTGGGCGTGATGCCGGGATGTAGCTGCTAGGAAGGATCTGTAAGATCCCGCCGATGGAGATCATGCGGCCGGTGGCGAGCGGCCGATCGATCGGCAAATAGGGTCTCGCCGCAGAACTTAGGCCAGTCCTGCTAGGCCCCACGGTGCGCGCCACTCTCGTGGAAATGGCCACGGCAGTCACTGCAGAAGGCAGCGATTGATTGAATCAGGGGCGAGAGCTGGCGGCCATCTACGGTGCAAGATGGGGGCGGATGCACATGGGTTTACCTAGGTTCAGCCCCCTGGAGGGTAAAGACCTACTCCTGCTAGATTAGATTATGGGAGAGCGAGTTAGAGGGGTGGCGAGCTCAGCGTCTAAGCAGCGAGTCGCTTGAAGGGGTGTATGATGGAACGTAAGTCCTCAGGATACCCTAGGGAGGTTTACATATGAGGCACCTTGCTAGGGTTTACAAGTTACAACCGAACAAGATATGGATTCAGAGGCTTTGACCTAATCCGACTAGGCTTCTGGTACACTTCTGGGTGTCCAGTCTCCAGTCGCCGGGCCTTCCCCTTAGTCGCATTCCAGTCGCCGTCCTGCAGGCCCACTCGTGAGACGTTTTGGCCCAATCGGAATGTCCTGCTAGGCATACCCCATTCGGCATATCCTTATCACAAGGAGACCGCGACGAATTTCAGACTAGCCTCGGTTCTAAATACAACATTGTCCTACCGTATTACACGGTTTGGAAAGGTAAAGAGAAAGGTCTAGGGGTCTTGCACGGGGATTGGACCAATCGCTTCAGGATGTTGTACAACTTCAAGGCGGAGGTACAAGCTAGGTGTCCGGGGAGTGTTGTGGACATTGACACCGAATCAGTACGTGGTAAAATATATTTCAAAAGATTTTTCATGGCGCTTAAACCTTGCATCCAGGGATTCAAGGATGGATGTAGGACGTATCTGAGTGTAGACAGCACTGTCCTAACTGGCAAATGGAAAGGCTGTCTGCCATCTGCCACAACACTTGATGGTCACAAATAGATGTTCCCAGTGGCATTCAGGCTGTTTGAAACAGAAACGGAGGAAAACTGGGTCTGGTTTATGAGGCAGCTCAGGAGATCAATAGGCCACATGGATCCATTGGCTATATCCACGGATGCATGCAAAGGGCCGACAAATGCAGTGAAGGAGGTGTTCCCGCGAGCTGAAGGTAGAGAATTCCATGCCCATATGATGCTCAACATGTACTCACACTACGCAGGCAGCGTATTTCGTTACATGTTTCCTGCTGCTAGAGTTTACAAACCTAGTAGCAGCGAATATTTCATGAGCAAGATTTTTGCGGAAGCCCCTGAACTTCCAGAGTACTCAGCCATCCATCATTCGCAGCTATGGAAGACGAGTCAATTCAACCCTGACATCAAAGTTGATTACATAAACAACAACCTTGCAGAATGCCTGAATAACTGGGTGAAGGACACAAAAGTGCGACATGTTCATATCTTGATGGACAACATACGTGGTATGATCATGAAGCTGTTAAATATAACGAGAGAGATCGGTAGGAGACTTAGAGGACATATGCTACCGCCAGTTGTACAACAACTGCACAAGAGAAGCCAATGACTTGATCATCTTAAGGTTCTCCCATCAACCAGCAACAGCTGTGAGGTGGTCGATATGTCCATGAGTGGCAAAAGGGATGTTGTGAACATCCAGCTGCGAGAATGCACCTGCTTAGAGTGGCAGCATACCGGGAAACCTTGCAACCATGCCTTGGCCTTCTTGGTGAAGAAAAGAACTCTACGACATTTGGATCAGTATTTGTCAGACTACTACTCTATGGAGAAGTTCAAAGTTGCATACGCTGGATCCGTCGAGCCATGTATAGACCCATCTCAGTGGCCTCAAGTCCAACTGTCTTTCGAGCTTTGCCAGCCAGTTACAAAAAGGGGCAGAGGAAGACCTCAGGTGAATAGGTTTAAGAATTTTCTCGAGAAGAAAGGTTCAGCTTTCTGTGCAACCAAGAAGGGCAAAAACAGCTGCAAGAGCTGCCATCTTATAGCCTATAGAGTAGCATGATGTCCCCTTAATGCTCCCAAACCTAGGTATGAGATGGTACATTCAGAAAAAAAATTATTTATAGTCTGTAGATATAAGGTAGTAATCCATGTACTGGTTTTTTTACAGGAAGCGCAGGGTAAGAAACAAGACAACCGACTCAGTGATTTTGCTGCGGCAAGAAAACCAAAACGAGTGGAGTGATGATGCTGGACAAGATTCTGGTGCTGATTGGCATGACTTCCCTCGACCCGGAGATGCAGGGTACATGAAGGTAAGAAAATTGGCACCCAGGAAGAGGAAGAAGGCAAGAGATGAAGAAGCCAGTGGACCTGAAGGCAAGAGGAAGAAAGTTGGCACCCAAGAAGAGAAAGAAGGCTAGCAGTGTAGAAGCCTAATGATGTATTGAACTTGAACCTATATATGTAGTTCGGTTAAACTCTGGAGCTGTGTGTGTGCAACTTGCCGGGCGAAACAATCTGCCTCCCGTACTCGGAGTAAAATGTATCGCGACTTTAGGATTGGATACGGCCAAGGCCACTAGTTGAATCCAAAATTGTGACTGTGCCACTACTATTAGAACAATCGCGATAGCTGAGCGGTTAAGGGGTCTCCAAAATCAATGGGTGTTAGTGCCACATACATGAAGTATTTATAGGCGTTTAATAAATCCCTGCTATTGGCATTACACTTATGGAAAGTTTCTTGGCTGAAAAACAAGTTCTAAGCTTGCTGCTACACTCCACAAAGCAGCAACTTATTCCAACTGCTGGACAACGACATGGCAACATAAACTGCAAATGCAATAGATAATGCCCAGATAATGAGGAAATTGTTTCCACTATCTGGCCTAATCTTGAGCCCGTCTGTCTCACCACCTCCCTGCCCCTGCCTCCCCTGCACCTGGCGAATCTCCTGGATCTCTCGCTCCATCGCACGAATCTCCTCTTTCTTGTCCCACACAGCATCACGCGGATCATGAACAAGCTCTCTATGAAAACCAGGCAGTGGCTTTTCGATCCACACAAACTTGTCACAGCCATCCCCCCTCCCTTCCTACGTAGTAGATCGAAGGAAACAAAAAAATTACATTACGCTTTCTGGATCCGGGTTACCATTGTACCTACAGTAGGAACTTACCGCTCTGATGCTGCAGTTGCTGAATTTTCCTGCAGTATTTTCGTCGGTCCATGAAATCCATCTCAGCATCTTCTCACCGCACAAACACAGCATATTAGGGTAGTAATCATAAGGCGCCCTTCGGTACCTGATGGGGGCACCCGCTTGACGGTGTTGAGCCGACCCTGATTCCGCCTGAGACGAACTGCACGAGCTACGAGCCATGAGCGAGGGTAGAGGAAAGAGGAGCCTTTTTATGTCAGGGTAGTGGTGAAGCATGATTTATCCCCACTTAATAACTCAGGCAGAATCCTACCGTCCACATTCGGCTGACATGTGGGGGACCTAGCATGTGGACTTGTCAACCAAACCTCGCGCCTTCGTGGTTCAAAAGCCCTCTCGCGCGCATTGGACGGAATTTTTTGGCACCTTGCCCACATACATATCACTGGGAGGCCTTGATCAGGAACCAGACACGCCTGGCCCACAATCTTACTCTGTCCTCGGAACTTGTCATGGCTCGCGCCGGCAGATCCATCCACTCCACCGCTTCTGGTAGGGCTCACCACGGCGGATCCACCCCAAGATCCTACCGTCGCAGTATCAAATGGCCATGGTTTCTTTAGAGGAGCAACGACTCTACATATCCGAGCTCGGCCCCTCCTACCTGTAGAAGGACTGATGCAGCATCGAGCTCGAGCAGGAGCCGCCAGGCGCGACGACGCTCGGTCCACGCCAACCCCGTCACCTTCGTACTTGTCGATTCCGATGTGGAGGACGACAGGGACGAAGCTGTGCAGAACGCCATTGTTGCCTCCTTGGCGAAGGGCAAGCCACGGGCGGGAGTGGATTTCACCAATCGAGGTTATCTCCGATGACAGCGGTGTGATGTGGGTTTAGATGTTGTTTAGGATGGTTGCAATTTTGGTTGTGTTTAGTGCGAGTACAATTATTGTAATGGGTTTGTCGAGCTATATTAAAAAATATGTGCAATAGCAGCGTGTGAGTGCTTCCACTTTAGAAATTGTGTCTATGCCATTTGCATGTTGCATTATCAATGTAGATTACATGTAAACAATCCAACAAAAATCAGATTACAACCATCAGACGGGAGTGGCAGGATGGAAGAGAAGTTGGGACAGTGGCTTCGAGGGGAAGGAAGAGAAGGGGGGCGTTACACTGGCAGGTGGGCCCTCGGAACACATGACACTGACATGCGGGTGCGGGAGCACATGGTATTGCCAATCTGTCCAGAGCAAGTGGACTTTGCAACATGACAACAACAAGTTGATGGACCAACGACTCGTCGAATTATTAAGGAGTACTAAAAACTACAACTGGGGTACATTCGCACAACACGTATGCTCTACGCACCTAAGAAGCATAGCTTAAGTCTAACAGTAACGACAACACAAGTACTACATTTCCCTGTCGGTCTTCTCGATACAAATGTAGAAATGCATCTGCCTGTTTGGTCCAGCACCGACAAGGTACTGAGATGGCACACATAGGATCGACATTAGGTCCGCACCTCCCGCGGCATCGGGCAGCTCGGCGCCTCGGCTAGCACAAGGTTGTTGGGCGTTCGCCCACATGCGCACTGTGTATATGGGCTAGGCGCACGAGACCGACCTGACGCATATGGCACACACAACGGTGGGCCCAGCTGTGGTTCCTGGAACACCGGCGGTGATGGTCAGGACGAAAACAGAGTCGTCCCCCCTAGAAAGTTAGCCGACAGCGTGCCGAGTCAGTGAGCGGCACCTGCCCTTGGAGAAGTTGGGTTTGCCCGTACGAGATCCTAATCACTTCGATCAAGTGCTCCTCTTCAAAGTGGACGACAAGCTCTGCTGGCGGGCCGGTGTAGTTGCAACCCGGCTCCGTGTAGGAGCACGCGCCGTGCGGGCACGCGAGCTCGTGGAGCGGGAGCTCGTGGTAGGAGTAATGAAGAAAGCTTCCTGGGTGGGAGCACATGAGCGGGAACGTCGCTGTGAAGTTGCGCGCGAGGATCTCCAGATTCTTGGGCTGCAGCATCTACCACAACTGAAGTTCGTCGAGAAATCGGAAAGAAGATCAGCAGTTACATTGGCGAATAGCAGGAATATGTAGGATACGTTCAAAAGCTTGTAAAATAATTTCTTACCATGAAGGTAGCGACCCGAGAATTGGTGGATGTCCTGTGCTTGCGGCTATGGCAGGATGGGAGTGAAGTGGGGAAAGTGGCTTCGAGGGGAAGGAAGAGAAGAACGGGGAGGAAGAGAAGTAATGGGGACGTGACACTGGGATATGGCCCACTAAACTCGTGAGTCGTGAGACCCGCAACAGGGGAGCGCCTGGTGTTGCCAGTTAGTCCAGAGCAAGCGTGGCCAATCATGCCACAGAACAGCCTACTCGTGGATTGCTCTCACGAAGACCATCCCAATCGTCCAAGCGCCCTGATCGAACGTTATGTAACAATCTTCAAGCAGAACAATTGTGTTAGGGCGTGCCTTCTAGAAGACTCGGTCTAACGGCCACTCATTGGGGGGCTAAGGTTAGGGCTCTCCTAAGCTTATGATCCATATGTGGTTGATGAAAAGAACACACATCCAATGACACTGGTGGATCCTTATGTTGTTTGTGCGAAGAACACACATGCAGTCACACTGGGTGGATCCATATGTGGTTTATGAGAGGAACACACATGCAATGCCATTGGTTGATCCATATGTGGTTTGTGAAAAGAACACACATCCAATGACTTTAATTGTGGTTAATGAAAAGAGCAGACATGCAATGACACTGGTGGATCCATGTGTGGTTTGTGAAAAGAACACACATGCAATGCCACTGGTTGATCCATATGTGGTTTGTGAAAAGAACACACATGCAATGACTCCAGTGGGTCCATATGAGGTTTGTGGAAAGAACACACATGCAATGAACACTGGTGGATCCATGTGTGGTTCAAGACAGGAACACACATGCAATGACATTGGTTGATCCATATGTGATTTGTGACAATAACACACATGCAATTGCCATTGGTTAATCCATGTGTGGTTTGTGGAAAGAACACTAATGCAATGAACACTGGTGGATCCATATGTGATTTGTGAGAAGAACACACATGCAATGCCATTGGTTGATCCATACGTGGTTTGGGAAAATAACACACATGCAATGACTCTAGTGAATCCATATGTGGTTTGTGGAAAGAACACACATGCGATGACCTGGGTCACTATGTGGTTCATGACAGGAACACACATGCAATGACATTGGTTGATCTATATGTGGTTTGTGACAATAACACACATGCAATGCCATTGGTTAATCCATGTGTGGTTTGTGGAAAGAACACACATGCAATGACTCTAGTGGGTCCATATGTGGTTTGTGAAAAGAACACACATGCAATGACTCTAGTGGATCCATATGTGGTTTGTGGAAAGAACACACATGCAATGACTCTAGTGGGTCCATATGTGGTTTGTGAAAAGAACACACATGCAATGACTCTAGTGGATCCATATGTGGTTTGTGGAAAGAACACACATGCAATAACCCCTAGTTGATCCATGTGTGGTTCATGACAGGAACACACATGCAATGAACACTGGTGGATCCATATGTGGTTCATGACAGGAACACACATGCAATGACATTGGTTGATCCATGTGTGGTTCATGACAGGAACACACATGCAATGACATTGGTTGATCCATATGTGGTTTGTGGAAAGAACACACATGCAATGACACTTGTTGATCCATATGTGGTTTGTGGAAAGAACACACATGCAATGACTCTGGTGTATCCATGTGTGGTTTGTGGAAAGAACACACATGCAATGCCATTGGTTGATACATATGTGGTTTGTGAAAATAATACACAGGCAATGCCATTGGTTGATCCATGTGTGGTTTGTGGAAAGAACACACATGCAATGCCTTTGGTTGATGCATGTGTGGTTCATGACAGGAACACACATGCAATGACACTGGTTGATCCATATGTGGTTTGTGAAAAGAACACACATGCAATGACTCTAGTGCTGGTTTTAGTATAAGAACACACATGCAATGACTCTAGTGGGTCCATATGTGGTTTGTGAAAAGAACACACATGGAATGACTCTAGTAGATCCATATGTGGTTTGTGGAAAAGAACACACATGCAATGAACATTGGTGGATCCATAAGTGGTTTGTGGAAAGAACACACATGCAGTGAACACTTGTTGATCCATATGTGATTTGCGAAAAGAACACACATGGAATTCCACTTAGTTGATCCATATGTCGTTTGTGAAAAGAACACACATGCAATGAATCTAATGGATCCATATGTGGTTTGTGGAAAGAACACAGATGCGATGACTCTAGTGGGTTCATATGTGGTTCATGATAGGAACACACATGCAATGAAATGGGTTGATCCATATGTGGTTTGTGACAAAAACACACATGCAATGACTCTAGTGGGTCCATATGTGGTTTGTGAAAATAACACACATGCAATGACTCTAGTGGATCCATATGTGGTTTCTGGAAAGGACACACATGCAATAACCACTAGTTGGTCCATGTGTGGTTCATGACAGGAACACACATGCAATGAACACTGGTGCATCCATATGTGGTTCATGACAGGAACACACATGCAATGACATTGCTTGATCC
>OU342744.1:305652220-305681962 GCA_910589775.1 Avena eriantha
GGTACATCGCTGTGTTTGCAGTATCTGTGCCTAACTCGTTGCGAGTAGCCACCGATAGCATCCTAATTGTCCTCTTCAAGCCATCCCTGATGGCACTGCCGTGTTCCACACCACGACAGTTGGCGCCACCGTGGGGGCACAGCGCTTCGGTTGGGATCATCTTTCGCACGGGACTTCCACTCGTCGCTGGTGAGCGAGTAGCCTCTGGTCTCGTCCTCACTCTCGGCTCCTATGACTGCGTCCTCGACAACACGTCCTGCTTCACTGGGGGGACTTTCCCAAGCGGGGTCTCCATCATGCACTTCGGCGAGCACCACGTCTACGTCATCACCGTCCCTGAGGCCTTCCCTCGCGAGGTCATTACCATCTTCGGCACCCCCCTGGCTTCTCCACCTCGCGCATCGCCAGCGGCAGTGTCGATGTCATGATGGCAGGCTCGGTGGAAAACCATCGTCCACCTCTAGAGCGCAATGTGGATGGCCGCGCCACTAACTCATGGGGAATGTTCGTTTGCGGTACCAAACTTCATGGGAGAGTGCACCGCGATACCCGAGTTGTCATCAATCGCGCGGAGGGGCCGTAGTAGAATCGCCAATTGTCCAGAAGGGTGAAATGGGGTGAATACAAATCTAACGGCCAAACGGTCGTTTGAACCAGACGAAAAAATAGTTAAACTCAAATACCACCGCTAGGTCAACTCTTCTTGGCCCGCCATGTCAGTATTCCCTGTTATCTTTTGCGGTCGTGGATTATCTTACCCCTGTGTGGACCAGATCCCTGAGTGGACTAGATCTATTTATTTGCTCTGCTCTGGTCTTCTCCCTTGCTCCCCTCCCCATAACATTTGCTCAGCTCCAGCTGCTCATATCAGATCGGGGGCTCACACTTGCTCTAATTTGCGTCCGCACCATGTTCGGACAACCTCCCACGCCTCTAATAAGCTCGCAGCCGTCGCCATTGCATTGTCCACTGTATCGGAGCTTCGCGTCCCCGGACTATATCTCGCCTCTGGCTAGTCCCTTCTCGCACGGCGGAGCGCGTCCCGTCGGGCAATCTTGGCCAGCGACCGGCCTCGGGAAGTTGCGTGCTGCCGCGCACCCTAGGCATGGTAGCCCTGGCACAGCAGTTCGACGACCACGCTCTCATGGCCACCGTGATGGGCGTCCGTCCTGCCGTGTCGCCGGCAGAGTTGCTGTCAGCTTTCAGGTCTCGTTTTGGGATCAGACAAAATGAGGTCAACATTGAGGTATGCGCGCTGCCATTTGATTTTTTTTCGTCTGGTTTGAGCACACTCAGACACCGAGCGTGTTCTACATTCTTCCCATTCTTTCGAGTGCTGCGGGGAGAAAATGAGCTTCATGCGTTGGCATCGCGCCTGTGGGCGGGACGATCGCTTGGGCAGCAGCGTTTCTTCTCCAAACTCGGCTTTGACGGCGTCCCATTGGAATCTTGGAGCCGGAGGCCCTCAAGCAGGTCGTCAGTAGCCTTGGCGGCGAGCTGGTGGAAATCGTGCCACCGAGCGACAGATGGGTCATCGAGGTAAAGGCGCGGCTGAAAGATCCTGACACCATTCCTAAGATGTACGAGGTGCAGATTCCAAGTAGGGCAGGGCGACAGCTTTCCTGGAAGCACCCGGTCATCATCCACCTGGAGGAGGTTCTAGAATCGATACATGGCATTCAGGGCCCCGAAGAGGCTGCCAGAAAGTGTCATCGTCGCCTGCAGTGTTGCCCTAGAAGGATCGATGGCACAGGACCACCACCGTTTCACGACGGCGCGCACAGTTTCGGTGGGGGGACCAAGCTTGGATGAGCCGGTGGTTCTGATTTCCCTCGAGTGAAGACAGAGCTCTAGTGAATTGCCGTGGTATGTGTGGCTAATGAATTTTTAGTATGGAGAGCGTAGCAGGAAGTTAGCATCGACTAAAAATATGTAATAGTTTGAATCGATGTAGTACGTGTATGTAATAGTTTGAAGTAGTATGTGTGTGTAATAGTTTGAATCGATGTAGTATGTGTGGGTAATGAATTTGATGTAGTGTGTGTGTAATAGTTTGAATCAATGTAGTTGAACACCGTGCTTTATAATTTCTGTGAATAACCAAGGACAACCTCATGAAAAGAGGGTGGTCTAGCAATGAGCAATGTCAATTCTGTGGATGCCAGGAAAATGTAGTCCATCTCCTCTTCAAGTAAAGGTAGCTACATTTGTTTGGGATAAAAATGGTTTACAGCACAAGACAAAGGAAAAAATGGTTTACAGCACAGACAGCAGATGCAAAATCTTTAGTCTGGGATAAAAAGATGCTAGTTAACTGGATTGAACCACGACTAGTAATTGAAGGAAATAGATACTTGATAGTATTTTCTTACAAAGTAGTACTTCCATACAAAAGGGTCTTATACCTGCACAAAAGTGGGCAAAACTTCCTACTAGTTTATAGAATAATTCATCAGCATTTCATCTACAAAAGCCATTCTTCAGTCTGAACTTAACTATTCTACACTAAAGAAACTAGAGATCTCCACCAGAAAAGTTGGCTGGCCAATTGCCTTGAGAGGATATAAGTTCTTTGATCATTTAACCCAAACTGATATGTTGCCTTCTCGCTAAACTACAAGAAATCTGCATCATTCATGCACGAGTGATTTGCGTGCGCCAGTCCCGGTTCAGTTGGACCATCCGCGCCGCCGCAACGATTTCTTCGAAACTGAAATTCGGCATCTCCTTCTTGGGATTGTAGGTCTGTGTGAACTCGAACCTGAATTCCGGCGCTGAGCTGATGCCCGCCGCCGGCTCCAGCTGTCGAACAATCCAGCATGCTAAGTGTAGACGCTTGGTCGCCGCCATGGTATGGCCTCCGACGATGCGTAGGATGGAACGTCTTTGCCATAGACGGCGTGCTCCTAGCCTCCCCCACTGCGGTAAGGTAGTCCGCGCCAAAGCATGGACGCGAGAGTTCCTAGACCTTGGCGCTGCCCTGTTTGACGGTGTGTACCCTCGGCGGCATGCTCTCGTGAACGATTTGATATGTACCTTGCTCCCACTGCCTAGAGCATGCTGTAATGCCGCCGCGCGATTTATCCACATCGCTCTCTTGGCTCTACTTGCCGCATCGGTTGCCGACGACGCCGCCATCGCCGCAGCGGCCGATTCGGCACATTCGAGAAAATCATCTGCCTGGCAGGGCTATGGGAGACCGGCCTTGAAGTAGAGCTTCATGGCCTTCCTTAGAGGGGCTAAAGACCCCAGTTTCCGCGGCCGTCGCGTCGGCGGCGGCGGCTGCTTAGGCGGGGCCATGTTACCCTAGTTGGTGCGGCGCGGAGGAGGTGTGCAAGGTGAACTGTGGTTTGTCGGAGAAGGGGAGTGAAAGACTGACAGTAGGTTTGGACTACGGGCACGCGTGAAAATAACCATCTCCCATTTCCTTAGAGGGTAATAATTCGACACTCGTTGCATTAACCGCTCAATCTTTATTTCCCTTCTAAGCATAAGAGTGCGAACGTATTAAAAAGATAAGTCGCGGCTACCCACCTCATCGGGCAATGTACCAGGACAGGTAGGCGACAAGACCGGGTTTCATTTTAGAAATGTTGACGACTGTGCCCTTATGTTTATACGATATTATTTATATCCCACCATGTACTGTCGATTGTAGCAACACCATCAGAAACAGGGGATGACGACGTGGCGTGTTTTCTTTTTTAAAGGGCATCAGAAACAGGGTATGCGGACGTGGCATCTTTTCTGACTGGCGGGCCCGCCTCCGCCACCTTCGACGGTGTGCATCCCAGGTTCGAGGGCTGGTGTCGCCCACCAACACATTATTGTGCAATTTTCCATGTGGAACCTTGTAACATCCCAAAACTTTAATCCAAGGTTATTAAGATCCAAATCATCAAAATTAGGGTTAACAAAAACTTTTCCAATTAAAATTATTAAATCATTCATATGTGTGTGCATTTAAATAGGAGTTGTTTTGAATTAACATGATTAAGTGATACATTGCTTGTAAAATGATTCTTAGGTGAAATAAACATCATCTAGATCATTCCCAAACAAATCTCACAGAAAAACAAATCAAAATGAATAAAATAAGAGAATGGTCATTTGTGCGATTGTAATCAACATGCCTACTTTGGCTATTCCTAGGACTCAATTCTTAATAGAGACAAATGTGGATATTTGCACCCCTTGCTAGTACATGTAATGATGTACCAAGGCCCACTTTGTGATCTCCTAAAAACTTTCAAACACTAATTTTAAATGACATTTGAAAATTGAATCTAGTGTAGGGATCAAGATCCCACTTATTCAAAAACCACTCAAATGAGATTCATTTTCAAAACCCAAGCAACCACAGATGATCAAGCTTATGACTAACACACCCACCAAAACTCTTTTCAAAATTCAAAACTAAATTTCTTGCGGCCACTATGTCGAACACTTGGCAGGCATGAATCACACTCTAGTTTTAGCTCACTGTTTCTACAGGGTTTTGCCACCCATTTGACCTTAGTTTACTCCCTCTGTCTCCAATTTGATCTAGCCAAGCCATAATCACCCCATCCCCTAGTCCCTAAGCAGCAGTGCCGCGCCACCCGAGCACTATGCTCACCGGTCGAGCATGGATAGATCGCAGCCGAACGCCCCTCTCTCTCTCGCCATGTCTAGGAGCTAGACTAGACCACACCACCGCCCTCTGTCCCCTCCCCGAGCAGAGCCGAGCCGTGGACCACTCGCAGAGCACCGCGCCCAAAGCGTCTGCACCATGCCAAGCACGCGCAAGAGCGCCGCGCCCGACAAGCACGCCACGCCTCGACCGCAGCCCACGCTCACCGCTTCGCCAAGACCCCAGGAACCGCCCAGACATGCTTGTTTGCCGCCGTTTGACCCGCAGCCACCGCACGCCGTGTCGCAAGCCTCCTCTGCCGCTCAGAGCATGAGTACCGCCCGACCGTTTGCCACCGCCCCTAGCAGCGCCATTACACCGTAGAGCACCGCCAGGAGACCGCGCATCGATCGGCGCTTGTAGCCATGCCGCTAGCAGCCCGTAGCCATGTCACCACCGTCGCCTGGACACGCCGCGCTGTCCCATCGTCGAGCCTATATAAGGAGTCCACTCCCAGCCTTATTCTGCACACCACTCACCTCCCCTCTCTCCACATATCATTCCCCACTTCTCCCCAGAGCCGCTCGAGCTCGTAGTCGCCAGAATTCCACCGGAGCTGGCCGCTACTAGAGGAGAAGGGGCCCGCTGATTGCGACCACACCAGGAACTGCCGCGACCACCCCTGAGCTCGCCTCTGTCCACCAGTTCGTTTGCCCGCCTCGCTGTCGTCGCTGGAGCCCTGGTATGCCCCCTGAGCACTCCCACCGAGCCTCTAGGGTTAGACCTCGTCGGCGACCTGTCCGTCGTCGACGACGATCCCCAGCCGTAGATCCTAGTTCTAATCTAACGGCCCACATCGCCCCATACCGCTTCGCGTGTAAAGAGCCACTGACCGGTGGACCCCCCTGTCAGCTGTCCTCTGTGCCACGGAATGCCACTGGGCCGGCCCGTTTTCTTTCCCACGCGACCCATTTAATTCAAATTAGGATTTTTCTATTTTAGTTTGAACTTAGTTATGTCCCTTAGTTTAAAAATCCATTCAGAGACATTTACAAATCCAAATGGAGTGATTCCAATTTTGTTAGAAAGCTACTGAAAAGATCTACCAAAGCCCGTTGGATTTAATTCAATTAGAATTAGAGATCTCTCCTAGTAAAAATAACAAACAAAAGCTTTTGCACATTCAAACATTTTTATAAAATCAACCATGATAGCTTTTGAGTTGATTCCAACTCTCAAAAATCACATTTCACCATACCTATCTAAATATGTAATAATATTAGGGTTTACATGCAGTGACTTTGGACTAGTACCAAAAGAATGTTATATAGGCATTTCTAGTCACTTTAAATCATTAAATAATGAACTTAAACCAAAGTAATTGTGATCCAACCCTTAAATCACATTCCCACATGTTAGAATATGTGGTGATGACATGTGTCCACATGATCCCATATTTTAAGTGGTGAATATTAAATATTAGTTATTTTTCAATGAGTAGAAAATACTTTTCTTAAAATAAAAAGAATGAAACTAGTTAATAAAACTTGTGATGCTTGTGATGATAATAGACCATGAAATGTGTGCCTTAGAGTGCTAATTAGCCTAGTCAAGTATTGTTTGGTGATTGTGTACTCTGTATGTATTTATAGACGATAGTACCGACCAAGCTTTCGAGGAGGAGTTCTATCAAGAGGAGGAAGAAAACTTCAACCACTGCACTACACAAGGCAAGCCACCATTAACAATGCAAGCTAACACTTGCAAGTATAATGCTTAACAAACTAGAATTAAGCTAGATGAGTTGAGCAAAGATTCTTTAGGCATGCTTTGGTTATACTACTTTGACTATTAATTACCCCAAGTACTATTTTCCAGTTTTACTTCCTTTACTTTACCCAAAGTCTTTTACTTGTTTTGAAGGTAGCATAAAGAGTATAAAACTTGACCTATATAGATAACTTCAGATGTCATTCTATGGCATGAGATTGATCCCATCTTTCCACCTTAGTGAACACTCTTAACTTAGTAGTTTAGAGTAGATAAAAACTTGAGTCACTTTAGATGGGAATACTTGGTGAAAATGAATTATGAAAACCTTGGAATGATGAGTCATTCTATTGAGATGTTTTGACATGTGTTGAGAAACACAAATAGATTATGACGGTGAAAATGTTGAGGCATGAGCCTTAAATCCTTTTACAAAACTTATCGTTGGATTCGGATGCGATAGCATTCCAAATTTACCGTACAACCACAATACCTGAATTGGGTAAGGCTTAGCCGAAAATTTATATGCATTAGTATTAGTTCCCTCGCGGGAGAGGTTTGAGATGAGGCTACCTCTCAAGGTTGTCCACATATGCAGTGCCCAAGATGATATATGGTCATGGTTGGGAGGCCATGCTCAAAGGAGAGGTGCTTATACTAGGGTGTGTAAAGGTAAGGTTATGTTTGATTATCTGCATAATAAGTATAATTATTCAGGGTTATCCCTGACAGATGTATCGAATCTTGTGGTGAAAGTGTACCACCTCTACAGAGTGTCAAACTATTCTAATAGCCGCGTCCGCGGTTATGGACAGTTGGAATGGCCATACTGTTTCGTTGTCAGATGTTTTCAAAATAACTTATGAAATGAATGATGACTCTTGACTTGATCACAATAGGGTTGTGTTTATGACACTAGCTTCCCAACTTAAGTGATTCTAGAACTTTATTTTATCTTTCTTTGCTTCTGAACTCAGCTTAGGTTTCAAACTTAACCTTATAGTTTAACTTTGAGTTAGCACTTTACATTAGAACTATACTACTTGTTAGTGGTAGTTTGCGAGTACTTAAAGAGTACTCATGGCTTTTGTCCCTAGCTATTCTCATGGCCAGACTATGAAGGAGACTACCAAGGTGATGGACAGTAGGACGGCTATGACAACTAGGACTATCTGCCTTCGTCAGCATTGCCTATGCCCCTGAAGATGGACCCCACCGCTACGCTTATATTTTATTCTGCTGCTTGTTGTATTAAGACTGGATCATGAGATCCTTATTTGTGTAAGACCTTATGTATGGTTTGTAATGGATGATGTACTATGATATCCAATCTGTTATGTCTCGCAAAAATGGTAATCCTGGGATTGCGATGGATGACATAACAAGCATCTGGGATTAAAAATCTGGGTGTTGACAAGTTTGTATCAGAGCCATCCTGACCATAGGTGACCCTAGTTAGAATGGACGTCCGAACAAAAAACTTAGTTTCAAAACCAAAGTGAGTATTTATGAAAAACTATTTACTCTCTTACCCTTGGGAATTCATTCTTTCTCAAAAATTCATGTTCCTCAAATTCTTACATTACTACTTAAAATTTGACATCACTTCACCGACTCCCTCATCCATATTCTTGTAGATGGAGACTCAGTTCAGTAAGTTCTACCAGTTGGGAAATGGAGGTCAGCTGATCTTCGAGAGGGACCTAGATTCACGGTTAGATTTACTGCGACGCCCACATCCGGAGTTTCTTGGAGCTCAACTTCCAGGACCCCCAGGAGGAGATTTACAGTGGCTAGTCACAGCTGATCTTAGAGGGAGCATAGAACCACCAAGGTCTAGGAGAATCTAGTTCTCCGTGAGGGAGAACAACTAGCTAGATGGATTAGCCAGGGCAATGCATGAAGCTCTCGCACGTCTATGTGCCCTTAACGTCAACCAAATCCAAGGAACCCGTTTTTCTCACTATGCAAGACGTGACTTCATGGGAATGCCGATGGAGATGCCTAGTCACCCAGAGCTGAAGCGTCAAGTGGAGAACCTTGACTCCCTGCTGTATGATCGCCAGAAGGAATTGGACAATGCTAGGGAGTTTGCCAACCACAACCGTGCCTTTCCCGCCCAGAAGGCCCAGACTTTCTCACTGCTAGTCAAGGATCGTCAGTCTCTTCGCCTCCAGCGCGAGAAGAAGGATGGCACCATCGCCCGTCTTCGCAAGAAGGTGGCTGACCTCGAGAAGATCATCAAGGAGCAAGAAGCTCAGCTTGCAGCAAAGGAGGAAGAAGAGGAGGGTGAAGACATCCAAGGAGACATGGATTCTTACATCAGCAATGATGATGACTTTCTAGAGGAGGATGTCGTGGACTTCTACACTGACGATGAGGACTCCGACTTCATCGACGATCAGTAGATGCACTAGAGCACTATCGTAGCATGAGATGTATCGGTCCCACTATATCATAGCTTGCAGAATGGTTCTTGAAACCATCTGTTTTCTTTTATCGTTGTGGTGTGTGTTTGTACTGTGTGCTTGTTTGAGTGAATGAAATGGAGTTAGTTGCAAAATCTGAGTCAAACTCACAGTTTTAGCTTTGAAACCAAAACCATGAACCTTAGAACTTCCCTCTTGCCCCTTTATCTACCTCAATCTTTAGATGACTCGGGGAAACCAAGGAGGGAGCAGCTCATCGCAAGACCCAATGCTGCAGATTATGCAGATGTTAGTTGCAGACCGTGAAGCAAGCAGGGCAGAGCGCCAGTCCAACTTAGCAGCATTGCAGCAGATAGCTCAGATGGCCCAAAACAACCAAGGGTAGGAAAATCAAGATCACCATGGATCCAAACTCAAAAACTTTCAGAATACCAATCCCCCAATATTTAACCAAGCTGAAAACCCACTAGATGCTAATGACTGGTTACAAACAATGGAAAACAACTTAGAAGTAGCAGGAGTTGATGACAACGAGAAAGTTCTCTTCGCCACCCACTACCTGGCAGGAGATGCAAGATCTTGGTGGAGTAGTATCCGTAATATGAACCATGGTCAGGTGATGACATGGGAAGCCTTCAAAACCAAGTTCAGCCGCACCCACATGCCGCAAGGTCTAGTCACTCGACTAAGGGATGAGTTTCATGACTTGAAGCAAGGCAGAATGACTGTGGTGGAATACCGTGACAA
This sequence comes from Avena eriantha, assembly GCA_910589775.1. NCBI lineage: Eukaryota > Viridiplantae > Streptophyta > Magnoliopsida > Poales > Poaceae > Avena > Avena eriantha. The sequence goes on from OU342744.1 coordinate 305,661,779, forward strand.
ATTCCTGTCGCTTGCAAGGTACGCCCCTGATGAGATCAACACAAAGGTCAAGAAGAAAGAGAGATTCCTGAATGGACTGCATGACGAGATGCAGACTGTCCTCCTCAACATCCGCTTCGAGGATCTCGAAGAGCTAGTCGACTCTGCCATTCAAATGGAAGGGAAGATTAACCAAGCAAACGACAAACGCAAACATCGTATGATGCAGCAATTCGGATCCAGCAGTCACCAGAAGTACCGTCCCAACCCCTCACCAGGATATGCACCAAGGAACAATCGACCCCCAATGTCTCGCCCAAGCTACCGCAACCGTAGCAGAGGCAATGTGAAGTCCGGAGGAAACAATCACAACTCCGGCAACGCCAACAATTTCAACCGTGCACCTCCCAAGAGCAACAACAACAACAACACTGCACCCATAACTAGCAGAAATGTTGTGCCTGTCGCCGCAAAAGACAAGTCCTAGATAACTTGTTTCGAGTGGGGAGTGAAGGGTCACTATTCCAATGAGTGTCCCAAGAAGACTGCCGCCCCTGCCAATGTGAATGCCCCAGCTCAACAGCAGCTTCGTGTTCAACCAGGGAGAAGGTTTGCTCCAGGGAACCCTCACAACCGCAACGGTCGTCTCTTCCACATGAACGCCAAAGAAGCCCAAGCAGCGCCTGATGTAGTGCTGGGTATGTTTTCTGTCAACTCAGTTTTAGCAAGGGTATTGTTTGATTCAGGAGCATCACATTCATTTGTCACCGAAGAATTTGCATGCACTAGTAAGATTCACCCAACCAACTTGAAGCATGTCATGATAGTTCAAATCCCCGGTTCAACAACCAAAGCTAGAAAAATTGGCAAAGCTGTGCCTATCAGAATACATGGGACAGATTTTTATGTCAACCTAATTGTACTCGGAACCAAAGGATTGGAAGTAGTACTAGGTATGGACTGGATGTCAAGGCATAATGGAATGATAGACTATGCTAAGAATGCCATCACCATGACCAGTAGCTCTGGAGTAACAGTAGAGCATATCTCTAAAACCTTACCTCGTCAATTCAAGTGCAACAAGAGTCTAGCCCTACCCACCATAGACCAAGTCAGAGTAGTCTGTGAATACCCCGACGTATTCCCAGATGAATTGCCAGGTATGCCCCCGAATAGGGATATTGAGTTCATTATAGAACTAATCCCCAGAACCGGACCCATAGCCCAGAGACCCTATAGCATGAACCCCTCAGGGTTAGTGGAACTGAAGAAACAGTTGGATGCCATGTTAGCAACTGGCTTGATTCAACCAAGCGCATCGCCATGGAGATCACCAGTGTTATCCGTCGATAAGAAAGATGGAGGCAACCATTTGTGCACAGATTACAGAAAGTTGAATGACGTCACCATCAAGAACAAGTACCCATTGCCAAAGATAGAGGATCTATTCGATCAGTTGACTGGAGCCCAGGTATTCTCAAAGATTGATCTTAGGACTGGTTATCACCAACTTAAGATCCGTGCAACGGATATTCCGAAGACCACCTTTACTACTTGCTATGGTTTATACGAGTATACGGTTATGTCTTTTGGATTAACCAATGCCCCTGCTTATTTCATGAATCTCATGAATAAGATCTTTATGAATTTCCTAGATAAGTTTGTAGTTGTGTTTCTCGACGATATCCTTGTCTACTCCAAGTCAGAAGAAGTGCATGAGCAACATCTGAGAATCATCTTAGAAACCCTGAGAGAGCATCGGTTATATGCCAAGTTTAGCAAGTGTGAGTTTTGGCTGAAAGAAGTAGGATTCCTAGGACATATTGTCTCAGTCGGAGGAGTCTCTGTTGATCCCGCCAAGATCAAAGATGTCGAAGAATGGGAAGCCCCAACCACTCAAACCCAAGTCCGTGCATTTCTCGGATTAGCGGGATACCACCGCAAGTTCGTAGAAGGATTCTCGAGCATCGCCAGACCCATGACCCAATTGTTGAAGAACGACAAGAAGTTTGAATGGACCGATAAATGTGAAGTTACTTTTCAAGAACTAAAGAAGAGATTTATATCAGTCCCAATATTGATCATGCCAGACATCATGAAGCCGTTTGATGTATATTGTGATGCATCCAAGATTGGTCTCGGATGTGTGTTGATGCAAGAAGGTAAAGTCATCACATATCTATCTTGACAGCTGAAGCAACATGAGCAGAACTATCCGACCCATGATCTTGATCTAGCACCTGTAGTTTTGGCATTGAAAACATGGCGTCATTATCTGATGGGTAATCGTTGTGAGATTTATTCAAATCACAAGATCTTGATGATGGGTTCGTAGCATGGAAAACAAAAAATTTCTACCGCAAGAACGAACAAAACCCAGATCTAAAAGCCAAGATCTAATCTATTAGACATGTGCAACGAGATAGATCTGTACTAACCCTTGTAGATCCGAAAGCGTTACGAGATTTGATCTCGTGGTTGATGTAGTCGATCACTTGACGATCTCAAGATCGAGTGGACGATCCTTCCGGCGCCGCGTTCCGGCAGCGCTTCCGCAGTCGGTCACACGTACGGAGTCGAAGCAGACCTTCCTCTCCTTGTTCCAGTGAGCAGCGGAGGTAGTAGATCTTCTCCACGGAATCCCAGCAGCACGACGGCGTGGTGGTGGTGGTGGAGTAAAGAATTCTGCAGGGCTTCGCCTATGCCTGTGCAGAAGAAAGGAGGAGGAGAGAGGCGGCGGAGATTTGGAGTTGTAGAGAAGGGCTTGGAGGTGGCGCCCCCACCCCTCTATTTAAAGGGGGGAGGCGCCATGGGAGGGGGAGTCCTAGTAGGACTCCCCTCCCTCCTATGGCCGGTAGATTGGGGAGGGGGGAAGGAGTCCTCCTCCCCCATGACTGCTTGTCTTGCCCCACCAGGACTCCTTGATCCCTTTCTTGGTTTTCAAGCAAACTCCAAGAAATCTTCCAAAACCTTCCGGAACATTCCGAAACCTTCTAGAATCCTCATACAAATACTCCGGAACATTTCCTAACTCAGAAAATGATCCCCAATATATGAATCTTATTCTCCGGACAATTCCGGATCTCCTCGTGATGTCCCGGATCCAATCCGAGACTCCGAACAACATTCGGTCTCCAACGCACATTCCATATCTACTTAAAACAACTTTGAACCTTAAGTGTGTCACCCTACGGTTCGTGAATATGAAGACATGATGAAGACACCTCTCCGATCAATAACCATCAGCGGGATCTGGAGATCCATAACGGCTCCCACATACTCAACGATGACTTCGTGATCGATAGAACCATTAACATACGAAACCAATTCCCTTTGTCACGCGATACTATACTTATCCGAGGTTTGATCGTCGGTATCTTCATACCTAGTTCTACCTCGTTACTGATAAGTACTCTTTACTCGTTCCATGATATGTCATCCCTTGTGACCCAGTCACACGCTTGCAAGATAACTAGATGACATTCCACCGAGAGGGCCCAGAGCATATCTATCCGTCATATGGATGGACAAATCCCAATCTTGGTCCATGTGCTTCAACACATACTTTTAGAATACCCAATGACACCTTTATGACCACCCAGTTACGAAGCGGTGTTTGATGTCATCAAAGTACTCATCCGGTGATGGTGATTAACATAACCTCATGGTCAAAGGATTAGGTTACTATGTATTTTAAAGCTTATAGCAAACGAACTTAATGACTTGATCTTATGCTATGCTTACTACGGGTGTGTGTCCATCACATCATTCTCCTAATGATATGATCTTGTTATTAATGACATCCAATGTCCATGATCAGGAAACCATGATCATCCATTAATCAACAAGCTAGTTTAACAAGAGGCTTACTAGGGACTCTTTTATGTTTACAAAACACACAAGTATTAATGTTTCCGGTTAATACAATTATAGCATGGGATGTAAACATTTATCATAAACATAAAGATATAATAATAACCAGTTTATTATTGCCTCTTGGGAATATCTCCAACACTTGAAGTATATTTTCACTCAGAAGGAGCTGAATATGAGGCAAAGGAGATGGATAGAGTTAATCAAGTATTATGACCTTGACATTCACTATCACCCCGGTAAAGCCAATGTGGTAGCGGATGCTCTTAGCAGATTGCCTTGCAGGCTAAACACCATGATCAAGGAGAAGCAGCCAAGCTTATATGAGGAGTTGGAGCAGTTCAGAACTGAATTGGTTAGCAAAGGATTCTTAGCTAGCATTGAACTTCTAGCCATGTTGATCAGCCAAATCAAGGAAGCCCAGAAGGGAAATGAAAGTATCGACGGCATCAAACATCGTATTGGAACAGGAAAGGTACCTGGATTCACTGAAGACGAAGAAGGAGTTCTGTGGTACAAAGGACGTATTTGTGTGCCAGCAGATTCGGAGTTGAAGCAAGTTGTCATGCAGGAAGCTCATGATACTCTTTATTCTATCCACCCTGGAGGAACGAAGATGTATCAAGATTTGAAAGAGCAATTTTGGTGGCACAAGATGAAGAGAGAAATTGGAAGCTACATCGCCAAGTGTGACATCTGTCAAAGAGTCAAAGCAGAGCATCAGAGACCTGCAGGACTATTGCAACCATTGCAGATTCCGGAATGGAAATGGGAGTCCGTTGGAATGGACTTTATCACCGGTTTTCCTACTTCCAGTGGGGGAAATGACTCAATCTGGGTCATAGTTGATAGACTGTCCAAGGTAGCTCACTTTATACCAGTCAAGACAACCTACCAGAGTTCAAAGCTAGCAGAGTTGTATATTGCTAGGATTGTTAGTCTACATGGAACCCCGAAGACCATAGTATCAGATCGAGGATCCCAGTTTACCTCGAGATTCTGGCAGAAAGTCCAGGAAGGATTAGGCACCAAGTTGAATTTCAGCACTGCATATCACCCGCAAACTGATGGACAGACCGAGAGAGTCAACCAGATCCTAGAGGATATGTTAAGAGCCTGTGTGTTAGAGTACGGATCAAAATGGGAAGACTACCTGCCTTTTCGCAGAATTCTCATATAACATCAGTTATCAAGCTAGTTTGCAAATGGCACCATTTGAATTCCTATAAGGAAGAAAGTGCCGCACCCCTTTGAATTGGTCGCAAGTAGGAGAGAGTCAGATATTTGGACCCGACATTCTCCGAGAAACTGAAGAGAAGGTTCACAAAGTCCGTGAGCACCTCAAGACCGCCCAATCCAGAAAGAAGAGTTATGCTGACAAGAGAAGGAGAGACCTGACTTTCAATGTCGGATATTTATATCTCAAGGTTTCACCATTGAAGGGAACGCAACGCTTTAGTCTGAAAGGAACGTTAGCCCCTAGATATATCAGGCCCTTCAAGATCCTGAATCGTCGAGGAGAGGTATCATATCAACTGGAACAACCTGAAGAGATGTCAGCCTTCCATAATGTGTTCCATATCTCGTTACTTCACAAATGCCTGGAAGTGCCGGAGAAGACTGAAGTTTTCAAGAACATCGATCACCGAGCTGTGGAGATCAACAATGACCTGACACATCGTGAAGTAGCCATCCGTATCTTGGAAGAAGCTTACAGAACCACCAGGACCAGGAGTATCATGTTTCTCAGGATTCAGTGGAGCAACCATACTGAAGACGAAGCCACTTGGGAGCGAGAAGATTACATTAGGACAGAGTTCCCAGATCTCTTTAGTTCCTAGTTTTCTTTGTAAATCTCGGGACGAGATTTTGTTTAAGGGGGGAAGGTTTGTAACATCCCAAAACTTTAATCCAAGGTTCTTAAGATCCAAATCATCAAAATTAGGGTTAACAAAAACTTTTCCAATTAAAATTATCAAAGCATTCATATGTGTGTGCATTTAAATAGGAGTTGTTTTGAATTTCCATGATTAAGTGATCCATTGCTTGTAAAATGATTCTTAGGTGAAATAAACATCATCTAGATCATTCCCAAACAAATCCCAAAGAAAAACAAATCAAAATGAATAAAAGAAGAGAATGGTCATTTGTGCCATTGTAATCAACATGCCTACTTTGGCTATTCCTAGGACTCAATTCTTAACAAAGACAAATGTGGATCTTTGCACCCCTTGCTAGTACATGTAATGATGTACCAAGGCCCACTTTGTGATCTGCTAAAAACTTTCAAACACTAATTTTAAATGAAATTTGAAAATTGAATCTAGTGTAGGTATCAAGATCCCACTTATTCAAAAACCACTCAAATGAGCTTCATTTTTAAAACCTAAGCAACCACAGATGATCAAGCTTATGACTAACACACCCACCAAAAATCTTTTCAAAATTCAAAACTAATTTTCTTTCGGCCATTTTCCCACACACTTGGCAGGCATGAATCACACTCTAATCCTAGCTCACTGTTTCTATAGGGTTTTGCCACCCATTTGACCTCAATTTACTCCCTCTGTCTCCATTTGATCTAACCAAGCCATAATCACCCCATCCCCTAGTCCCTAAGCAGCAGTGCCACGCCACCCGAGCACCATGCTCGCCGGTCGAGCATGGATAGCTCGCACCCGATGGCCCCTCTCTCTCGCCATGTCTATGAGCTAGACCAGACCACACCGCCGCCCTCTGTCCCCTCCCCGAGTAGAGCCGAGCGGTCGACCACTCGTAGAGCGCCGCGCCCAGAGCGTCTCCACCATGCCGAGCACGCGCTAGAGTGCCGCGCCCGACAAGCGTGCACACGCCGTGCCTCGACCGCAGCCCACGCTCACCGCTTCGCCACGACCCCAAGAACCACCTAGACATGCCCGTTCGCGTTGTTTGACCCGCAGCCACCGCACGCCATGTTGAAAGCTGCCTCTGCCACTCAGAGCATGAGCACTGCCCGCCCATTTTCCACCGCCCCTAGCAGCACCATTACACCGTAGAGCACCGCCAGGAGACTGCGCATCGATCGCCACTCACAGCCATGCTGCTAGCAGCCCGTTGCCATGTCGCCACCTTCGCCTGGCCACGCCGCGCTGTCCCGTCATCGAGCCTATATAAGGAGGGAACCGCTAGCCTTATTCTGCACACCACTCACCTCCCCTCTCGCCACTGATCATTCCCCACTTCTCCCCGGATCTTCTCGAGCTCGTAGTCGCCGAAATTCCACCGGAGCTAGCCGCTACTGGAGGAGAAGGCCCCCGCTGATTGCGACCACCCCAGGAACTACCGCGACCACCCCTGAGCTCACCGTCATCCACCAGTTCGTCTGCCCGCCTCGCCGTCGTCGCTGGAGCCCTGGTATGCCCCCTGAGCACCCCTACCGAGCCGCTAGGGTTAGACCTCGCCGGCGACCTGTCCGTCATCGACGACGAGCTCCACCCGTAGATCCTAGTTCTAATCTAACGGCCCACATCGCCCCGTACCGCTCCACATGTAAAGAGCCGCTGACCGGTGGACCCCCTGTCAACTGTCCTCTGTGCCGCAGAATGCCACAGGGTCGGCCCGTTTTCTTTCCCGTGCGACCCATTTAATTCAAATTAGGATTTTTCTATTTTAGTTTGAACTTAGTTCCGTACCTTAGTTTAAAAATCCATTCAGAGAGATTTACGAATCCAAATGGAGTGATTCCAATTTTGTTAGAAAGCTACTGAAAAGATCTACCCAAGACCATTGGATTTAATTCAATTAGAGTTAGAGATCTCTCCTAGTAAAAATAACAAGACAGAAGCTTTTGCACATTCAAACATTTTTATAAAATCAACCATGATAGCTTTTGAGTTGATTCCAACTCTCAAAAATCACATTTAACCATACCTATCCGAATATGTAATAATATTAGGATTTACATTCAGTGAGTTTGGACTAGTAACAAAATAGTGCTATATATGCATTTTTAGTCACTTTAAATCATTACATAATGAACTTAAACCAAAGTAATTGTGATCCAACCCTTAAATCACATTCCCACATGTTAGAATATGTGGTGATGACATGTGTCCACATGATCCCATATTTTAAGTGGTGAATATTAAATATTAGTTATTTTTCAATGAGTAGAAATTACTTTTCTTAAACTAAAAAGAATGAAACTAGTTAATAAAACTTGTGATGCTTGTGATGATAATAGACGATCAAATGTGTGCCTTAGAGTGCTAAATAGACTAGTTAAGTATTGTTTGGTGATTGTGTACTCCGTATGTATTTATAGATGATAGTACCGACTAAGCTTTCGAGGAGGAGGAGTTCTATCAAGAGGAGGAAGAAAACTTCAACCACTGCACTACACAAGGCAAGCCACCATTAACAATGCAAGCTTACACTTGCAAGTCTAATGCTTAAAAAACTAGGATTAAGCTAGATGAGTTGAGCAAAGATGCTTTAGGCATGCTTTGTTTATACTACTTTGACTATTAATTACCGCAAGTACTATTTTCCAGTTTTACTTCCTTTACTTTACCCAAAGTCTTTTACTTGTTTTGAAGGTAGCATAAAGAGTATAAAACTTGACCTATATAGATAACTTTAGATGTCATTCTATGGCATGAGATTGATCCCATCTTTCCACCGTAGTGAACACTCTTAACTTAGTAGTTTAGAGTAGATAAAAACTTGAGTCACTTTAGATGGGAATACTTGGTGAAAATGAATTATGAAAACCTTGGAATGATGAGTCATTCTATTGAGATGTTTTGACATGTGTTGAGAAACACAAATAGATTATGACGGTGAAAATGTTGAGGCATGAGCCTTAAATCCTTTTACAAAACTGATGGTTGGATTCGGATGCGATACCATTGCAATTTTACCGTACAACCACAATAATAAGTATGCATTAGTATTAGTTCCCTCGCTGGAGAGGTTTGAGCTAAGGCTACCTCTCAATGTTGTCCACCTATGTAGTGCCCAAGATGACAGATGGTCATGGTTGGGAGGCCATGCTCATAGGAGAGGTGCTTATACTAGGGTGTGTAAAGGAAAGGTTATGTTTGATTATCTACATAATAAGTATGATTATTCAGGGTTATCCTTGACAGATGTATCGAATCTTGTGGTGAAAGTGTACCACCTCTGCAGAGTGTCAAACTATTCGAATAGCCGCGTCCGCGGTTATGGACAGTTGGAATGGCCATATTGTTTCGTTGTCAGATGTTTTCAAAATAACTTATGAAATGAATGATGACTCTTGACTTGATCACAACAGGGTTGTGTTTATGACACTAGCTTCCCAACTTAAGTGATTCTAGAACTTTATTTTATATTTCTTTGCTTCTGAACTCAGCTTAGGTTTCAAACTTAACCTTATAGTTAAACTTAGAGTTAGCAATTTACATTAGAACTATACTACTTGTTAGTGGTAGTTTGCGAGTACTTAAAGAGTACTCATGGCTTTTGTCCCTAGCTATTCTCATGGCCAGACTATGAAGGAGACTACCAAGATGATGGTCAGCAGGACGGCTATGATAACTAGGACTATCTGCCTTCGTCAGCATTGCATGTGCCACTGAAGATGGACCCCACCTCTACTCTTATATTTTATTCCGCTGCTTGTTGTATTAAGACTGGATCATGAGATCCTTATTTTTGTAAGACCTTATGTATGGTTTGTAATGGATGATGTACTGTGATATCCAATCTGTTATGTCCCGTAAAAATGGTAATCCTGGGATTGCGATGGATGACATAACAGGCATTTGGGATTAAAAATCTGGGTGTTGACAAACCTGAATTCCGGCGCTGAGCTGATGCCCATGTCGAACACAGGTAATTTTGAAAGAAGCTACTAAAAATAAATACTTTGAATTCTGAAAGTACTAAAATTAAATACATTACAATTTTGTTTGAAAGGTAGTACGCATACTGCTGATTGAAATAATATAAATACAATACAAATTTCTACTTCGAAAAATAGACTTGAAAATGATAGCAAATAACCTAGGATGAATATAGGATTCATTCTCCCCTATATATTTCATCGGCGGCGGCTCCCGTGTGCTGCAAGACATATTCAGAGAACTCTCTCCATCTGCAATGTGCTGCCAGTATCTCGTCTAGAGGGTAAGGCCTCGGTGTATGTTCCAGACTTAAGCCATGCGTCATTGTTGGTTCCTCTTCCCAGGCTTGAACCTCATGATCAAACAGTCTGATATAATTCATGTAGTATATGCAACCGGGTTTGACTGTGGGGTGTAACCTGGTGTTAATGGAGATAGACCGATTGTAATCAACAAAGAGGGCACGACTTCCTATGTCACTGACGGCCTCGAGAGAGCGGTTCTCCGTGTCCACCCGGTACAACACCGGTTGCCCTTTGGCGAAATCCCCGTTCAACACAAGAAGCAGATCACCATCTGACTCCACAAGGTAAAATTTGTAAGTTCCGCGTACCTGTTCAAAGAGTGGGGCCGAAATTATTTTGGCCATCATGACAGTGCACGCACGCTGCTCTAACTTGATGTTGGTCGACAAGATGTCTCCATTCTCAAGTAATGCATATACTTCCCCTCGGAATGTCGTCATGCAATCTAGAAGCATAGCAGGAGGTGACGAATACAATCCTTCTCCAAATGATTCATTGATTTGCCCCATTGGGGTGCTCTCATCGACCCATGCAATATGATCTGGATAATCAGTGCAAACAAACACCATTGTTAGGGACTTCGTCACGACGACAGATTGCAGAAGATCAGATGGTATGTGTGCTTGAAACTCAGTGTTAGACTTATGAGTGATTGGGTTCAGAAGCTGAATCTGCTACGGCTCCACCCTCGGAGCAAGCACGATGACACCACGAGAAACACTGACGAAGTAGAATCTTTTGGAAGAAGAGGGCATCAGTTAGCACTAAGATGTTTACAATGGAAAATACCAACAAATATCGAATGTGAATGTGAACCTGCGATGGACGTCCATTTGATTTGTCCTGAAGCAACGACCAGTGGCGAGGTTGAGGAAGGTGAAGTCGCCAATGTCTGGAAGTGTGTGATCTATCATGATCCAATTGTTGAGATGGAATTCAAGCACCTTTAAAGTGCGGCGCCAATCGGTTCAGACTTCCCAACAAGCAGCATAGGTGTCGACGTACTCCTCTTTCTCCAGCAAGTAGTCGGCGATCTTGTGAAGTGGGTTGGCCAGGAGATCGGACCAGTTCCTCTTCATCCAGCTACTGGCCATGACTTACGTGCGGGAATGTTTTGATCGAGGAAGAAAGAAGAACTACCACTACGGGGAGAAGAAGAGGAGGATAACGGACAAGGGAGACGAAGCGGAACTGCCACTGCGAGGAGACGAGGGAGAAGAAGCGGAACTGCCACTTCAAGTTTGGATCAACGGGCTTTTTTGGGGAACTAGCACGGGAACCAGCCATGCACTGCATGCAAGTTTTGATCAAACAGACTGACATGTGGGACCTACTAAAAAATTCTATGAAGTGCTACCGTGCATAGTGCGCTGACAGGTGGCATGTTTTCTAACTGGCGGGCCCGCCTCCTCCACCTTCGACAGTGTGCGTCCTAGGTTCGAGGGCTGGTGCCGCCCACCAACACATTATTGTGCAATTTTCCATGCTTTGTCGCAACCAGCTCCGCTCCTGTCAGTCGTGCACCGCTCTCGTCGTCCCCTTGGGCCGTCGTCCTCCCGCCCTCTCCTCCCTGCCATCCCCTCATGTCCCCTTCCCTCTCCTCCCTGACATGTATCCTTGCCGCCGTCCACCACCCAGGCGTGTCTTGAAACAAAAACCGAGAGTCAACCGTTAGGTTAGGGGGCAACGAGGCTAGTGATCCAGATCCCGATGGAGATGGATCCAATGAGGCTTGAGGGCACGGATATGGGTCCTGCACGGCTGGAGAGCACGAAATCTTCTTCAAGTCTAGAGAGCAGAAAGGACAACGAAACATGGGGAGAGGAACTGGGGTGGAGAGCTTTGGAGGTATGGAGCCCGGAGAAGGTGTCGTGCGTCCACATTGAAGGGTAAGAACTGTGATTCCTTTTTTGCATAGCGCAATTAGCGTTTCTAGTCTCGTGGTGATGGCAAGGATATGTGTTGGTAACCGCAGGACATCTATACAGCTTTTCCTTGAGCATGATGCTTTGTAAAGCGAGCATGAAGGCACTGAAATGTGTGGCGGTGCGGATGATGATGAGAAAGCATATCCAGACGTGGCTGCTGACCCAGATAGGATGGAGAGTAGGGAATATTTGGTTGATTCGAACTTTGAGCCTGACTATGGGACTGATGAGGAAGAGGAATGTGAAGATGTGGAAATGGGATGTAGATATGATGACGAAGACGAGGACAGTACAGTGATACACTTTGATAGGGACAATCCTACAATTGACGAGGGGATTGTCTTTGATAATGTGGAGGACTGCAGATATGCAGTTGCAACCTATGCAATCCGAGTTGGGTTCGAATTTATCATTGAAAAGAGCGACCAAAAGAGATGTAGGGTGCACTCTAGGGAAAGTAATGTGTGTAAATGGAGATTACATGCATCTCCAATGCGGGATGGACACCCATTTCAGGTTGCAATAGCTACATTTAGTTTTAGTCTTTCTCATATTTATTCTGCTCATAACTAGCTCTGAATTATTTGGATTCTTATCGAATGCAGATCAAAGTAAACACGAAGAAACACAACTGCCCTAATACTTCTTTAAGTGGTAAAATTAAACCGCCGACTACCAAGTGGATTGCTGCTACTGTACTTAACTGTGTGAGGCAGGATCATAACATTGGACCTGCTGAACTAAGAGCAAAGATTAGCAAAAAGTTTAACTTTCTGATACCTTACCACAGAGTCTTTGATGGGAAGGAGATGGCTCTAGACTTCATTCAAGGCAAGTGGAATGATAGTTTTCATATGTTCTATAGTTTCAAAGCTCAGGTAGAGAAAACATCACCTGGTAGTGTTGTTGACATCGATTACGAGGTTGTGAAAGGAAGAGAAAAGGTCTCGAGGGGGGTCAGGTATAAGCAGGCAGATAAGATATGCTTCAGGAGATGTTTTGTCTGCCTGAAGGCATGCTGGAAGGGGTTCCTAGATGGCTGCAGGCCATACTTGGAAATAGGCACAACTTCTTTAACAGGGAAGTTCAGGGGACATGTTGCTTCTGCTTGTGCTTTGGACGCACATAATTGGCTTCTACCCATAGCTTATTCTATTCTTGAGGTGAATCAAATGAAAGCTGGGCATGGTTCATGCAGAGACTACAGGATGTAATTGGTCACCCTGAAGGCTTTGTGATACACACCGGTGCATGCAAGGGTCTTGAGAATGCTGTTGATGTTGTGTTTCCTGGGGTTGAGCATAGGGGATGCATGCTGCACCTCGCTAATAACTTCACGAAGAAGTTCAAAGGAAATATCTTTGAAGAGGACTTGTGGTGATCAGCATACACATACACCCCAAGCACGCATGCTACTTACTTGCAGAACATGTATGTAGTGCCAAAGGTGAAAAAATACCTTGAAGAACATCACACCAAGCTATGGGCCAGAAGCAAGTTTGGTGAGTTAAGAAAGGTGGATTTTGTTTGCCATAATTTGGCAGAGAGTTTCAATGATAAGATTTCGGGCATGAAGACACTTGGAATTGTTATTTTGTTGGATGCAATAAGATGGTGCATAATGGTGAAGATAGATTTAAGGCAAAGAATTTGTGCAAGAAAATTTTTAGGCCATAAAATAGTTCCAAAGGTGGTTATGTTACTAAATGCAAGAACCAGGGCAATGAGAACGATAAAGATGAGGATGGTCAGAAGTTCCAGAACATTGGATGAGGTTTATGCAGGATACAAGCGTGGAAGTGAACAAAAGGTACACTGTAGACATTGGAAACAAGACTTGTTCATGCAGGTAGTGGCAAATTACTGGTCTGCCATGTCACCATGCAATTTACTTCATCTTAAAGCTTAGAGGTAGCGGAGCTGAAATAGAGAACTATGTCGACAACTATTTCTCCGTGGACAAGTTTGCTGCAACTTATTATGCAGAAAACGTACCACCTATAGCCGATGAAAATGATTGGGAGATTGTCAATCCAGGGTTCAAATTTCAACAACCGGTTCTTTGGAGGCCACCTAGGAGGCCTAGAAAGCTAAGGATCGAAGCCTCCACCAATAAAGGTTCAAGGCTGGGAGCTAGGAAAAGGAAATGCAAATGTTGTGGCGGATTCGGCCATATCAAGAGGTTGTGCAAAAACCCAGTTACACATGATATTGTCCTGTTCACACCCCGGTGGCAGAAAATGAGGCTTCTCAGCCAGAACTGGAGGAAGAGCAGCGTGAAGACGGTGATGAGCACTCGGAGGAAAACGTACGTAAGCAGCCAATTTATGAAGAAGTGGAGGTACCGACGAGAAAAGGGTGTGAAAATAAACAAAAGGGTAAGCGGAACGGGGAGGAAAGGGCAAATAATGGAGGTGTATTAGAATATGAAGAAGTTGCAGGGGTGATTGAGGATGTTCTTGAGGATATTTTGGCTAACTGCAAGAGAAATAATAAATCCCTGCCAATTTCATCTTTGTAGGATTCTCTGGATGAAAGGTAAGCTTAAAAATTGTTTTATTTTCCATTTTATCATTTTTTTATCGTCACCAACTGATCCTTAATGCAGCGTGGGCTAGCAGACTAATAAGAGGAGCAGAAAGATGCGGGCACAGTAACGTCATATGTTGAATTATATCATTGAAACTAAACTAGCCCTGTCGTCTTTATTTATATCTGGCGCATGCAACGTGTCTGTGATGGGGTCATGTGGACCAGATTACAATTTTTTTAAATATTATTTCATTAATTTTATACCTGCATTTGGATGCGGCTACTAGTTCCTATCTCCCTTGCAATTCCATCTCCTCTGGCGCACTCCAGAATTATGGCTGTGCCATCAAGTAGTAGAGTCAGTGTATTGTCCCATCAGATGTGAACGCAATGACTTTGTTTGTTCAAAATTTGACGACTTTTGATTAGTTTGAAAGACAGAGAAACCTAAAACATGTATCTAGACATGTTTTGGGTATAGACACATTTATTAAATATCTAAAAAAAACTAAGTCAGTTATATATGGACAGGAGTAGTACACTATTACAACACGCTCGATCCCTTCTCCTCTAGCGCACTCCAAATTATGGCTCTGCCATCAAGTGCTGGGAGCAGAGTCAGCGTATTGTCCCATCAAATATGCCAAGAATGCGCGAACTTTATTTTCTGGATCGGACGAGTTTCGATCGACTAGTTTCAAAGACAAAGACAACTAAAATATGGCCAACATATATAGATTATGACGATAATCGACCATGACTCAAGTGACCCAGATCCAAAGAGCGCATTAAGATACCGTATATAGATTTAATTTATGCTTAAGTGGACCTAATCGACTATGATACTCCCGCATTCTCCATCATTGACGACGTTGTCCGCGTCGCCGCCAGCCTCCTCCGTGTCGGAATCGATGCCGACGTTCCCAGCAGCGTTCCTCCTCCTCATGGATTCTTCATGACGCGCTGCATCGATAACTGTGGAGGTCGTACGCCCAGGAACTACCCAGAAGCGCTGCCTCCCTTTGGGGTTGTGCAGATCCAGGCGGATCTCCCGCCGGTGGGTTCCGCACAGCTCAATCAACGAAGCCCGCTCCTTCTTGAATAGCTTTCGCCAGTACGCGCTCATGCGCGAGTACCGCGCCATTGCCCTCTTCCGCTCTGATAGCTAGCGGCAGTGCTCCTCGATCTACCTCGCCAACACGTTGTCATGCAAGAGCGACGCGACAGGAACCCCGGTGTAGCTGAGCTCAAAGCCAACCGGAAGCCTCGCGAACGGCAGCGCGAGTATGTTGTAGTGGGCGAACATCTTAGCCTCGTGCAAGCTGAGTTTGAGCGTCTCCCTCCCATGGCGATGAAGGAACACGATCTGCTCTTCGACCCCGAGGTTAAGGGGATAAGGGCAAGGACGTAGGCCCAACATCGTTGCCACTGCCAATCAGTTCGCAGAACAGACTTCTCGCGGATCGCCCTCGCGAAGGACACCCTTATCGTCCATGCACCCCGATCCAACGGCGCCTAAAAATTGGGGATCAGTCTTCTAGAAGCCCAGAGCAGTTGCTGGTTAGCTCTTTGTCTCGATTGTTTGTGGCCAATGGCTATAGTTGAAAATAATACACATTTCAATGACACTGGTGGATAAATATGTGGTCTCTGAAGAGAACACACATCCAATGAATCTAGTTGTGGTTAATGAGAAGAACACACATTTCAATTACACTGGTGGATCCATATGTGGTATGTGAAAAGAATAGTCATGAAATGACTCCAGTTGTTGTTACTAAAAAGAACACACATGCAATGACACTAGTGGATCCATGTGTGGTCTCTAAAGAGAACACACATTTCAATGACACTGGTGGATCCATATGTGGTATGTGAAAAGAACACACATGAAATGACTCCAGTTGGTGTTAGTAAAACGAACACAAATGCAATGACACTGGTGGATCCATGTGTGGTCTCTGAAGAGAACACACATTTCATTGACTCTTGTTGTTGTTAGTAAAAAGAACACACATGCAATGACACTGGTGGATCCATGTGTGGTCTCTGAAGAGGACACACATGCAATGACTCCGGTTGTTGTTAGTAAAAAGAGCACACATGCAATGACACTGGTGGATCCATAGGTGGATTGTGAAAATAACACACATGCAATGACACTGGTGGATCCATGTGTGGTATGTGAAAAGAACACACATGCAATGACTCGGGTTGTTGTCAGTAAAAGAACACACATGCAATGACACTGGTGGATCCATATGTGGTATGTAAAAAGAACACACATGCAATGACTCTAGTTGTTGTTAGTAAAAAGAACACACATGCAATGACACTTTTGGATCCATGTGTGGCCTCTAAAGAGAACACACATTTCAATGACACTAGTGGATCCATATGTTGTATGTGAAAAGAACACACATGCAATGACTCTGGTGGATCCATAGGTGGATTGTGAAAAGAGCACACATGCAATGACACTATTGGATCCATATGTGGTATGTGAAAAGAACACACATACGATGACTCCAGTTGTTGTTAGTAAAAAGAACACACATGCAATGACACTGGTGGATCCATGTGTGGTCTCTGAAGAGAACACACATTTCAATGACACTGGTGGATCCATATGTGGTATGTGAAAAGAACACACATGAAATGACTCCGGTTGTTGTTAGTAAAAAGAACACACATGCAATGACACTGGTGGATCCATATGTGGTATGTGAAAAGAACACACATGAAATAACACCAGTTGTTCTTAGTAAAAAGAACACACATGCAATGACACTGGTGGATCCATGTGTGGTCTCTGAAGAGAACACATTTCAATGACTCTGGTTATTGTTAGTAAAAAGAACACACATGCAATGACACTAGTGGATCCATGTGTGGTCTCTAAAGAGAACACACATGCAATGACTCTGGTTGTTGTTAGTAAAAAGAGCACAAATGCAATGACACTGGTGGATCCATAAGTGGATTGTGAAAAGTACACACATGCAATGGCACTGGTGGATCCATATGTGGTATGTGAAAAGAACACACATGAAATGACTCTGGTTGTTAGTGAAAAGAACACACATTGAATGACACTGGTGGATCCATGTGTGGTATCTAAAGAGAACACACATTTCAATGAATCTGGTTGTTGTTAGTAAAAAGAACACATATGCAATGACACTGGTGGATCCATGTGTGGTATCTGAAGAGAACAGATGCAATGACTCTGGTTGTTGTTAGTAAAAAGAGCACATATGCAATGACACTGATGGATCCATAGGTGGATTGTGAAAAGTACACACATTCAATGACACTGGTGGATCCATATGTGGTATGTGAAAAGAACACACATGCAATGACTCAGGTTGTTGTTAGTAAAAAAGAACACACATGCAATGAAACTGGTGGATCCATAGGTGGATTGTGAAAAGAACACACATGGAATGACACTGGCGGATCCATATGTGGTATGTGAAGAGAACACACATGCAATGACTCTGGTTGTTGTTAGTAACAAGAACACACATGCAATTACACCGGTGGATCCATGTGTGGTCTCTGAAGAGAACACACATTTAAATGACACTGGTGGATCCATATGTGGTATGTGAAAAGAAAAGAACACACATGAAATGACTCCAGTTGCTGTTAGTAAAAAGAACACACATGCAATGACACTGGTGGATCCATATGTGGTATGTGAAAAGAACACACATGAAATGACTCCAATTGTTGTTAGTTAGAAGAACACACATGCAATGACACTGGTGGATCCATATGTGGTATGTGAAAGAACACACATGCAATCACTCCAATTGTTGCTAGTAAAAAGAACACACATGCAATGACACTGGTGGATCCATGTGTGGTCTCTGAAGAGAACACACATTTCAATGACTCTGGTTGTTCTTAGTAAAAAGAACACACATGCAATGACACTGGTGGATCCATGTGTGGTCTCTAAAGAGAACACACATGCAATGACTCTGTTTGTTGTTAGTAAAAAGAGCACACATGCAATGACACTGGTGGATCCATAGGTGGATTGTGAAAAGAACACACATGCAATGACACTGGTGGATCCATATGTGGTATGTGAAAAGAACACACGTGCAATGACTCTGGTTGTTGTTAGTAAAAAGAACACACATGCAATGACACTGGTGGATCCATGTGTGGTCTCTGAAGAGACCACACATTTCAATGACACTGGTTGATCCATATGTGGTATGTGAAAAGAACACACATGCAATGACTCTGGTTGTTGTTAGTAAAAAGAACACACATGCAATGACACTGGTGGATCCATGTGTGGTCTCTGAAGAGAACACACACTTTAATCACTCTGGTTCTTGTTATTAAAAAGAACACACATGCAATAACACTGGTGGATCCATGTGTGGTCTCTGAAGATAACACACATGCAATGACTTTGGTTGTTGTTAGTAAAAGAGCACACATGCAATGGCACTGGTGGATCCATAGGTTGATTGTGAAAAGAACACACATGCAATGACACTGGTGGATCCATATGTGGTATGTGAAAAGAACACACATGCAATGACTCTGGTTGTTGTTAGTAATAAGAATACACATGCAATGACACTGGTGGATCCACGTGTGGTCTCTGAAGAGAGCACACATTTCAATGACACTGGTGGATCCATATGTGGTATGTGAAAAGAACACACATGCAATGACTCTGGTTGTTGTTAGTAAAAAGAACACACATGCAATGACACTGGTGGATCCATGTGTGGTCTCTGAAGAGAACACACATTTCATTGACTCTGGTTGTTGTTAGTAAAAAGAACACACATGAAATGACACTGGTGGATCCATGTGTGGTCTCTGAAGAGGACACTCATGAAATGACTCTGGTTGTTGTTAGTAAAAAGAGCACACATGCAATGACACTGGTGGATCCATAGGTGGATTGTGAAAATAACACACACGCAATAACTCTGGTTGTTATTAGTAAAAAGAACACACATGGAATGATACTGGTGGATCCATATGTGGTATGTAAAAAGAACACACATGCAATGACTCCAGTTGTTGTTAGTAAAAACAACACACATTAATGACACTGGTGGATCGATGTGTGGCCTCTAAAGAGAACACACATTTCAATGACACTAGTGGATCCATATGGGGTATGTGAAAAGAACACACATGCAATGACACTCGTGGATCCATAGCTGGATTGTGAAAAGAGCACACATACAATGACACTATTGGATCCATATGTGGTATGTGAAAAGAACACACATACGATGACTCCAGTTGTTGTTAGTAAAAAGAACACACATGCAATGACACTGGTGGATCCATGTGTGGTCTCTGAAGAGAACACACATTTCAATGACACGGGTGATCCATATCTGGTATGTGAAAAGAACACACATGAAATGAATCCAGTTGTTGTTAGTAAAAAGAACACACATGCAATGACACTGATTGATCCATATGTGGTATATGAAAAGAACACACATAAAATGACTCCAGTTGTTGTTAGTAAAAAGAACACACATGCAATGACACAGGTGGATCCATGTGTGGTCTCTAAAGAGAACACATTTCAATGACTCTGGTTGTTGTTAGTAAAAATAACACACATGCAATGACACTGGTGGATCCATGTGTGGTCTCTAAAGAGAACACACATGCAATGACTCTAGTTATTGTTAGTAAAAA